>CM067377.1:86632723-87232723 GCA_034510155.1 Eucriotettix oculatus
TCTTTGTGGTAGAAGATAGGAAATATTATTTTCAGATCTAAAGGCGCATGATGTATTTAGGAGATATCTGCAGAAATAAATATTTTGATTGGAGATGATTGAGTAGTAAGACAGACTATTATTTTTTTCATAAATTCGCAAAGGACTTTTAATTCGTACATATATGTGTGTGCCATGTGAAAAGGTTTTAATTTTTTCAATATATTGTGTTCAAGATATGTTATATGTATTCATTTGCAGCTGGATTTTTAGAGAGGAAGTATAAGTAATATTTCGGAAACGTCACATCATGACGTCAGCAACGCTTGTTTAGAACAGCATCGAGCCGTATACACTTATACAAAGAGGAAACAGTAAACAGGTAGGATATATAAAATTTATTAGAAGACCTAATTTGTTTCTCGTCGCGATGGAGTTAAGGGTCGGTTACTCTAGAAAGAACACACCCACAACATGGGGGTCAACTTAATATGCCTTCTCTGCACAGCATATCAGTAAATTCACTGAAGGAAACCTGCGTTGGATCCGCGTCCTATAATACAGTCATTCACGAAGATTGTGAAGGATACCATGTAAAGAGCGAAGGTCTGACAGAAAAAAGTGTGATTATTCACCATGAAAGTTATCTTTACTGGGGTAGAAAAATAGGATTAAGTGTATTGCATGGTAAAGGAGCTAGAAATTCCTATTTAAAAACTCGTAAAATTCCAGCACCTCCTTAAAACCATTCTCCAGCAATGAAATTTTTTTCTCTTCGTCCTCTAAGACGACTCTTAAGAGTCACTGATTTCTCTCACAGGCTAAACTTATTTATTTTAGGTTGCATCAACTTTCCCTTCCTATACCATTAAAGTGGATTTGTTTGCCTGTTTCAGGATCACCCTCATGTAGTCTGTTAACAAAAAATTCTATTGGCGACCAACAGAAATTATATTAATACACAAGAACAGAACATTGTATTGTAATAAATATTTTACGTAAGGCTAACAATTTATTTATGTTAATGTACGATCCAATAATCTCACTCCTCGGCAGTGTGAGATGATATGGTCCGTGCTTATGTTCATCGTGCACGAGCTACACCGGGGTGTAAGTTCTCTATAAAAAAGAAAACAATGAGAAAAATTGGTTGTGCTTGGTCCTAACCCTGGAAAGTCCTATTGGCACCTGTCTTGTTAGATGTTTGTGGTAGGGTAAATCTTGATAATTTTTAGGTATCGGTGGAAAGGTTCGTTCTTACAAGATCTTCTGATAATGTTCCGTTGGTCCAGGAATTTAATGTTGTAAATCTTCCATATGTCATCTACGGTGCACGTATTGTCAGGTATAAAATTGTGTCTTGCAGTGAGATTAGTTAGACGTTCAGCTACTTCATTTTCTAAAATTGTACCGTGGGCGGGATCCAGCATACAGGTGTTATTAGAAATCCAAATGTTGTCTCTGATCTTGTTTAGATTATTAAGGTACAATTCAGTATTTCTTATCGCATTTTAGAAGCTGCATAATATTAATGAATTTGGTGCAGGATTTTCCTGGCAGTGATTAGTTGACATTTTATCAGACAAGGTTTCCTGAATGGTGCCAATCTATTGTCTCCAACCTTGACTGAGAGGCGTCAAGTGATCAGATGTGCTGGCCGACCATGTGTTCAGAACCTTGGATAAATATGATCGTACTTCTATGAAATATTCTCAAGAGTCCATGAGTCGGCAATGAAGTCAAAGAAACTGTTTGAATATTCAACTAAATATATGCACACACAAATTTACATCACCTTTCCCTTGTATGTTTTTGCACTTATTACAGTACGAATATTTAATTGTCTCACTTTGTTTCTTCGATACATGTAACGGAGATTGTATGTTTTCCTGCTTTCAAAATTTCTTGTTTGTCAAATTCCTTGACAAGAAGTATCTTGGTATCAAGAAATGAACTAAAAACTGGTTCAAATTCTAAAAAAAAAACATTGAAGTCCGATGAATAATTTCCGGTAATGCCTCCTACACTGTATCGTTTATGCTAAGTTCACGCGACTACAGGGATAACCTCTAGCAATTTTCGCTTAAAATAAACGCGGTTCAATTTTAGCATTCGCCTCTGAGTAATAAAATTTCAAGCATCTGCTCGTTCATCCGAATAATTGGCGTTCCTGGCCCGTTTTGCAATATTATTAATCAAACGAATGAGAGCCGGCTCACGTTCACAATGTACACTAAATCAGTTTTTATTGCAATGTATTTCTAGAGTCGATATGATGTATAGTTGCGGCTTTCCTGCGCAATCAGCCGCAACCACACTTTATAATTGCAGTCCACGGTTCCGACAGTATTTCGTAGCATGTCCATTAAAATGCTACTACATTAGCTTCCACTTTAGCCTCCACAGAATAAATAAGAATGTACAGGCCACCATAACTCCTTAATGTATTTTATTGATTTTGATTTATACTGCTAGACCTGATACGACGCTTTAAATGGTAATGTTTCAACTAATTAGAAGCCAAGTGCTATTTTATAGTAGTAGTCTTTCACTTATTATACATTAGTCTTCTTCGTATTACTCATCACAGTTCCTTCCACTTTAATATTTTATAAACAATGGATGTAGTAATATGCAAGCTTGTCATTTAATATTTTTTGATCAATTTTATTTTCCTCATTATTAACTCAAAACCATTCTTTAAAACAAGGAACTTCAGGTGACGATAATATTTTGTATTATGTATTAACTTATCATTAATTGTAGCTTGTAAGAATAATTTTGTAATTTTAAAGTAATGGCGTATCATACTTCCTCATTCTATAACTAATTGAATACATAAATTAAAAAATATATAAAAGGAATTCCTCTGTCATTTTTGATAAATGTGTCTGATTTATTGGCAACGAATTGATTAGATATTCCTAAGTAGCATGCATCACTAAGTTCTTCCTAACGTTATTTACTTTGTTACAGTGCAATCTACGCTCATAATAAAGTAAAGAAAAGTACATTAAGTAGAAATTATTTTAAATCGTTAACTGAAGAGTTAAGAAGAGAAGAGTTTTTGTGTAATGTAATCTAAACTTCACTACTCTTTGAATTATTCCAGAAATATTTGTTGATATGCTGCCTTTCTCATCCGGTGACAATGCCTAACATGTAAACAGAAGTATTGTGCAGTATGAGATGGACATTTAAGGAAACAGAAATGTTATATAAATTTCAAGCATACCATACGTTCATTTATTAATAACGATTAGGCTCATATCGAATTATGAATTAATCACCTAATGATATGCGTCGTTAATATACAGAGTTTTACAATTATTTACAAAAACGTTGTAGATTATCAATATTGTTAAACAGTGATTCCTAAAATCATCTCTCGTACAGCATATTACAACCTTAGCCGAAAAAATGATTTCACATAATAATTTTTAAAATTTTGACATGTTCGCGAACAGTTGTGTTACAAAAATATATATTATACAAGGTATTAATAATTTCATGTTACCCCACTTGAGGTGTGAAAGTACAAATATAAAACATTGCCAGTACACAATAGGTCGGGAACGTACACCTACCCCACTGCGACGCATGAAAAGTTCAGCGTAGGCAGCCCATTGTACAGTCTTATAAGCTATTTATAAACAAATGTTGGTATTGTAATGATAAACATAACTACGTGTGGAATTTGGCGGCACGGAATCAAAGGCATGCTGCATGAGGGAAGTTGAGGCTACTGACAGAGGTAATAAAAGCCGACACGATGCGCGACTGGGGTTTTTCCCACGTATGGTGAGATTTGGAGCCAGTGGATGGTGTTTTTTCATAGAAACGTTGATGGAGAGGGGCAAACGGATAGTCCCAGAGAGGACAGATAAGACTTTTAATTGAACAATGTCGAGCCCTGGCGGAATATGTTATGAGAAAGTAGGGAAAAAATATTAACCCACGAAAATTGGATTTTACATTTCATTAAGGACGTGGTGATTGAGATTGAACATTTAAGCAGATTATTGTTGGAAGTTTAGATTGAACTTTAAGTTTAGTTGAAGATTGAGTTTTAAGAGGGGGCAATAAGAAATTGGAGATTATTCTGGCCGCGGATATTTAAATAAAGGATGGAAGGCGTGATACAGTCCGGAGTTCCAAAGTGCCCCTCATCGTTCAACGCGGAAGTTTGGTTGGGTCCAGCAACACTTCCAGGCAAGCTGAGAAGACCACTGTTTCTAACCTTTTGCCCATTGCTCGGTACTGCCAATTCCGAGTAGGATCTGTGAGTCTGCTTTAGGAAGACCCGTTTAGACGACCCTAACGTAGTACTCATGTATGTAGTAGTAATAAATTTAATTTGTATAAATTTTGTAAATATAAAGTCTTTTATGTTAAAAGAAGCCGGCTATAAAAATCCATAAAATTAGGGTACATTGCAATAAATAAATGTAAAAATAAATATTATTCACATTTGTATAATTATTTTTCATTATAAAAATAATATTACACCTATATTATTAAGTTTATGAATTATTCTATACGAATTTATTTTAGATACGCAGCTCATAACAATTCTTTGGGAACTCATCGCGAATTTAATGCGCAAGGAATCACTTAATTACGAAATGGGAAAATCACAGCATCAATTAAGTCGGCAGTCATGCGTAACATGCGTAATAATTTTTAGTAATATTTTAATTTTGTGCCTTTGGATATTTTGGCCTAATAACTGAGTAATGTACTTCAGCGGTGCATTTTTATTCTGCTTGTGCCTTTTGAGGAAGCGGTAGTATGCATTTCCATTTCTTCTGCCCACGTTTGTGTGAAAAGTTGTTAGGCTTACAACTACAAAAAAATATTTAATTAAGATGGTATCAAGTATTGTTTCCGTTGTTGCACCAGTCTGTAACCTCCAGTGAAGTTCATTACTGTTACAATATAAAAACTGTTATTTAAATCTACAATTACTACTTATGGAAAAAATATGTACAAATTTAGTTGATTCAAGACCCATTTCGAGTGAATCATCCATCTAAATTTAAATCTTTTGGAGAATAAAAATTTATTGTCTTGCGAAGATTCATTAAAATTAATCTGTCCAACTATTAAGTCTCTTCATTATGGATATTATTAAAGCAATAATATCTGTAGCTCACTGGTAATACTCAAAGTACATTAATTGAATTGAAAATTCCTGTGTATACGATCTGGGTTTTCAGCAGTCACTGTATTAAATAGTAAATATCGTACTAAAATTAACATTGGACAGGAAACGAGTGCTCAAAGTTGGTAATATTTGAGAATATTTGTGGAGATATAAAAATGCTGATGTTGGTGACACAACGGGAAAGTGTACTTATGTGAATAAGGTCCGAATCCTGTGGATTCAGGGCATAAAGGTATAGATCATTAAAGATTAACCTGCTGATCCTTGCAGATATAATAAAGGTATACAACTTATATATATATATATATATATTAATTTAATATTTATATTGATCTGATACACCAGAAATCATCCCATACAGTCAAATTAATTTAAGTATAATATATTTAAACTATATAATTACATCTACAGAGTGTACAATAAAAGCACAAAAACGTTTAGATTTAGATTTATTGTTGTTTCCATTAGTCCTCGATTGAGGAAATAGGATACGTCATACATTAAAAATTAAAAATGAACAAAATAAAGTACATAATTAAAGACAAATAATCTTAAAATAAATTAATAAAAGAAAATGTATATAGACAAAAGTCAATATAAACACAACAGGGACACACGATGTCACACACACACTGGGAAACACAAACAAGCGCACAATGAGAAACACTCAATGGAGTTTTAACTACTTGGAGCTCTGCGACAAGGAAACTGTCCTTCCCTCTGTCGTAGCTCCAGGCAATACATGAAACAAACAAACAAAAGAGCAGAAAAAACTGAATGGAAATTTTAAAGATATGTGATGTGCTATTTTACAAGGCAGCTATTCAACACTTTTTGCAGGAACCTTGATTTAAATACTAGAAGGACGATTAAGAAAATCCTGTACCGAGTAAAACGCGCTATTTAAAAGAATAGTTTTACTCTGCTTCACGAAGCTTTTGTAGGTACTATTTTTAACCTCTGGCGAAAGATTGTTGTATAAAATTATCCCGGTATTGTGAATACTTTTCTGGTGTATAGCAAGGCGATGCTTGTCCGACATTAGAGCTGAACGATTTCTGGTCGCGTATTCATGAAAGTCGCCATTTGTTTGAAGCAAATTAGTGTTCTGCTTTACAAACTTTAATATTTCGTAAATATATACGCTTGGTAAAATAAGTATTTACAAACTTTTGAATAAATGTTTGCAACTCGATCTATAATTCGTGCTAGAAAGTATTTTAATTGCACGCTTTTGCAACTTAAATATTTCATTACTCCTGGAGCAGTTTCCCCAATAGAGATGTCTTAGCTCTAAATTGAATGAAAATACGCGAAGTAAACCATTTTGACGTACTTTTTGTCAACGTGTTGCATTAGTGTTCTCAGGGAACAAGCTGAACTTAGTTTTCCGGCAAGAAGATCCGTTTGGTCGTCATTAGTTGCTACATTAAGATAAAAAGTAGTCCTAAATTAAATGTATTAAATTAAACAAGAAAATATTCGTGACTTTGTTGCAATCAAATTTTGAATCAAATGTGTGTGAATGTTATGTAGGATCTTTGAAACATTTTAACAAATTTTAAAATATTTCTAATGAAAATTATTTTATTTTTACTAATATATAACTTTAAAGGGCTATAAATTTGTTTGTCTAATTTAATTTAATTTTTAAATTATTCTGATATAATTGTTTTTTAATTTAATACTATTAATGTAAGTTTACAATTCACGACAGACTAATTACACTATAAATAAATTTAAATATTGAAGTCTGTTTTTTAATATCACTAGAATAAAAAAATAAAAGCTCAAATAAAATTGCTGTCACAATTAATGACTGTAATCGACGTGGATTACTTAAAGAAATTTAATATTTTTATTTGTTCAAATTAATCATTTCGCTAATTAGGTATCACAACAGAGTTTATATCATTTCCTGCATTGAATCGTGGTCATACTTAAGTTTGGTTCTCTAAGCAACCTTTCCTAACAAAATGAGAGTACGTGACTATAAAATACACTTCAAACAAAATATTATCACCCCATCTAATTCAATTAGATCCAATTCGACTAATGTATCCTCAAAGAAGATTTGAAACTGCACGAAAGCCCTTTCAACCGGTCTAATGCTTAAAATGAGGCACTTATGAAATTGCAGAGTGTATGTACATTTTATCAAATAGAGCTATTTGACAGTCCCACTATCGGAGTTTATCAAATAAGCTTCTTTAGGGAAATGCATAAACGTTTGTTGAAAGGTCCAACTAGAATATAACGTCATTGAATTGCTGGAATGAAAAGTAATCTTGTAATCCCCTCTTACAGAAGCAGACATTAATATTTTTCAACTTAAAATATAATGGATACATTTTCATTTCTGTAATATCTTAAAATAGTATTAAAACTATAATGGAAATTATTCAAATTATATTATTGAAGTTAAACAAAAGAGCTATGTAACATGAATACATCATCAGCGACTTAATTAAGCAATCATTTAGGAGAAAGTGGCAATTTTAATTTATAGACGAAAAACAGTGAAATTAATTAGTTTAACTACATGTTTCGGTAATACTGTGGTTCACCCACATAAATTTTATAAATTAAGGTATTAACTTGTGGACATAAATTACCAAAGTAATAAAATTATATGTCAATTAATAATTCACTGAAATAAAAAACTTAATATGAGGCATCAATAGTTGTGGTTTAAGTTAGTATAAGAAATGGTGCACATTAAAACATATTCACATAATTTTTAAAGTAATAAATAATATTCCAATTTTAAAACCATCCATATTATTTCGTACTATTGTAACGTGGAGACAGCAGAGCTTGTTAATTGTACGCTTAAAATACAGCGACAAAATTATTATGCCTATATTAAAACACGATTGAACTACAATATCTTTGCATTTAAATAAAATCGCACGATACACTCGTATAATCTGACGGTCAATGCGAACACAGATGCAACTTTATTAAGCAGCTGATTCAGTAAATGTGCCATCTAGCAAGGATCAGCTGTTTATGGTGCAAAGATTTGCTCTGGGAATAGCAAATTTTTCAGTAACTAATACAAAACTAAAAAAAAGATCTCACTCTATAATATAATTAGTTCTAATGCATAAACATAACAACAGTTGAGAAACTAGATAGGAACAAGTATTTACAGATATAGAAACGAAAACAAATTGTAAACAAGGTGCGAATTGGTGAAGCGGTCTTCTTTAGAAGAACGCAAGATATAAAATGAAATGTTCAATCTGATCATGCGACATGCATTAACTTGAATTACAAACAGTCAGTATGTAGGAAATGTCAAAATCGTTAGAAATAAGGGTCACAGTTAGTAAATTAGACGTAATCGCCACACAATAAATAGGATTGACTACACCTGGTTGTGAGTCTTCTAACAGCTGGAATCCAGATCGCGTCATTCCCCTCCGCGTCGCGTTGACGAAGCGGGCAGCGATTCGATTCCCGTTCACGACGAATGTAGATCAGATGACGGCCAACACCAACACGTCCGGCGGCTGCCTCAGGATCTGGTACTGCGTCTCTGAAACGCCGATCGGCAAAGGACCAAATATGTGACAGCCAGGAGAATATGTGAGATTGAATTGGCTAAGGGCTAAGGAAGAATGCCGCAGAGTAGTGCGTTTCTCTCACGTTGGTCCAAGATGTCTCCGGCCCTCGGTCCACACCGTCTCACCTGCAACGCCCGACTCCTGTTTTTCTCTTTGGAAAAGTAAAACAAAAGGAAGAGCCGTGACGTCACGCGTCGCGGAGTAAACACGACGCTTGGAAAAAAGTTTATTAACGAGAGACGACTGCACCAATCGAAATTAAACGACTGCAGGAGTGCTGCAAATAAAATTTACGAATTTCCTCGGCAAGGCAATGCTAAAAGGAAACGCATTTTTGATATCAACGGCCGTTGGTCAACAATGCGCCGTGGAGGTACAGACGTCGCATCGTATATGCAGCAATGAACCTGTACCAAAGTTCTTGCCACATATCCCGAACAAACTGAAAACACGTCAAACAATGAACGTCGCCGGGCACAAAAAATCCTGCAAAAGCCGTTAAATAAAATAAAATATGAGGAAAAAAACGTGAAATATTTCAGTAAATGGAACGGCTCATTACATTATTTCTCTTTATTTCATTTTGTTTTAATAATGTTAATTGTATGAATAAAATAAATTAATGAACAGATACAGTCAAAGTTTTATTTAGTTAATTCAAGGATTCGGTGCATGTTCGCTTCTTCTTCAGATTCTCCATTATGTAGGTAACATATTTACATACAGTTTAAATTTATAACTCTTGTAAATTAAAGTGTATTTAATGACTGGTTATTACCATGATGTGATAAGTTGTTTGGTTTTTATATAATTTATTTTGTCTTTGTTTAATTTTCACAAATATAGCTAATTTATGATTTGTTATTATACTTTTTAATTGTTTATCAAAACGTTCATAGTCGTCGTTGCCAACACCGCAAGCACGCAGCGGATAAACGTCTCACTTGGCAGACTACGTGAAGGAATAATGTATTATGTTGTAATTTCTAAATGTCTTTAGGGTAGGATCTTTGAATGGTATAGGAAATATAAGAGACAAACAGTTTCTTAGTGTTGAAATTGACGTGGCCAGAAATGGAGGACGGAGGGAGACTTAAGTACTATAGAATTAACAGGCTTCTCTGGGCATTAAAATACATCAAACTTTGATGGAATGGTATTAATGGTATAGTAAATCATAAGCGGCAAACATGAAGAATCAGAGAGTGATGGGAGTGGGAACCTGTTTTGGCCTGAAAGGAGGAAGGAAAGATCCGTAATATTCAAAATATCGACAGAATCTTTTTTTTCGGATGTACAGCGCTAAAAAAATCAGGCCAGTTGGATAAATCATTTAAAAACGCCTAACTACAAGCCTTATAACTCGCAGTCTGTTCGAACAAGATGGGTATATTTTCCATTGAGAAGTCTACGAACATTGTCAAGGTTGGGATCACTGGCGCTGCGGGAGTTTTCTCGTAGGCGCTGCATCCCAGAGTGATTGCGGGGTTCACCTGATTATGTCGGGAATGCCTCGTACTCTCTCCGGGTTTTTTATCAAAGTTCTCACATGCCGAGGCAACACCTATTTTAGGAAGTATATGTACTGGGGTCGAAGCCCTTGGGCATATGGATCAGTCGGGAAACTGCCTCCTGAAACTTGTAGAGACATGGAAAAGGGAATGCTGCGACCCCACAGCAAGCTCGTCTCCCGTCATTCGGAAGGGCGTGAGAATAGTACCCAATGCCCGACCTACCTGATCCATTTTTTCTAGGGTTTTCCCTGAATCTCTTTAGGTGAAACACCGGGAAGGATCCTTAAACCATAGCCCGGAGGCCATAGCTAACCATTGGCTATCTTGCTCTACCTTCCACATCCCCCCTTTTCAATTCCCTTACTATGCTATTAAAGGGGAGTTGCCTGTTTCAGGATCACCCTCATGCTGCCTGTTTACCTCCCCCAAAAAATGAACATTGTCTTTCGTTTTTATAGATTATAATTGCTTTTTTGTTTTGGCTTGTTTACTAGTTTAAATTATTCATGCGTAAATTATTATTAAAATGGTATTTGTTAAAATGGACTTATATTTTGTATACATTTGAGTAGATTTCAAATAAATTGATGGTCAGTTTCAGGAGTATGCTTCAGTGATATCTTCTCATCTAACTTTTACCTAGGTCGTCATGCTCCAAAAAAACTTGTAATAGTAAAACAAAACTATATACGAATATGACGATAAAAAAATCAAGGGCTGGCGGCCTGAGAGAAATTGAAGGTTACAGACAGAGGTAATAAAACCTAGACTGTGCCGCAGGCCTGGTTTTTCGAAAGTCATTGAGACTCAGCGACAGCTGGCTTTGAGCCAGAATATCGCGTGGCTCGTCCGAAAGACGAAATATAAATACTTTAAATAGGAGGGGATCGCGTCCCGGCCACCGAAGGAAATCAAAAGATGGAGTTGGGAAAATGGTGTTAAAAGCCGAGGAAATAATAACTTTCGGGAATTAAGCAGTGATAATTAAAGAGTAAGAAATTGGAAAGTAATAGATTAGGGATTGCAATTAGCCATAAACATTTGGATAATGGGTGGAATGCTTTATCTTGTCCATAGAGGCAACGAGGAAGACTAAACGAGCAAGGTGTTCATCGTTCAACAAGGAAGTTGAATATATATATATATATATATATATATATATATATATATATATATATAAGTGAGAAGTATTGATATCAGTGTAGTGAAAATTGATACAATGTACAACACAGTGCAACAGCCAAGCTATTAACAAAGCACGAACAGTAGCAAACTTAGGAAACAAGAAAATCGCAAGTGAATTATATTAAAAATATATGAAGTATAACATAATATTTAAACACAAGCAAGTTATTTGTACTTATTAACATCGCTACTCAACAAAAGTGCTGTGCAGGAAAACTTACATTTGTCGATTGTTTGAAGGATCTAAAGCAATCATGAACACCGTAAATTCTAATCATTTAAAAGTACTGTCTAAAAACAATTACGATACGTGGAAAATTCATGCAGAAGCATTATTTACGAAAAACTACATGTGGAGTTATGTTTTGGGTGAAATTCCAAAGCCGTTAATTCCAGATTTCAAAGAAGCAGTCGCAAAGACGCCAGAATGTTCGAAACAAGATCGCAAAGCGAGGTCCAAAATTTTTTATCGATGAGTGCTTCGGAGGTAAAACACATGCGACGCTCTGAAACGTCCAAATAACTTTGGGACTGATTAGAATCTACGTACTCGTCAAAAGGGCCAGCAAGAATGGCCGCTCTATTAAAAAAACTCTTGCAACGCAAAATGCCAGAAGGCGGTGATGTTCGTGAATACATTGCAAAATATTTTGAAGTCGCAGACAAACTATGTACCATGCAAATTGACATAAACGAAAAATTACTGTCTTTGATGCTACTAAAAAGTTTGCCTGAAACTTTCAATGTTTTCAAATGTGCAATAGAATCTAGAGACTCTCTCCCTGTCATTGATTCTTTAAAAATAGATTCAGTGAGACGTTAAACGAGAAAATGGTCGACAAAAGATATGGTGCATTATAATAAATTTAAGGGGGATACTAATTTTAATAATTAAAAACTGTTAAGATTTTATGATAATATCAATAAAACAATTTAATTCAACAAAAACAAACATATTTACAATATTCATTACTAATTTTTAATATAAAACTACACATATTTACAAAAATGATTTATATTAAAATTAAACAATTTTAAGACTAATCTCAGGGTTGCACTTTATGCGCCTTCTCATAGAACAGATATTTTATTACGCTGGGATCTGTCAGCAAACAGAAAATTACAAAGAGTTACAGATGCAATAGTTTACTTAATCGTCTTAGTGCACGTTCCAGTTCCTTCCCCGTCATTTCTCCAAATCGTCACCGCTCTCCAAGAATCTCCTCCAAAATCTACCTCAAAATTCCATCTCACCGCTCTCGACCAATCTGTCTCTCCAGCAATCTGATACCAAAAATGTCTCCGCCTGCCTATTTAAAACTTCCTCCCCACTTCTGCGACACCTATCACCAAGAAGGCAGGGATGGATATCCTCCAATAATATCCATTGTTACATTTGGGGAAAACACGCCACCCGGTCACCAAATTCTCAGAAAGATTGGGAAATTCCGAAACCGGTGACGAGATGTCTGAGCTTTATAACCCAAGTGTCAACCGCTGTCTCCTTTGTTTTGATTCCACCGCCAAAGCCCTAGCAGATGTATTTGTCCGTTACACCACGTACAAGATACAAGTGTAACTTTTGCATGCAACAAAGCTGGACAGAAGGCTGCAGTTTGTTACTTCAAGAAGAAGAAAGATCTTTCGCAAAAGGCTAACTGCGCCGAAGATGCATTTCTGACAAATCTTTCTGATAAAACGGTGAAGTAAAAATTGGTGTATTGACAGTGGCTGTACATCGCACTTATGCAATAATCGAAAACTGTCTGTGAGGTGATTTAAAGCTTGCCGATGGCTCCGAAACACAAATAAGTGCAAGAGGCGACGTAAACATATCAACTTCAGTCGGTGATTAATTGCGAAAAGTGAAATTAGAAAACACGCTGCACATTCCCGGATTGAGGACAAATTTAATGTCTATATCAAAAATTGTAGATAGGGACCACCGTGTTACTTTCACGAGAGACCGAGCAATTGTTGAGGAAATCGACGGGAAACCTCAAGATGGTCGCTGAGCGAGAAAAACTTCAGTCAGCGCTCATGACAACAAACAAGAAACAAGTCTCTATCGATACTTGGCACCGGAGACTTGGACATCGCAATTCCAGAGATCTGCTCTCGATGGTGAGCAAACAGTACGCCAAAGAAACGTTAACGCCATGTGAAACGTGTGCCGAAAGGAAACAACTTCTCCAAATGTTCAACGTCAACAGAGATCCTCTGAAATTCTTAAAATTTTGCATGCTGATTTATGCGGCCCCGTGAGAACGGAATCAATTGGAGGTGCGCGGTATTTCATGACCTTAATCTACGACAAAAGTCGTTGGTGCAATGCATACTTCCTGCGACACAAGGGTTAAGTACCAACAAAATTTTTGGAATACAAAATCTTTGCGGAAAGACAGACTGGAAAGAAGATTCGAGCTTTGCAATAGGACAATGGGATGGAATTCTCTAGTTCTTCGGTGTTCAAGATCCTAAATGATGAAGGCATCGTTAGACGTCTGACAGTGCCATACATTCCTCAACTGAACGGTGTCGGCGAACGTAAAAATCCCACTCTGGTCGAGATCGCCAGATGCATGTTACAACATTCTGGTCTCCCAAAAATGTTCTGGGCCGAATCCACTGCCACAGAAAATTACATTAGGAACCGTTGCATTTCAAAGATCCAGCGGGGCAAGACTCCGTTTGAAGAATGGTTTGGAAAGAAAGCGACAATAAGCAACCTACGAATATTTGGATGAAAGGTTTTCATCCTCAATAAAAGATGTGGTTCGAGCCTTGATCTCGGAAGGGAACGTTCGTCGGCAACTCTAACGAATAAAAGGGGTACAGAATCTGGGTACCTAGGGACAGAAAAATTCATATCGCTAGAGATGCAAATTTCTTCGAAGAGTCGGAATTTCCAAACAGTGAAAACCAAATCGACCTACCTCATATGACATATACCGAGATCGACACAACAACCGTGTACGAATCATGTAATGAGCCTCATCCGAGAAGCATTGAAAAATCACCCGATATAGCTTTAATATCTACCGAGGGAAGAGATTATTGCCAACATAATGACGAAACCTCCGTCAGGATCAAAACACAAGTATTGTGCTTAAAATATAGGAATATTGAACTTTTGTTAAACAGAGCACATTCGATTGAAGGGGGCTGTTGGAACGTGTAAAATCTCTGTCTTGTCTTTGAAAGTGTAATATCTTTGAGGTTACAATGATCATTGACTGTTAGTTGTAATGTATATACGCTCACAGAATTCCTACCGGCAATAGCCATATTGGGGTATATGTAAGCTGTTCTGCCTTTGTGCTTTGTGTGTTCCGTGATCCTTTTACTGTTTGAGATTTTGGTTATTGTTTTGCACCATTCCTGTACAGAGATTAAGTTAATTATATTCCCAAGACAGCAAAATCGAAGATCTGACGTGTACCTTACTATGTGCTTCTGTAAAGTTTTGTTTTCCTAAATGCATGTATGAATACCAATTACTGTTAATTTACACGCGAACCTAACTCCGCACAACAAGGCTGACCAGAGAAACGGTAATTAGTCTGTTTGTAACCTTTTCCCGATTTCCGCGTACTGCCAGTTCCATGAAGGGTTTGTGTCTGTATCTCTGTTTCTGTGAGGGAACCTCAAAGGCGACACCATAATATATCTCATGTGTGTAAACGTTAATTGGTAGGAACTTTAAGGTTTGTGAACAGTCTATAAAGTATTTACTGTTAAAAATAATAAAAAAGGTCGGATATGAAAGTTTAAAAATATTCAATGATTTTGTATTGTAAATTTACAAATGTGAATTTAATGTATTCCCATTCTTACGTAATAGTTCTTTATTTTAGGTATTAAAACCATTTAGTAATCATTCAAAACTGTAAAAATGGCGCTTTTAAAATCTCGTCAGACAAAAAAGGTATATCTTCCAGTTTAATAGAACAAATACAAATATAAATTTTAATCAGCCCAATTTGTGGGAATAAAAACTTTATAAATTCGTATTATGAGAAGAAATATGACTGCTGAAATATTTATAAATTGGCGCGGATAAGGTCCGTTGTAAATTTAAACACTAATACTTATATAAATATACACTATTAGTCCGATTAAAAATTAATTGGCCTTGGATGTTGTTTACAGCGCTGGGTGTGATCGACCAAACAGAACGTTTAAAAGTTAAGGGGTTGCCGGGCAACGTTGCCGAACAATCGGTGTGTATTCTTCTGCTTTCAGAGAGCTGTATACAAAGTTTAATTGCGATCACGTGTGGTTTCAGTGAGTCCGTCCACGTGGAAACCCCGAGTACCTTCCTATTTTAAGCGAACAAAAGGATGCAAAGTAAGTAATAAAGTACGGTATTTAGAGCATACATAAGAATAATCCAATCAGTAATGAGTTATCATGGACTGTTCATTCCTATTTAGTTGCAAACCTCTGTAAAGGTAAAAATAGAAGCTTCAATGGGCGTTCTACAAAATACCGCAGAAACCGTGGATGGCATTATAAGTTAATTAATAAACTTGTTGATAATAAATATGAATCTAATGCCACACGACATTACGTAATTTCCTGTTGTAAATAACGTATATTTGTCGTAACCGTCCTTAACTCCCGACACGATTGCAGAGGTGCAACTTTGACGAGAGACAACCGACTTCGTCTCAGTCTCCGGGGAAACGAAACAGTCACAGAGCTATCCTAAGCTCTTTTGACTACAATTGGAGGAAGTGGGCTATTCCTGTGGGTTTGTGAACACAGTCTGGAAATCCCAACTCCAATTCGTCTTCTCCTCAAGAGCTCCCCGTTGGACTATAACTCTTCCCATTGAGGCACCTTCGGAAAGAGACAGTCCCTCTGGCTTCCAACCCAAACAGCAAACAGTCCAATTCAACTTCGGAATCTAACTGCCATAAACAAGGAATCGAGAGACTGCGTCACGCGAAACTGAATATTAAGAACTCAGTTCAAAAGTAAGTCAACGAAGGTTACTTGTTTGGGAAAAAGGATAGTTGAATTGAATTAAACTTTTATTAGATGATTCATTTATAATATGGATCCCATAAAATTTATAAATATACAAAATTTGAGATATAAATGGGCAAGTATTTTTAGTTGTTAGTAAAATATGATGGACTTAAAATAAAAAAGAAATAGAGGAAATAAATATCATGTTGGTTTGCGAAATTTATGTAACAGGAAGAATATCAGAAGATTTTAGTAACAACATAACTATATCCACACAAAAGAAGACTGGGGCTGATAGATGTGAACAGCACAGGAAAATTAGTTTTGCATGCAAACTATTAACGAAAATAGTATATAGGAGGATGCAACGTAAATGGAATGCTAGTTATGATCGGTTTGGTTTTAGGAAGAATGTGTTGACAACAGAAGCAATATTGTATTTTCGTCTTATTTTAGAACATTATGAAAAAACCGGCCCTCGTTGATGTCATTTGTGGATTTAGAAAAAGCCTTTGATAGTATAAGCTGGAACACACTATTTAGGATTTTGAAGAAGACAGGAATAAAATATCGAGAAAGAAGACTTATGCATAGCCTCTACGGAAGGAAGTCAGCAGTAATTAGAGTGAAGATCGAGAAAAGAAAGCAAAAATCAAGAAAGGAGTATGACAAGGATGCAGTCTGTCGCCCATGCTGTTTAATTTATAGATAGGTTTGCATCAGATCATAAGGTTAAAACGGAATATGGCAAAGGAATCATACTGCAACGAAAAGAAATAAAAACCATACGCTTTGCCGACATTATTATAGTATTACGGTATTCAGAAGAATACTTGAAAACCATAATAAATGGAATGAATGTGGTCAGGCAGAAATATTTAAATATAAGGATTAATAGAGAGGATACCAAGGTAATGGAGTATGGAAAACAAAGAGTGTTAGATTGAGAAGGGATATTTTGAAAGATGTTAAGGAATTATGCTACTGGGAAGCGTGATAACTAGAGATGGTATAAGTATAGTAGACATAAAGAGTAAGATAGCACAGACAAGGAAGGCTTCCGCGAAAAAGAGGTATTTACTTACGGGTAATAAAAGTTGTAAATATTAGGAAATCGTTGCTAAAACGTTTCGTATGGAGTGTGACGTTATACGGGTGTGAAACTTGGGCGATAGGAGTTACAGAAAAAAAAGAATAGAATCCTTTGAAATGTGGAGCTATAGGAGAATGCTGAAAATCAGATGGGTGGATATAATTACAAACGAGGAATTCTAAACAGAATTGAGTAAAAAGCTAACAATATAAAGGACGTTTACCAAGAGAAGGGATAGATTAGTAGACCACATTTTGAGACATGAGGATCTTGTAAAATTAGTATTAGAGGGAAGTGTGTGGGGTAATAACGGAAGAGGGAGGCAGAGGATGGAGTTTTAGCAACATAAAATTAGAAGTAGAACTAATTTGTCAGCAAACAAAATTAAAATTTATTTAACAAACGTTATCGTTTCATCCATATTTCTGGACTTCATCAGGTAAATTTTAAGTGGATAATATATATATATATATATATATGCAAAAGCGGATGTTTTTGCATTGTAGACTTCGTTCAGCCACGGTTACAGGCGAAATGTTTAATATATAAATATATGACTTTCAAAACCCGTACACAAACTCTGCAAAAAAAGGGGGTTAGGATTTCTGCCGTAACTGTTGCTGGACGAAGTCCATGACGCAAAATTATCCGCTTTGGAAATTATGTCATCCATTTAAATGTACTTGCTGAAGTGCGCAAATATAAACAAGTCGTCGTAAATATTACTTTTGTTAGCTGACAAATGAACAGTATATCTGTATTTATTTATAATATATTTCTAATATGTTAGATTATTGATTTATTTAATATGCAGTAGAAGTTAATAACGATTGTCTTTATTTTTATTGAATGAAACGAGGTTTGTAAAGGTATTTATTTAATTTTTAAATCTGAGGACATCAGATAATGTCGTCGATTAGCGATTATTACTTATCATAAACAGAATTGCTGTTTATATTTACTAGACTGTAAGAGTAAGAATATTTATTTTTAATAAAGAGGTCCTCTTTAAGACACCTTTTAAAAACTTGCCTACATTCTCTGACCACTTTTTTGTGAAGACAAAAGATTTTGGTCTTTTCTCTTTAAATTGCCTTAACATGATATCATAGATTATTAGTAATAATTAGCAAATTAAACTAATTTTTTGGTATTGATGCATTGATTAGCATTGTTCTAAAATCGTAGTATATGAGCTTTATACAAGTGAAATGTGAATTTTACAATTTTGTTGGTTATGCACAGATATTCCTAAGTATTTTTAATCATAAACGTCACAAATTTTCCTCTTTGTTGCATGTTCCAATTGAGTTTGTATTGAATATATTTTTGTTTTAACTTGTCTACTGTATTTTTTACAATTAATTGCTAAATATTTAGCTGAAACGCAATGTAGGGAACACATAGATAAATACATTATTGGCTAATATTTCTAAGACCTCATCTTATTATTTTTAAAGTGCTCTTCTATCACCTGCAACAGTATAATCTCAGAAATGGAGCTTTTGCTTTCGCTAGAAAGAGTTTTGGAACAAATTCATTTCAGGAAATTATATTAACTATTTAAATTTAGAAAAATAATGGTAACAAACCTAATGGCACTCTTTTTAAATTTTGATATTGGTAATAAGGGAGTGATTTTCGTTTAACAGTACTTACTCCTTGAAATGAAGATAACCTTGACATCCTCTACTAAATACAAATATACATCTATCGGTAGGAAATAGGAGGGTTCGTTACTTGTAAATTATATCCCACCTGGCGATCGAACCCAGGAGCTCCAAGTTGCAATTAGGACGACAACCACAAACGTAGTCTAATTAGTGTATTGCTGCTTTGTGGAGCACAATCTCAAGTGACGGTAGATAATTAGTTTTAGCCCATCAGAAACTTTAAATGTTAAAATGATCGAACTTAATTCATAAACGAATAATTTATTGTTACTGATTACATTGATTTTTTATGTAAAATAATTTGTAAAATATAAGAGAGAGATCAAAAATATTTGGGCAGACATCTTTTACAGCCGTCCTTTAGAAGATCAAAAAGGTAAATGGCGACAGACACGGGATATTGAACCCGAGACATTCCATTTACCGGGCGGACTATAGCGGAAAAACTGTCGATACTGCATGCAAAGCATAAAATTTATACACAACTTAATTTAATACTTGTTGTTGAATGGTCTGATATAAAACTTATATTGTAATAAGTGATTTTGATCTTCAGGCGTGTTATAATTTTCATGAAACTGAGATAAGCGCACGATCGGTCGTTGCAGTAATCCACGGGTAAGGACCATTGTGTTAGGCAGGTCAGATGTTTTTATCGTGACCTGGGAGCAGTGTGAAGACATCTGGAAAGGAAGCTGGATTTGGAAACCCTCAGGAAGTGAGGGCAGGCCTGGCATCTATAAAATAGAGTGGACTGGTGTGTTTTTTATTATTACTATTGTGGATGTTGGCTGTGAACAAAGGTGTGGAGACTATTATTGAATATGACTGTGAACGGCGGCGTGGAGGTTATTGTTATTACTATTTATGGTGTTAAAGGACTTGTGTGGATGAAGAGATTTCCGTGAGCGGCAAGTGAGGAAAGTTTGTTTTGGTTGGAGACAAAAGGGTGTGGTGCGATTTTGGGAGAGACGGAGGAGAAATGTTTGAGGAGGAATGGGACGAGACAGTTTGGTGAATGTGGATGATCAATTATATATATATATATATATATATATATATATATATATAGCGCAGAGATGTCAAGAACCGATCCTGCTCAAGGTGATACCACACGTTCCTGCTTCGGCATATGCCTGGGCACGATCTACGGACGACGCACCGAGACCTGCAAACCCTAAGCCCTCCCCTTTCTTTTTCACTTCGTGTGGTTGCGGGCACAATGACCGAACGGGCCACTCAACATTATAATGTCCTGTGTAAATCGTTATTATTGTAATCATATTTTAGGTTAGGTTTTAGAGTTTAAGTGAGCGTATGACCGTGCGCAACATTCAGTGATTGTGGAGTCGGAGTGGGCATTGGCCGGGAATTAAATATCAAATTAAATTGTTTTAATCCTTGTTAATTATTCAATATATCTGCCCTCCCTTAATTACTTCATTAAAGCCAAGACCCCAGAGAGTCTCATGCTCGACTAAAAACTCTCGTGTCTTGGCTCGACGCTGGCCATCTTCTCCCTCGGGATCTCGCGGTTCGCGATTGCTGTTTTATTTATTTGAGAAATACATATATATATATATATTCTGCATATGCAGTGGCGCCCGGGCCGGCATTGCGACGATAGAGGATCCGAGGGGGAGGGAAGCGTTACAATATAAGTTTAACAATACTTACAAGAAGAAATAAATAATGTCCATTAATTTTGGCTGGTAGGTGACAATAAATCAAAAAATTAAAATATAATAAAAAAAATTAAATACTTATTCATCATATAAAGACCATTAAATTGATCAATAAAATGATTTTGCATAATTGCACCTTATTATATGTAATGGCCACTAAATTCGGTAATTATGATTGATTATATAAAATTATCCAAATTATATAAACCAGATTATATAACTATCAAATCGAAATGGCCAGTGTCTATTACAATTACAAGCATTTATTGGGGTCATTTTATGCCAAGTCTCAGATGGATGGATATCTTTTAATTTTTTGTTCAAAATATGCATATTAGGCTGACATACGGACGTTTGTCTGAATAAATCGCCCCAAAAATGCTACTTTTTAACTACATCTCGTTTCTAAGATCAAACTTATGTTAGATTGTTGTTGCTGTAGTTATCAGTCCTTAAATTCGTCTGCTGCAACTCTTCATGTTATCCTATTCTGCGAAAAAATGTCATCTCCCTAACTGCTTAGCATATTCCAATCTTCGCCCCCTCCTGTTCTTACCCCACACCCCTTCTCTCCACATTGTTCTCACTTCTCTTATTCTGCTTACAACTTCCTTTTACTCTATCCACACATCTAATTTTCAGAATTCATCTATAATACTCCATTTCAAACAATTCTATTCTCCTATCTGAAACTCCTACCGTTCACGTTTCGCACCCACATTTCCGGGGAACATTTTTAATAATTATTTTCTAATAACAATACTTATTATGGTCGTAAGTAAATTCCTCTTTTTCGCGAAAGCCTTTCTTACCTTTATGTCTACTATACTTCTACCATTCCTAGTTATTATGTTGCCCAAGTAGCACAAGTCCTTAACTTCCGTCAAATTATTCCTTCCCAATCTAACACCGTTTGTTAATCCACTGTTTCCATACAACACTCCATTACCTTAGTTTTCCCTATATTAATCCTCATATTGAACACTCTCCATGACCACGTTCATGGCATTTATTGTGGTTTCCAAGTCTTCTTTTGACTCCCCTAATACTAAAATATCGTCTGCCAAGCATAGGGTTTTTATTTATTCTCCTTGCAGTATGGTTCATTATCCATATTCCACTTTAAACTTCTTCATTGCCTGTTCTATATATAAGTTAAACAGCATGGGCTGCGTCCTTGTCTTACTCCTTTCTTGATTTCTGCTTTCTTTTTTCTTTCTTCAAATCTAATTACTGCTGACTGACTGCTGTAGAGATTATGTATAAGCCTTCTTTCTCGATATTTTATTACTGTCTCTTTCAGAATCTTTAATAGTGTGTTCCGGTTCACATTATCGAAGGCTTTTCTGCAGGTTCCAAAACTTTATCACGTAATATAAATATATATTTTATAAAATTTTATATAATTGAGTATTTTGACCTAGGATGGAAAGCTGATAGTTGAAGTTTTATGGTTCTCTAACCGCACAGAAGCAAGTTCAGAAAAATCATAACAATGTACTGTTTGTACGACTCGAATTAACTCGGTTAAAGTAGACAGCCACACAATGTCGTAAATGTTATGCAGAATTATTGCGATACCCAGGCTTCATTGTATTGCCATACATCAGATCAATTACTTGAACAGCTTAAAGGAAAGTATGGAGTCCGATGAGGTAATAATTTTATAGACATTTTGAAGAGTTTTATTTTGTTATTCAAGATTCGGTACAAGGCTCCTATTGGGAAAACAGCCAAGTAACATTACACCCCTTCTTTATTTATTACAAAGATGAAGCTGATGTTGAAAACTGGAGTTAATACGTCATCGGTGATTGCGTCCTGATACCGTTCTAGTGCATGTGTTCATCAAAATTTAATTAAGGAATTCATTCAACTACTCAAACTTGAGCACCACAGTACAAAAATGACAAAAAACGTAAACTTTCCCATTGTAACGACCTAATAAAAGATTTTCGATTAATCAACCAGCTCCAGCAAGTGTTTTAAAAACGTGTTCCTCCACTGACTTGATCGAGAATTTTTTATTAAGTAACGAAAACTTACTCAACTTTGTCATCATTACAATGACTTCGGTATTACTACTGCGTTAAAGTTTTACATCACGAGCCTTGGTAAATCACCTTGTGTGGGTGTAGGTGGCACTATCAAACGTTTAACACGTTGATCACAATCGGCATTATCACTTGTGACGCGTATATACTCACTGGTTAATTTGATAAATATTGAATAATTTATCACTTCCAGAGTTGTTTATTAGTAATAACCGACAATTAAATATAATTGAGCCTTTCCACTGAGCGATTGGTTCAGATCCAGTTGTTAAAAAGAACGGCTTTGCTCATCTTTGGTGTATCCTTAACGCAAGTTCATCTATAATTTACTGAATCAACTCATTTTAGAACTTCAGGAAATATAGGATATTCTGTGTAAATTGATGACAGTTACGATGACTTAATCCATCTACATAAGAAATAACTAATAGCAATTCTGCAGGGTACTTTAAAATTAAGCCTTGAACAAGTGTATACGTTCACACAATGGATACAAACTGCTGTCAGCCGACATGAAGTCTGGGTCCAATCGAGATTGTTTCCAACATAATCCGTAAAATCAACTGTATTTGTTCCCTATTTCATATGATTCAGAGTTTTAACTATGTATCTACATTTATGTTAATAGCTTATACAGATAATTTTGAATAATTTTAACAAAACGCGAGTAGTTATTTTTTCCTATTATATTCCTATAATGTATGTTAATTTATTATAAAAATCATAAAGATAGTTGTGTACTAAACATTTCCAATTGAGATATAAATATCTGTGGGGATAATTTGTTTAATTTCCATTAATATATTTTGATATTATTTGATTTTATTGTAATGACTCATCGTACAGGGCGTGAAAAGGAAATAAAATATTATTTTTTCTTAAATAATCTTTGTTTATAAATGAGAACTAATATTGTCCTCTTCAAAATACTCCTCTTCAAATATATTACACTTGAGCCGGTTATTGTCCAACTTGGAAGTACTTCTGTAACTCACTTTTCGGTATAGCAATAAGCTGATTCAGGGATTCTGTTTCTATCCCGTCAATGATGACAAATCGTCTTCCTTTTAAAGTTATCTTCAATCTTGGGAATAAAAAGACGTCACAACGAGCCGTATTGGGTAAATACGGTGTCTGGGGCAAAATCACGAGTAACAAGTGAGGTGTGAACGGAGCATTATCGTGTCTGAGTCACAATTCTGGGCGTTATCGTCGTATTGCTTCACGAAAACGGAGCATAACTTCCAGGTAATATTCTTTATTACCAGTACGACCTCTTGAAAAAAAATCTCATATTGCTCTACACCAACGAAGTAAAAAACAGTCAGACAAACTTTTCATATCTGATCGAACTTGTCAACAATTTTCAGTCTTAGCTCTTCGCGCTGCTTCCTTTAGGATTATTGGGCCTTACTTTCGACGTATCACCCATAAGCTGTTCTAAGAAACTTTTGATTGTTGTTGACTTCATTCAGCAATTTCTGAGCGGTGTTGTTTTATGTCGAAATTCAGCAATTATGGAACGAAGTTTTCAGCTACACGATTCACGCCCAGGAAATCCGTAAATAATTGCTTGACATGATCCAAATGACATTCCAACGTCATCAAAAACCTCTCTGATAGTGATTCATCGATTTTCCACAATCATTTTCTTCACTTCTTTGACGTTATCATCGGTTATTGGTGTTTCAGGACGTCCGGGGCGGTCATCATCATCAACATCTCTGAAGCAGTTTTACTACTTGTAAACTTTTGTTTTACTCATTATAGATTCTCCCAAAGTTGCGTTTACAATTTCTAGTAATTTTTGAAGCAAAATTGTATACAAATTCTTTGATCCATGATTTTAGAAAGAAAAAATCGCGGAGCACACGAAGAAAGCACGCTTAGCCTTTTTGACTGACGACGATAAACTTAACATTCAAAATAGATTCCAATCGCATTATTTCAGGACCATTTGTATTGAAAAATTAAGAAAATTTCAAAATCGGATTTATAGAGCCCAAAAAATATTTCTCGTTATTTTATTAAATCACACCTAGTATATTAAGAGGCAAATGGCTGATCATTAATTACTTTACAACAGTTATTTCCTCGATTATGGAAATTGTTTTATAAATGTATTGCTCGATACTGTTATCTCTGTACCGTGAAATAGAATTTTCAGAAACGCTCAGATATTTATGTATAGTAGAATAAACACTTTTTATGTGTTCGATTTATTTATCGGTGGTAAGTATCCGCTTCTAGAAGATGGCTAGAAGGCGAATGGATTACATCGAGGGTAGATATGTTGAGATCAATGTCTTTTGCAGACCCCATTAGCAAGGAAGTCTGACTTGCATGCTTCCTGAGTGAAGAGGCGACGAACAAAGCTTAGACGTCGTTGAAGAACACTGCGAGCTACAAGAAATATTACTTTCAAACGAGTCGGGGTGAAACAGGAAACAATAAATGCGGATCTGTGCCGCTCGCGGAATAATGGCGCGAGGGAAGTGGAATCATCTGGAAATAGCGTGCAATAACTGTAGCTCCCGACACAAATGGAATACCTGCTGTGCTTGCCTGCGCCTCCGTACCTACGGGAAAAAAAGTCTACGTAATAAGGAATCGGGAACCGTTCGCATTCAGACGGAATCTTATTATCCTCCTGCGTTGCAAATGCTAACAAGGAAAGAGGATCCAAGATACTGTATATTATATTTTTTACTCATTCGATTCAGGGCTCCAGGGTGATAGACAGCTTAAGCTATTCTACACTTAATATTGTGTTTGTACACGTTTCATTGTTAAAATTAAATTTCACAGTCCTGCCTCTATTAAATTTGCATAGACCTCAATTTAACGTTACTAATAATATGTTATTGTGAAGCATGAAATAATTTCTTTTTATTATTTGAAAGTTTCAAGTCGCGTCAACCTCTAGGGTCATTGGCGACTTACACAGTTAAAAAAGTATAACCAGATAATAAATAAACACAATTTTTTACATACAAAGTTCATCGACTAGACTGTCATAACATCCCGCTACCTGGACAATCAACAATGGCATTTTATACAATGACCTGGCCATTCTCCAAATGGATGATAATTTAGCTACTGCACACAACAAACTTCAAGATAAATTTCACGAAATAAAATATTAGGAGCAATAAATGGAGAATGAAAATCAATCCTCAAAAACCAACAGTAGTTCCTTTCGCTCTAAGATGACAAATTTACAAGTCGATAACCAGGACGTACCAACTGATACTGTAGTCAGATATTTGGGTCTTCACTTCTATCATCACTTAACGTGGACAGTTCATATCAAATATCTCGTTGGAAGGATAAGACAAAGAATCCGTCAACTCAAGCCTCTTCTGCAGGAAAAAAAACTCCCTTACCTCTGGAAACAAAAATATTAATTAACTTCCGCAGGTTTTCCCGGTGAACTAATTGTTGAAATGATTCTTGGGTTTGCAGCCGGGTGGCGTTGTAAATACACGACGTTTTGTCGACAATCACCGTCGACATCTTCGAGGTGGAATGACTAATCCGGCTTTTTTTTGGGTAACAGGCTACATGAGGGTGATCCTGAAGCAGGCAACTCCCCTTTAATAGCATAGGAAGGGACTTGAAAAGGGGGGATGTTAAAGGTAGAGCAAGGTAGCCCAGGGTTGACTAGGGCCCCCAGGCTATAGTGTAAGGATCCTCCCCGGTGTTTCACCTAAAGAGATGCAGGGAAAACCCTAGAAAACCTGAATCAGGTAGGTCGGGCATTGGGAATGATGGGAGACGAGTTTGCTGTGGGGACGCAGCATTCCCTTCTCCGTGTCTCCACCAATTTCAGGAGGCAATTGGCCGACTGATCCAATGGGATGGATTGCGGAGGGGGACGGCAGAGCTTCCACCAATCAGATTGCCATACAGCAACCAGGGGCCAATAAATAGTCGACGCTAGGGAGCTCACACTAAGACAGCCTCTATAAAGAGGCAGGACATCTACCGAATTAGTCATTCCACCTGGAAGAAGTCGACGGTGATTGTCGACGAAACGTCGTGTATTTACAACGCCACCCGGCTGCAAACCCAAGAATAATTTCAACAAAAATATTAATATATTTATCACTAATAAGGTCAATTTGGTACTGCTCTTGTGGACTGTGGGGGGAACTGTTGCAGAAAGTCACATCAGAAGTACACAGGTAACTCAAAACAGAGTTATGCGACTCATGACTGGAGGCACCCTAGTACGTCAGAAACAACGACATGGGAATACCCACCGTTCAACCAACGATCCGACTGAATGTTTTGTCATGACAGTCCCATCATTACATCAATTGTGGAAGCTCCACTCGTCCATTCAAAAAATAGAAGACTAAAGTGGAAGAGATTCGATAATTCAATTAAGCAAAGAAGGGGGAAAAGTAGTCACAGAAAACAATAACTAGTGTCTGACAGTTGTACCGGATTGTACATTTCATGTCAATGAAACCATTTTGTGTTAACTATACTCTTTAGGAACAAAACTGTACAGCCTTAGGACAAAAAGTTAAATAATTTTACAAAATAAAAAAAAATAGAGACACAAGATAAGTACAACTTTTTTTACATTAAATTTCTGCTATCAGTAAAGTTCTTTACTATAAATAATAAAATGGTCTTTATCGCTTCAGTTGACTCGAATAACTTTTTTTTTCTCCAAAGTCTGAATCGTCTCCCCCCCCTCTCGTTTGCATGGACTGGACATTCGAATAAGATATGCTGAATAGTATATGATATATTGCATGCCCCACACTTTGGTTTTGAGGGGAAAAGATGTGAATGAGTCAACCGTGTGTGTAGGGTTCCTACCCATAATATAACAACCAGACTACGCCATAAGTGTTCTGGTATCAACACCCATGCAAGCCTGGAGGAAAAACACTACAGAATGTAACTCACCGTGAGACGGCAACGATTTTAATCAACACAATAGAAGACAACACAGATCAGATATCGGTCCAGATTGGTCTGCGCGATCAAATCTGCGCGTTGCATCTTCACGTACAGATTACATCTAATCAATTGACGGTTGTCAAGCGCTGAAAATCAGCCAAAAACAGATTTATCTGCATATTCCAAAGATTCCGTGTCAAATTTGTTACAGCTACGCCAACCCTTATTCCGAATTTAAGCATAAAAGAAGATTTATATTGTCAATTGTTTGTTATGGTGGTGAAAAATAAGCAAAACTTCGTTGTTAATTTTATTATTACAATTACAAAATATACTCACACACTCAGTACGGCTCCAATTATTGACCCACAATGCTTTCCTATGGCTAAAATAGTAAACGGATATCCGTTGGCAGAGGACAAATGTAATGCACATACGAGAATCTGCACAAATCCTAAATCAGCCAGATATTTGCTCGTGTGTGGTCACTCAATGTTCTTTTGCGACGCGGCAGTTTTGGATTTCTTGGACTAGATTGAGATTAAGGAGTAATGAATGTTTTATCTCCAATGGGACTCAATATTTAACACCGGGGAAATTACTATGTTTTTCGAAAAACATTTTGATGAAAATTCTAAAGCCCGCGGTCAACCTGAGATCGGTCCATGCCATTAGACAACGAAGTTTTCCCATGAGTATTTAATGTATAATATTTTGTAAATAGTAATTTTGAATTTATTGGGTTGCAGACTACGTGAGGGTGATACTGAAACAGGAAACTCCTCTTTAATTGCATACGAAGAAAACTGAAAAGGAGGGTTGTTGAAAGTAAAGCAAGGTTGCTAGGGTGCCCGGGATATAGTTTAAGGATCCTAGCCGGTGTTTCAACCTAAGGGAGATGCAGGGAAACCAGAAAAAACTGCTTCAGGTAGGTCAGGCTATTCAGTACTATTCTCACGTACTTCTGAAAGACGTGAGAAAAGTTCGCTTAGTGTGCAGCATTCCCTTCTCCATGTCTACACAACTTTAAGGAGGCAGTTGCCGATTGATCCATTGGGAACAGTGGACAACCTACCAAAATAAATGAAGGTAGCTCGGCATGTGAGAACATTAAATTTAGAGGGAGAACGAGCCATTCCCAATGGTAAGCCCATTGTCTCTGCAGAAATACCTGTGAGAGAAAGCTCCTTCAAGTATTTTTGAAGAACAAATATTTTTGGGGTAGATAACAGGCTATATGAGGGTCATCCTGAACAGTCAACTTTCCTTCAATAGAATAGAAAGGAAATTGAAAGGAGGGGGTGGAAGGTAGAGCAAAATTGCCAAGGGTTGATTAGGACTCCTGACCTATAGTTTGTCTTATAGGTATTTAAATAAATTTAATAATTTATTCAATACATTTAAATACCTACAATAAAATAATCATTAAAAAAATGATTATAAACGATTAGATGCGTGCCACAAATTAGTATTTGATAAATTTACCCCTGTTAAAAACTTTTTCTTGATTGGGGTGATGTAATTATTAACAAACTTACGAACGACTATCTTATTATAGACCAGCTGTTCACACGGAACCTGGACAAATAGCATCGATGTTCTCTTTCTTGATCAGTTTCATTTTCCCGGCGACTCATTTTTCCTTTCCACTCGCAATAATTGGCAAGAGAAACTTACTTTTTCTCTTAGACATGACTAAAATACGCGTTTTAATATCTCTACCCAAGAATTCACCATTTCGAAAATAAACGATACAATCAACCAAAAGTAATAGACCTGATTCAGTATAAATGGAATGTAATATTGTTATTATAAAATTAAAACGAGTGTTGAGAGTGGCATAGGCAAGAAATCTAATCATTTTAAGACTATCATAGGACAACAGCGCCAAAAATGAAACAAAGCTGCCAGGCCCTGAGAATATTCTATCCAAGCCTGCTTTGGCGCGGCACGATACTCGCTATATGGCAGTAATGGATCTTTTACAAATATTTATATTAATAACTTCTGAGTCCTGCAAGATATCGAAATAAGACATACACGAAAATGAAAGTTAAAATTCCTGTTTTAATTTCTAAAATTTCCATTATAATCGGTTGAACCGTTTCGGAGCCTATTCCAGAAATAAATTTACACAGACATACACAAAAATTAAAAAAAGGAGCCACTTACGACTAGGCATTTATTTTTAAATCACAGATAGACTTTTCAATTTTCTTTAATGGTATAGATTAATTATTTGACGTTTCTGTCAGTGCGAAAAGGGAGAAATAGTCTGTGCAAGCTTCAGATTCCGAAATTCTTCATTATTCGTGACTTGTAGTATACATCTCATCTTACAGTTATTTATTCACTTACCGTAGAAATACGCGAGCAAAACAGCCGCTCAGTATATGATGGCTGTATTTTGTCATCGAAAAAAAAAACAGTTTTAGTATGAATCTTAACAGTGTTGTGTGCTTTTGTTAAAAGAAAATGAGAAGTACTAAAGTCGGCATAAATACGTTCGTTTTAGAAAAGGAAAGAACTGTAGCAAGCAATTAAAAGTGGATGAAGAAATACAGCGACTACTGCAGCAGCGTTTGTCCACGCAGGAAAGCCGTGCCGTGGATGTCTCACGTAATAATGGCGACGCAACTGGCGTAATCAGTAAAATGGGGCCGAGGTAATGGCGCAGCGCCGACGCCGATTGTCTCAGTCAGTAATCGCTGCCCAGAGAAGACCACTCTTAACATCACAATGCATCCGCTACGAATCTCAAATTGCGAGGCAATTTATTCCTGTGACAAAGGGCCTGAAAAGATTATGATATATTCTCTGTTCAAAATTCACAAGCTATGACTGAATTTTTTTTATTTCCAATAGTGAATGCGACATTGTAGTTACGTATGCAGTACTATATACAATAACTTTTTTTTCTTAACTAAAGAGTAATAGCTAAATACTGAAGAATAAAGAAGACACGGATTCAGAGCAAAAGTAATAAAAAATCAATGGAGATATGCAGTTCTTCGTAAAATTCTGTTTAAAATGCATGAAACAATTTTTTACCGCTATTGGGCACATAGCATCCGTTCCACAGTAGTTACGATGGTTTTTAAGCATTTTCTAATAAAACCATTTTTATTCTAATAAAATTTATTGTATTCAAATAGAATGGGAGTTAGGAGAAGATCAATTTGGTTTTACGAATAATGTAGGGACAAGCTATATTGACTTTGCGGCTAATTTCAGAAGATAATAAGAAACAACCGGCCTACGTTCATGGCATTTGTAGATTTAGAAAAAGCGTTTGTTAACGTGAACTGGAACACACTATTAAGGATTTTGAAGAGCACTTGAATAAAATATCGAGAAAGAAGGCTTATCCATAACCTCTACAGAAGGCTGTCAGCTGTAATTAGATTGGAAGGTCAAGAAAGACAGCAAAATTCAAGACAGGAGTAAGACAAGGATGCAGTGTAGTATGGGAAACAGTGGACTAACAAAGGATGTTAGATTGGGAAGGGATATTTTGACGGAAATTAAGGAATTCTGCTACTTGGGAAACGTAATAACGAGAGGTGGTAGAAGTATAAAGAGTAGGATAGCACAGGCAAGGATGGATTTCGTCAAAATATTAGGAAATAATTATTAATAATGTTAGTAGGAATTGTGGTGTTACATGGTTGCGAAACGTGGACGATAGGAGTTACAGAAAGGAAAAGAATAGAAGCCCTTGAAATGTGGTGCTATAGAAGAATGCTGAAAATCAGATGGGTGGATAGAATCACGAACGAGGAAGTTCTTTACAGAATAGAGGAAGAGCGAACAATATGGAGGACGTTGACCAAAAGAAGGGATAGATTAATAAGCCAAGTTTTAAGGCACGAGGGTCTTGTAAAATTAGAATGAGAGCAAAGTGTGTAGGATAAGAACAGAAGAGGGAGGCCAAGGATGGAATAGAATGGGCAAATTAGGCAGTATGTGGAATGTGCTAGTTATGTGGAAATGAAAAGACTGGCACAAGACAGGCTACCATGGAGGATTGCATCAGACCAGTCTTAGGACTGAATACAACTACAACAACACAAACATCAGAAAATAGTAATTTGATACTGAAATTTGCTACCTCCTCCACCGTTAAACGCGTGTAGTGTATTCATGCTGGCCAAACAAAAAAATTGGTTTGTTTCGACCATGTGTCCCACGTAGCAAATTGACAAAGTAAGCAACACACATTACAGATGTTCAAGAGAGGTAGCATAATCACTGAATTGATTTAAAAAGAATAAACCAAGGCAGGATAACTCGTGAAGTTCTATGCGGAAGGTCTCTTTCTTCCGCTGATTGCATCGCTCCCTTCTTCATCTATCTTTGTTTGCCAGTTGGGCAAAGAGGGGAAGTTCAAGTCAACAAGGGTGCCCAAGTATATCCGACTTTGCGTGATCGTTATTGTATGGCAGTAGAAAAAAAGGGACTAATATGGTTTGACGAATTCGAGAAATTAAACTAAAATTTGATTATGGTGCCTCTTTTGCCACGAAGTACAATTTGCAGCGCTCTTAGACCCCTCACTAATTTTACTCATGTATCTTTGATTTCCAACGTTAGAAAGCAGCAATAATATTCTAACTCGAAGACAGGTAGACAAAAGATGGGAATTCTCTGGCGCCAGGGTGTGCACTTAAAAAAGATTGTTGAAGGGACATTCACACTTTAAAACTTACCAGGGATACCCTTCCCTTCGTCAGCGAACAAATTCCCGCGCTTGAAGGAGGACGAATTAAGATTGGCGAACGCACGTCACGTGGGTAGTCGCTCTCCTTAGAGAAGGCGAAAAAGTATAACTGGCAGGTGAAAAGACGAAAAATGGGCAGAGTTAACCAAAACGTTGAAAGGACGAGGAGGCAAGTAGGTAGTGTTGTTCGGAAGTGAAAGGGAACAGGAAGCCGAGGAAGTAGTAGAGAAGATAGAAATGAACAATTAAAAATCCATGTTGATGGATAGTAGAACGGAAGAGCGAGCAAGGAATGCCTGAACTTCGGACAAGCTTGTAAGTTTAAAGGAAGTGGTAGTAACTGTGTTTTGGAGTTTGGATTGAAGAAGGAGGGTGTTCCTCAATCACAGGGCAGTACCAGGTCCAGAGCCTTTTCCGTCGACCGACAAAAAAATCCGGAGAGTGAGGTAGGAAACCTATGAAAGTTCCGGAATCGGCTAGAAGATGGAACAGGTTCGTCAATCATTAACCTAAAATCTCTGATTTACGTTGTTACCCCAATAGTTTAGTCTGAGAAACCCTCGGAAATTCAATCATTCTCTTTAACAAATATATATATATATATAATTGTAAATAGCGCGCAGGATCAACTAACGAAATTTTTAATATAAATAAAATTATTTTTATTTAATGGCAAAAATAATTGGTTACTTAATTTTAAATAATTAACCTCCATTATCATTTGCAAACTCTATCACGGTAGAACAGTTTAAACTTTCATGGTCATCACCAAGTAAGTTTTTGTCTGTTTACGGACTTCCAGAAACCTCTAAAATTCTGGCCAATATCGAAACGACTGCAAACTCTCAGGGTTGGTCACTTAGCAGTCAGCCTCAATAATACACCATGTGGCACAAAGAAGATATATTAAATAAACTGCAAAGTGAAGGGTTTTACTGATGCAAATGAATATGGCAGATTTTAATTTATCACAATTGAGTTAATTTTTTACAGGTTGTAGGTGCAACTACTCCCTGAATTAATAATAACTAATTTACGAAATAAGCAAAAGACATTTTATTTTATCTTTTATTGTCACTTTGTAACGAATCATCGTTATCCCGGAGATAATTTCCTTGTCTTTTTTGACGCATTCTATAAGACGTAGGTAGTTAAACCCGGCAGCAACGTGGAAATGATGACATAATGTGTACATGTCAGCTGCCCCCGATAACTCAGAGCAATGACATTTCGCACACGTTTCAAAAATCATCACACTCCATATTTTCAGTGAAGACGTAACTTACAACATGCCAGAAGGTTAAGTCGGTTTCCCGGTTAGAGTTCTCAACTAACCGTCTTCTTTCTCTCCTGCTTCCTTACAGTGTATATTAGTGACTGTAATAATAAGCATATCTAAACTGCATATCTGCGTTTAGCTGAAAAATACTTCGACCTTCCAATTTTTACCTGATAAGACTCAGGTGAACTCACACTACCAAAACCGTCCTAATTGTTCCTTGAACCTTTACAATAAAATTGTAGGTCCCCACAGAGCTACGAACAAGAAAGAGAGGAATCATCCTTTCTCAGGATTTCGGTGAGCAGAGTGTAATGTAGCAATGAATGATATGATTGTTACAATTAGGGCACGGAAAATAGGGAACTGACGTCTGCTAAACCGAGACTATTACGCCTGCAACTGAGTATAACGCTGACGCAGGATTTTTATCCAACACTGCATGGCCTTTTTATTTGTATGTTAAAAGCCGATATAAAACGTCGGTAAAATGAATCCTTAGAGGTAGTTGTTGAAAGTAAAAAGTGAGGTTGATTATTAATAATATATCTGATTCAATTTATGACCATTTTGAGAATAAAATTACAAACTCGTGACTTTCACAATAAATTCATCAAGCTTTGAACTATATTTATTTTACCAAGCAATTTTATATTCTATTGTCCCTCATTTCCTGTTGAGTAGTTACGTGTCGTGCAAGAAAACCCATGAAGAGATTATCCCAGAAAAAAATTATCCGTATTAATGTCACCTATAATACATGCCTATTTGATTTTTTCTCTTTTTTCTCATTTTTTTGCGTTTTCTTTCCATAGTATTGGTCCACGGACCGAAGACTCTTCAATCAATTGCCTGGGATTGTTCGTATCCTCTCGTTGGTCTTTCCATCTCCGTGCTCCTGGCATTCTCATTAGCAGTACCGATCCATCTTTCCAAGGGCTTGTCCCCAGTATTCCTCCTCTCCGGAATACTCTTAATCATTCTCTTAGAGCGAAAACAGTACCAGCAAAATTCCTGTCTCCATAACTCAATACAGTGGGCCGCAGCATTATTCTTCTAATAATTTATTTCATTTTATTCAAGAAATATTCACATTTTTACATTGCGTTTAAGTAACACCTAAGTATTATAGAAGAAAAGTTAATTTATATTATTCCTACAACTCTAATTAGGATAATTGATACTGGTTATTTACACATATCTTCTAGAAATTAAGGAACAGTGCATGCTGGATCCCTTCCAAGGTTACCCGAGCTAAACGAAGCCAAAGCATCAGAATAACTACACCAAGAAACGGTAAAATACAGCAATTACCACAAAAAAATAGATTAGTGACTAATTATTAAACGATTCAATTATGGTACTGTTTACTAGGTTAATTCCTTTTGATTTTACTGCTGGGCTTCGGTAAAGTAAATTAAATAAGTAAAAGCATTTATTTCTGTTGTTGAGTAAACACGTTCGTGTACCGTCTTTATGATTTCGTCGGCTTAAAAATTAGATGCAAAGTGCCCATCATAGTAAATCAGTAACGGATCCTGAGAAGTATTTTGGTGGGTGAAACAGTTTTGCAAAACTTATATTTTATTTAAATAAAAATTAATTAATACAAATAGAAGTCATTTCTGTCTAATTTATGTTATAGCTACTGATAGTAAAGAAAGTCGCATTCTATTTTCCTCCAAGCGCTTAACTCCGAAAACTAGTTCAGAGTAATGTGGAAGGTTATGTAAGCAAACCTGGCAACTATTCTTTCATTACAGTATTTATAATATGATAATCAATTGTTGTGAATTAGTAATTTCTTTTTTCAAAAACCTGGGATAGTTATTATTTTGCAATACAAAACAATGGTTAGCACTTTGCTAAAATGAAGAAAATTTAAGGCTCAGAGAAAATAATGGCTTACAATTGAAGCTCAACCCTAAGCCTTGAAATTGAATTTAGAAGAGCAGAATGGAAAAATAACGACTAGACCGGTTTGAATCCAGGACTTTCCGCTTTCCGCGTGGATGCTCGGAACATTGAGTTAGTCTGAATCGACGCCATCACCGTTGCGGAATCCCTTATCCCGTGTCTACCCGAAGCAGAAGCTCTCTTGCAATTACTAAACACATTTTTCATAATCTAATTCTAGGATCTCAGTGAAAAATGGGCATTCTGTCAAGTGATCAAAGGTACATGATTACAATTCAGAGAGAAAAGAATTGCTTCCAATTGCAGCTCATTGTATACAATGGTTGAGGGATCTCGCATTGGTTTATGGAGTCGACTCGGACTAGCTCAGTGGTTATATCGACTGCCCGGAAAACGTAATGTTCTGGGTTGGATTCCTGGTCAATTGTTTTTGTTTTCTGATCTCCAGAAAATTAATTTGTGAGAAATTTATTTAAAAGAAATTATAGAAAATATGTACATTATTTAATATATACAATATTCTGGAATCAAACTGAAATTGATGAATACTAGTAGAGCACATGGTAATACCAAATTTTGTTCGCTGTAATCAATGTAAATTCAAGCTATGTAAGCTACGGGCAACACTAGTTTTAATAAATAATGTTATATAGTGAAACATTGTTAATATTACAAGTTTATACAGTGGATGATGTGTTTAATGAAACTCAATAATCCTATAATGAATGTATTACTTTATAGCATTAACACTCACTCCGGACGTTATTAAATGGGCGTAGTTTTAATTAATAAATTGTTGATAGTAAAATTTATTAATACTAAGGTCAATTAAAAGAAGTGAAATCGATCAGTAATTTCCTAATAAAAAATTGTGGATTAATTTTATATTTCAAAAAATTATTAACATTGTTGTTGTGGTATACAGTCCTTCGACTGAACTGATGCAACCCTCCATGCTAGCCTTTAATTTCTACATAACTATCTCAACCCACATCTTTCTCATTCCACTTAGCGTACTCCAACTTTGGCTTGCCCCCTAATGCTAATTTACATGGCCCTCATGTCTCAAAATGTCTATTATTCTATATTTTCTCTTGGTAAAATTAACATTAATAATACTAAAACTCTCAAATCGTCAGTTAAAAATGAATTTCATGAAAACAAAATTACATGCACAGATCATGTTTCCTCTAAAATCCGAGGACCTCGTCTGGTATATTCGTTGGCCTTTTCTATATAATTATTTTTAATGTCACTTATTAAAAGTCACGTATTTATCACATTCAATAGAGATCTAAAGATTTTTGTTGCCAACTAACTCCGGATAATCAACATAATGATTTATTATAAGGTAAGCAGTAGACCTGAAAATACTTTCCATGGGATGTTCTAGGCTCTGCAAAAACTTGTCAGCTGCCCAGATGTTCAGTAAGGGCTGCGGCTGTGGTGAAGTTCCGAAAAGTCAATTACCAACATGGCTTCTTTCCAATATACTATTACAAATGCTCGTTTGATTGCCAAGATAAAAGGTATGGCGAATTTTCCTTCAAAGACGGCCCAATTTTGGAATAAAAAATGTAAATTATTTAGGTTTTCATTTCAAATAAATTATTTAATGAAATTACTTTCACCTTTGGATATGATATAATAATTAAATTTATATAAAAACAATCACTTTAAAAAAGATCTTGCGTGCTATTACAAATAAATTAATTTAAGGAGATGATATTTTAAATATCATGGTTAATTACTCATTGGGGTAACCACGTGCAGAAAGGATTTGGTTCTCTTGACGAACCTGTTTTACCTTCATTCGAGTCTTGTGGCAGGTTGCTAGGTGACCAGAACTTCCTTCGGGTTGAATGGTTGATTTTCCCTCTGCCGGCGATTGATGAAAACTCTGTTTTTCCTCCTTCTTTCTTCCGGCCTTCCTTGTTCTCAACATTTTCTCACTCAAGAGCAACAATTCACACCTCACTTTCAACCCTTGATGCATTCTCCAGCTTCCTCCTCCCTTCCAACATCCGTTCCACTCCCAGCATTCTCCTCCCTTCCACGTCCTGATAAACTCTCCTACCTTCCACCTCGCCTTCTCAACGTCTTGAATCACTCTCCCTTTCTACCCCCTCGTCTTCTAGAACCATTCTATTTTTCGGCTTCTCGCCTCTCAGCTCAACTCGTATATCCCTTCTCCGAGGGAAAACGCTATACCACGTTATATTTCTTCCGTCAATCTTCATGATCCTTTCATCCAGCGCATGAAATTTTCCGCGACACAGAGAACAGTGTCCTTCGGAAATTTTGAAGGGTGAATGTTCCTTTAGCTAAACAAACTTAATATTATAAATCCTCAGACAGGCATGTCCTCCGAAAGGCAGCCTATCTCCGGGAAAACCACATTATCTGCCTGTCGCCGAGCCATAATGTTCTTGCTGAACCTTGCTGAACTCAAAAATTCGAATAAAATTAGGAAGGGGTCCTACTGCGCTACTGTATTAAAAGTTTAAAACAAAAATAATATGCTTAGTATTTCTAAAACTTCTAGGCCAAATTTATTTTAAAACATTTAACGAAATATATTCAAAAGCGAACATTGTACGCTCGGAACCAATAAACCAAAGGTGTTATTGCATCGGAGTTACAGCCTGACGGAGAAATGCCATTAAGTTGGTCTGTATGTGTCAGTGAGGCCGCCTTGATATCAATAGAGCCTCGCTGTAGACAAACAGAACGAGGTAAACTGCTTGGAAGGGTATGAAACTGTAAGTGACCTATCTTATAGGGCCATGATTCTTAACTGCGGGTTGGCTTAAACGCTGACTAAGCTGGAGTATCACAAAGTCAATTCGAAGGCGACGTGGAGTGCGCACTATCAACACTTGCTTGAGGTTACGGTTGCATTTCAGTTTATTTACTAACCTCTCCGATATTGAGGATGCCAACATTACATAGAATCACAAGCACATAAAGATAATATTACATTTATTTAACACAAAATGACAGTATAATTTCAAGCATTTGACAATCATTAAGTTATAATTAAAACAAAGCAGTCCAGACTTAAGTCTGTTTTATTGTCATGTAATACCACCTCGAAAGATACATAAAATATGAAACATGACCGCCATTTTTCTATTCTTAGTTTCTAGTTGTCTACATTGTATCTAAAATTATTTAAATTTATAAAATAGGTTAACGTTTCTCAGAAGTGCCAATAAAGTTTATTCCATGGAATGTCATAAAAAGTGTCTGGAAGAGGTACAGGAAATCATACAGAAATTACAGAATGGACTATTTTCAAGTAGAGAGGCTGTTTACAAATTTAATTCGTATTTCATAACTGTTACTTACCTTCTTTCGAAAAATACCGCGGTGGAGGCGGAGGAGGACATATAAATTTTTTCAGAACTCTGAAGTTCAGAATATTATTTTTATTCAACCTATATATAAATGTAACTGAGTTTATTACAGTAATAAGAAAATTGAAGTTTATCAAAGCACCATACATATACTGTATAACAAGAAAAATGTTAAAGAGTCTACATTCGCATTTCAATTTCAATACTGATTTAACAAATGTCTTACAGCTGTAATATTATCCAAATGCTCTCAACATTTACCCTTGTTCGAGAAAGTTTCGCCACATGTCGGATAAAATTATAGGCCCATTTTTGTTTCCTATCTTTACCAAAATTATTTAAACAAATAATTCATTCAAGGTTACTTACCTTTTTCAGCAATGTTTTAACTTCCGCCCAGAATGGTTCCCTTAAAGAAAAATGTAAAAGAAGTGCAACGTATGAATTTATTCGAAGTGTTGAAAATTCGTTGGATGAAGAACTAAAGGTAGATGAAATATTTGCTGATCCCTCAAAGGCAGGGTTGGCCAACCTTTTATTTGAATTCGGACATATTTCAGAAGTATGAAACTTTAATTTTACTGATAGATACTCTGATTGTGTTTTAATAAATACTTTTTTAATTTGGTTCCAGTTTTGTAAAATAATGTTAAATTTAGGTAGATCCAGTTGTTGGAATACTTAGCGACGGAACGTGATTTTAGAAATAGCAGTGAATTTGCTTATTTTCCAGACAGCAAAGATGAGAGTGGATAAAATTGGGGAACAAGGCACGGTAAATTTTGAATATTCAGTATTCGGTGAACGTTTGAAACAGATGGAGCTGAGGTTCGCGTCTGCTTTCGACTTGAGTAGGAGTTGGAAGATCCTAACTATTATTTCGGGAACGAGTAAGAGGCAGATATAAGTTCATATTTATTTCTCTCCAGAAGTGAAAGTTTCGTGACTCTTGCACATCATACTGAACTGTTAGCCTGCCATCGTCTGGAAAGTAATCGTCAACCAGTCATCCGTCGAGATCCATCTTACTGCAAGTTATCTGCAAGGTCGCTGGAAGCAGCTGACATCACGTCTCACTGAACGAGCCAATGGGACTGCAAATAAGCCGTTCTATGCAATCTGCCCAACGACTGAATGCCCTACAAATTAATAAGACTCTTCTACTAGAGTTACCATCAATTGTCAACCAGTCGTTTATGGTTACCACTGCCTGTTACGAGCTGAAAATGAAAAAGAATAGGTGTTTGCTATACTGGAATGTCAGCTTAAAATTTAAAATAATGAAGAGTAATGCAGAAGAATAATTGAACAGCCTATAAACTAAAAGACTTTTGTTATTCTAAAAAAAATTAACGAACTCTGAAATATATGCATAGTTAAAATCTATTTAAATTGGTTGTAAAAGACAATTATCGCTTGAGGATTTCTTTTGACTTGTGATTATTTAACTGCGTTGGAACATTCCAATTGTGAGCAATGAATGTGCGCATTTAATTATTGAGCTCCGAACCATATTATTGGTCATCGAGCGCTAACATCATATTGTTGGTGGTTTTTTGCGTTCAATCACTAATTGAGGGACGCTTCTGGGTGCCAAGTGCATGAATTTGCGTCCGTTGAAGAGGTAATGTGATTGATCGAGATTAATTTGAATACTAGAAACTGATTGGATGAATAGGAGATGGAAAGACGAACGATTCGTGATAAGACGGGAAGGCGGGCCAGTTCAACTGATGTGCTCGCTCGTTGAGTTAACTTCATCTTCAAACGTGTTCAACATTTATACAGGAAGTTATAAACTGAGGAGCTAAATGATTCCTGGCTTGAGTACACATCTTAAGATAACAATAAAGTTGGACGCTATTTCTATATGAACTGATAAGGGATGTCTGGAATAACGAAGAATTACCGAATTGTTGATGTACGAGTATCATATTCTCCCAAAATAATAAAGGACCACAACTAGAACGCGCAAATTATCGTGGAATGTCACATACAAAATCCTATCCAATAAATTGTTTGCTAAAGTATAGAATTATATAAACATGGAAATTGGATCATATCAGTGTGGCTTTCACTGAGGAAAGGGGACTATCGACCAAATATTTAGTATAAGAAAAGTCCTTGAAAGGTACCAGGAATACGGAATCGACCATTACTTGCTATTCAAGGACTATGACTCTGCCTAAGACACAATCGTGAGGAGCGAATAGGATAAATAGCTTAGTGAACTTAAGATCCCAAAAAAATTAATCAACTTATTTAAATTAACCATGGGAAAGACAGAATGTATGGTTAAAATATTAATGGGCCTATCTAACCCATTTTAAACAAATAAATGCCTGAGGTTGGTGTGGCTCTCTGGCCTGTCTATTATTTAACGTAGCACTAGAAATGGTTATTAGGAAGAGTAACATCGATGTATCTGGCACGATTATGAACAAATCTGTCCACCTGATGGTCTATACTGACGATACAGTAATAGTCAGTAGGACCTATGAAAGAATGCAGGAAGCATTCTTGAGTATTGAGAAAACGTCGGCTACATTTGGGTTAAAAATAAACCAAAAGAAGACAAAATTTATGAATAGCCAGAAGAGAAAAATTTAGACGAAAAATCCAAATGGGGCTAATTTAAACTGAATTTGATGACGAATTTGTGTATCTTAAATTCATGATAACAAACAATACCACATTGGATGAGGAAATTAGTGGACGACTTGTTTTAGCGAATAGAGCATTTTATGGAATACAAAGAATTTTTAACTCTAGAATGTTAACGCGAAAAACAAAAATTCAAATTTACAAAAAATGAATAATACCAGTTTTATTGTATGCATCCGAGACATGGTCATTGACAAACGCAACTTTACGACACCGACGAGGAACCACTAAAACGACATCTGACAGGGGGAGCAGCGCAAGGTTCAATACTCGACCCGACTTTGTAGAGCGTGGCGTACGACAGCCTGCTGAGAACGGAGATGCCGGACGATGCTGACCTGATACGTTACGCCGACGGCGTGGCGACGATCATCATGGCGAGGGACCTGGAAGAACTGCAATGGAAAGTCAACCAGGTCATGAGGTGAGTAAGGAAATGGATGCACGAGCACTGCCTCAGCCCCGCAGAATCCAAAACAAAGTTTGTCATGCTGACAACAAAAAACAAATAAAATAGATCCTTTCAGAATGAACCAGATAACAATAGCCTCAAAAGAATACTCCAAATACCTGGGTGCAACAGTAAACAGCAAAATGACTTTTTGGCAGCATATCCTGAAGGTCAGCAACGAGGCTGTCGAAACAACATCCGCACTATAGGATCTAGGCCTAGCAAGAGACGCCTTCTCATGTCGACGGTGCACTCTATTCTGCTGTACGGCGCAGAAATCTGGGCGTATGCTCTGAAAATCAAAAAATACCGAAACAGAATGGCGTAAGTCCAGCGGAGAAGCGCACAACGGATCAGAAGCGCATACCACACCGTTTCCGAAACCGCTGCGTTGGTCATAGCTACAGTCGCAACATCGACCTTCTTGCGCTAGAACGACAAGAAGCGTGGAGGAATCAGTTGGAACTTGGACGGGTAGAACCCAAACAAGTGGCGAAACAAAATAGAGTAGCTAGCTGGTAACGCAGATGGGAGGAAATCGTCGGTACGGCGAGATGTACTGGCAGGCTGATTCCAGCTCTAATGCCATGGATAAATAGGACACATGAAGACGTCGATTTCTTCCTCGCACAGTTGTTGACTGGACACGGGTATTTTAGGAGCCACCTATACGAAATGGCTGAAGTAAACAGTCTCACTTGTCTATGCTGTGACAGAATGGCGACGCCCACCACACTTTCTTCGAGTGCGCGAGGTGGAGCGAAGAGCGGGGTAATTTGGAAGTAGAAATCTGACAAATTACACCTGACAATTTAGTCCCAAAAACGCTATCGAACAAGCAGGCGTGGGACAAAATCAGGACTTTCGTTCAGACTATCCTCCACCAGAAGAAGCATGAAATGGACGCAGTTGATAACCGTACTGCATAAATTTTGCAAATGGAAAAGGAGGAGTCCTAGGACATTCATGAACGACACCACCCCGATGAAATGCTAACGCGGTTCCGGGATGGACACACGTCGCGCAGAAACGGTTTAAAGGTTTTAGTGGGTGAAAGCCCCACACCACTGGCTGGTGCGGACCCCGGTCAGTGTGAATTACGTCAAGTACATTTCTGATTTTTCCTCGTTAAGAAAAAGACCATTGACAAAAAGTAACGAAAATAGATTAAATGCATTTGAGCAGAAAAATTTTAAGAAGGATATTTGAATCAATTAATGACAATGGAATGTGGAGGAGAAGGTTTTTATTTGGGCCTGTACAAAAACTTTGACTTGGTGCGAAAAATAAAATAAAAAAACGTATCTTCACGGAAAATCCAGTAGGAAGAAGGAAAAGGACAAGATGGTTGGATTGTGTGGAAAGAGATGTGAAAAATATCGGGGTCAGGAATTGGAAGAATAAAGCAAACGAATAGCACGAAATTCTGAGGTCGGCCAAGACTCGACCAGGGTTGTAGCGCCAATGATGAATGAATGTTGGACGCTACTATTACATCAACCGGGAGCTGGACGTGCAACGCACGAAACAAGCCGAGAGACAGGGTTAATAGCCATTGTCAGGGCGTGAACAACGTACACTTGGGTACGCAACTACACAGCCCGAGAGATCGACTTCGGTAGCCATAGCTGCTCGCGATCTTCGGAGGCACGCGAACAATATTGAGAGAAGGCAGAGTGTGTGTACGTGTGTCGACTACTGACTGCCACTGAATTATACATTTACTATTGTCATATATCATTATATTTTATAAAAGCTACACAGCAAACTTATTTCAGATCTTGATTATTTTTGCAAGTGAAACAGTCCACTATACCCTGCAAAAAGTAAATCTATTTTTTTAACGGGTCATGTTATAATTTGAAGTTGTTTTGTAAAACTATCACAAATTTTGTACCTAAGTTTGTATGTAAATATTTTTATGGGAAGTCTTGACGCACATTTACAATAAAATCATTGCAACTGAATTAGACAGTGATCTTGAGACAGTGAGCTTTCGGTGTTTGTGTATTTTGTAACACTTTAATTATGTGTGAATTTCTATTGACCCTACATCATTTAAGAATGCCCAGTTCATGGAAACGAGACGAGGGGGTATATTCAGACCTTTGAGAAAAAATATTTCTACCAGTCAACTGAAGTGATGAAGAAAATTTTATTATTTCTGGAAAAAAACATTAATGATAGAAGAAATTTAATGTATAAATAATTTTAGTTTTTTTAATGTCTCTATTTTTGTATTCACCAGTATTAATTTTTTTTTGTTGCCAGTCTAGTGGATGATCTGTTTATGTGAAGCAATGCTGTTTATTATCTGACATTGATTTTGTAACTATGTATAGCCGCCAATGACCCTAGGGTTGACGTGACTAAACTTTCAATTAAAAAAATAACTCAAGCCCCCAATTCATTATGTAATATATTGCTGCATGTTTTATGGTAGCTAAATGATAGATGTTCACACGTTATATTTTAGCAGCGTTATTAATTTTCTTCAAGTTGGACAGATAGGACCTGCACTCTACTCATGCCATACAATAGAACAAGACCTGGAAAGACATGCAGCATAAGATTGAAAACCCAACTTACATCGGCAGAAATGAACAAATCTAAATAAATAAAAGGAATGCGATGAGCTCCAGTGTTTATATACTGCATCTGTTCAAAATTGTGAACAATTCATCCGATTGCCGGAAAAATTCTTGTGTTAGGGCTGATCACCCCAAAGAACATTTCTATCGTCTTTTTTGTAGATTTAGGTTCCTTCCTTCCCCTCTATCATGCTGGAAAAGAAGCACGTCAGTCATCTGCTTTGCGATTTAATGTTCGCCACTTATGATTTTTTATAATATTCGTCCGATATACGTGAAATTTTGGCGTATTGTAGTGTTCAGAAAAGGTTTCTGTTATATTTTGAAGTTTTATGTTATTTTATTCCCTCTTTCAGGCAAAAAAACTGCCTTAAATATTTATAGAACTTGCAACACCTTGCTTCGCATCCCCCCTTTTAAATTCCCTTCCTATGCTATCAAAGGGGAGTTGCCTGTCTCGGGATCACCCTCATGTAGCCTGTTAACCCAAAAAAAGGATATATTATGACCTCACGTAGCTTCTCAAACGAGATAAATTATTGTTTAGGATGACATAATGATTAAGCATAAGCAACATTTTATTTTAGTAATGATAGCTATCAATTACTTCATAATATTGTAAAATGTTGTAAGAGTGCAATGCAAATGTTTGGGAATACGACTCTGGCGCCCGAGAGGTTTTTTCTCTAACTAAAACTCGAGTCGCTTATCGGATGCGACATTAGCGAAAAACAGTTAAACGTATCATTACTTAAATAAAATGTTATTTTACTCTACATAATCATAAGTACTGAAACAATTGTATTAGTTTATAAATATTCAATATGTTTTATAATTCGCAGTGCATTCTGGTTATATAAAGACTATGGTTGCACTCACTCAATTCTTTTTCGTAGGTATGCACATTATTCTTTACACATTATTTCATGGTAATCACACATACGAGATGGTTCAAGCATCTTCTCATCATAAATATAATGGACCGCTTCTGTGTATTTTTGTATGTGTATGTGCCGCATGTAAATCTTAACGCGTGGAGCAATTTCACCAAATTATACGTGTTCCTTGAGATCCAGAAGCAAGTACTTTAGGGGAAAGACATTACTACCACCCCTGAGGGCAAAGGTGAAGGGTATGAAAATTGAAAACGTGTTTAGACGGAAGATATTTCCATGCAAATAAATAGTTTTTGCTGTTAGTGAGATTGATAGTGCCTCTCCCCCTGTGCATTGTACATTTTTTCAGATTTTATTTTTAAGTTGCTATTTTTGTGTTATTTAATTATTCACCCAATAAATCGTCAGTCGAATAATAGTGGTTGCTGAAGGCTGCAAAATAATGTCAGTGGAAGGCATTTGCCGGAAAATGTTTCAGTGTATTTTATATATTCAGATGTGACTCGGTCCGTGCCAAGGAACTAACTTTCTACAATCAAAACAGTTGAACTTCCTCGCGCGCCGACTACAAATACAAAAGTAAAAAGGTTCAGAAAAAGTGAGAAAAAATTTATAAACTTAATATAATTTCTATAACTTTCCTGTTTCGTTCTATAGGACAGTTATGTAAATGATAGCAGTTTATTAATTGTCCAACGTATCCTCAAGCTTCGCAAAAATCTTGTTGATTGTAATTTCTTAAAAGAGTTATTTCAAGTAAACTCTCATGTGTAACTTATTTCAAGAAACAAAATGTATCACGTGTCTCGAAATTTAGTATTTATTTCCGCTGTTCGTGGTATGATCAGAGGTATATTGTTTCCTGAGTCGTAAAGATCTGAGCACGTTTCGGCCTTGACTGTGAGCTCGATAGCATCAGCTGTTCCTAACTGCTCCTGTCTGCTCCCAATTACTGCCATAAAATGGACTCCTTCGTCCTCAGCTGACCTAGAAACGCCAGTCAAGTCAAGCCTCGTTCCGCCTGTCATGCACGCGAACATTAATGGATTCAGCACCGTCATTTCTATCTTATAAATTTCACCGGGGATATGCAACCCAAGAATTAGCATTAAAACGTTTGAGGCACTAATTGAGCAGTCTTTATAATGTTTCGACATACGGGTTGTCCTCCCAAGAATGTCTCAGTTTTGGTGGCATATTTCAACAGTGTAATCTGGATTCTTTATTAGGAAATCGTAATTAAAATTGAAGCAAAGTAACCTAGTTTTTCTTACAAATGATAAATATGAGCACCCTTTAGCTATGCGGCACAAATCCAATCTAAATTCCATTTGTTTCCACACTCTGAATAACAAGTTCAGAGTAAAGGAAGCAATAGCTTCTTCAGTTCTGTGTTTCAACTCAAGCAAATTATCAGATAGCAGCGGAACGAAAACAACATCTTTTAATTGCCGAAGGTAAAAGTTTCCGGTCTTGACCGAGGTAAGACCTCTTTTGTGTTCATCGTTACGACGAACACGGATTTCGACGTTCTACACTGTTGAACGAAGAGATTCCTACATCTTGTAGACAAAGAAAGTTTTAAGATTCACCTTGGAATTCAGAAAAACATAACCATATACCTTATCTCCTTTTACGGTAACTTAAGCGAAAAAAATAAAAGGCTCGTATACTTGACGTCAAGATAAACATTTAAATTTGGGGAATCTTTTTGATACGGTACATGATACCAGATTAAAATATTATGCGTATTTACGTTGCAAGTTAGATGGAAATTTGACTCATCACTGAACCCTACACGATGAAAACAGTCATCTTTCCGCCGCAATACTTCACTAAGAAAGTGGTAGCGTTGTAATGGCTTTAAATCAGGTGCCAACTGCAATTGATATGGACACACGTGCAAACTTTTTATCCTTCCTCACTGTTGTCTTTGACAATTGAAATTCAATGCTTGTTTTCCGAAAAGACTTCGTAGTAACATGCTCTGACACGGTCAATGTCCCCTTAACTTACTCTTTAACTTAGGGACAAAACAATTTTATTCACATCTTTTTACTGAGAATCTTTCTGGGTCATCCTCTGTAAACTATCGATAACTTCAGTTGTAATTCCGAACTTTGCCGTTTTGTTGTTGTATAATTATTCCAATAGAAAAGTTAAGCTTTCAAATTGCACTTATGTCTCTTAACTGACGTGGGCATAAATAAAACTTTCTATATGTTTTCATATTGCATTAAAGAAGAAAACGGCAATAATTTCACAAAATATATTTGATTATTTTTGCTTTTCCTCTATATTTCCAGTTAATTATGATAAAAGCAAAAAAAGGTAATTCTCTCTTTCCCTCTGTGTCAGAAAACAATTACCAGGGATTCAAATTTTTATTTTTACAGATGAAATATTTCTCACAATCCGCCCTTTTAATTATTTCTAAAAATAAATTTAATTTAATTTCTGCAAGAGTTAGATGGTTAAGAAAAGTATACTTATAAAAGAAAAGTTTTGAAATCGTTTCCCGTTATTCGGAAGGGCGTGAGAATAGTACCCCAATAACCAAGCCTACCTGTTGCAGGTTTTTTAGTGTTTTTCCTTCATCTCTTTTAGGTGGAACAGCGTGTAGGATCCTTAAACTATAGCCTGGGGATCTCAGTCAACCCTTGGCTGCCTTGCTCTATCTTCCATCTCTCCCCCCCTTTTTTTTCAATTTCTATGCTATTAAACTGGTATTGCCTGTTCATAACGGAAATTGTAAATAGATAGATAGATGCTAATAATAACTACACAGAAACTTATCAATATTGCAACCTTGGTTGAATAACTATTGGATTTACCAGACTATAACTACAAATTTACTTAGCGAGGTTGTATTGCCGCTTAGTTAGAATTTAAATCTACTTGTTCCGTTTGAAACTTTGGTATAAATTGTGTTATATATTGAGGATGAAATGTTTAAAAGAAAATACTAGCCCAAATTACACGTTAATTCTAGTTAATAAATGAGATAATTTTTCCATATTTCAAAATAATTGATTATTTCTCATATCCATTTTTATATGAACTCCACTTCCTCATTTAATGCCGAAACTTTCAGGTCGTTAAATTAACTGCGCAGGCAACAGCAGGTGATGTTGAAATATTAATTTCGAAGATAGTAATGAAGTGCTGGGATTCGTAGAACAAGAGGGAGAACGGCAACGGCAGCAATATCACCCATCTGTAAAGAGGGGAAGCGAGTAATAGTTAAGAAGGAAAACTTCCGCCTCTGATTTATGAAATCAAATTTTAATATAATCGATTTCTCTTGTCGTTTGCATCGTAATACAAGAGAGCAAAACGAAATCTGGGCGAGGAAAGTGAATAGAGCAAGATTATTAAGATTTTATACAACTGCTCAAAATTATTTCAAATAAATATTTGAAAATACAAAGAGTTCAATCTCGGAATAAACGTCAAATTAGCTAGATTAACTGAATTATTAAATACTTGTTATCAAAAACTCTAAGTAATTAAATTCAAAGAATTTACCCAATTCTGCAATAATGATGAAAACAGTGCAATTTAAAATAACGAAACGAGTATCGTTAATACTCATTTTATATTATAAAGAATATACTCGGAAATAGACATAATTTATTATATTCACGACATTAAATTTACCTTTATTTTCTTAGTATTTAAATATTGTGCAAACTATAACTCTAACAGAGAATTTAAAAATTAAATACTTTTCTTAAGTAAAAAAAAGTTAAATTATTTTGATATCAGTAGAATCTTACGATTATTATTAATGTATATGAGTCTTCAAGTAACAACTTGTACTTTACTTTGTATACACTGATGGTCATGTACTGTGAGAAAAAATATTCATTATGGCGTAAATAAAAAGGTACGTGGAGACATCACATAAATTAGCCTTAGGAAAAGTAATGGTTCACTATAGGGGAACATCAAATTATATACGGAGGAAATTTTACGGTAGTTATACATTAATATAATCTTAATTTCTTCGCTGGGAAGCTCACATTACTTGCCTATTAATTATAATGCTTCAGGACTGAATTCATCACGTAATAATATATCATATCGTAGTAGAATATTATTGTACCAATATTTAACTGTGAATCGTCTTCTTATCTGACCCGTTAATTCACTCCAATTCGCCATTTATTAGCGAATTCATGACTCCTGAATGCTAGAAATAATTCACGTCACCCTTACGTAGGCATTCCCAGACAATAAAAGAAGCTTACGTAGAATTAATGAATTCGCGATTATTTATTCTAGGAGGTGAACATATATTTTTCTGAAACTCATATAAATATGTATTGTGTTGCGTTTCCTAAAGTCTTCGAAGTTTCTGATCCATATTACCAATAGATGAGACCTTTTACGAATCATCGATGGCCAAATCGTAACACGTGTACAAAATTTAAATTTATTTTGATTCACTGCATTTCCGTACAATTTAATAGTAAGATTTCAATATCATGTGGTAGAGCTAAAAGTTGCGAAAAAATTTAATTATATTCCAATAACTAGTAATTTAACTCGGAAAAAACAAATGTAATGTTCTACAAATACATCTGACTGATGTGTCGTTTTATGATCGAATATTAGGGATTAGAGATCGTGAAATCAGTTAACAGCAGCTAGATCAGGCTCGTAAGTAAGTTAATTATACTGTATCCTGTTTGACTATTATTATGACATTCAGTTTTCAATTCCTGGAAAGCTTCGTAAAATTGTAACTATAAAATTTGGACTCTGAATATTTACTAAAAGTTTTACTTCGAGACTAAATTCTCAGAAGAAATCAAACCTCTACGTATGCCGATGATGTCCTAGTATTAGGGCAGTCATAAGAAGACTTGGAAACCATTATTAATGGCATAAACATGATACTGGAAGACATGAGGGTAATACAGGGAAAACCAAGGTGATGGAGTGTAATGTGGGAAACGGTGAAATAACAAAGGGAAGGGATATTTTAAAGGAAGTTCAGTAATTATGCTATTTGGCCAGCATAATAACTAGGGATATAAAGAATAGAATAGCACAGGTAAGGAAGGCTTTCGCAAAAAAAGAGAAATTTACTTACGGGTAATGTAAGTGTGAATATTAGGAATTCATTACTAAAAAATTTCGTATGGAGTTATGGTGTAATAGGGAGGTTATGGGATGTTGAAGCTATGTAGAAATGAAAAACTTCGCGCATGAAAGGTTAGCAGGGAGGGTTAAGTAACTGAAAGCTAATTTAAAATATACTGTATATAAAGTTTCCAATTTCTAAATACTGGTTTTAACTAAGACATTATTTTAATTTTGGTAATACGATTGTTTTAGATACGGATGTGAATTTTAAGAAAAGATTAATTTCAGAAATTACAACATACTTTACTGACTTTAAAATTTACAATAAATAATAAGACGGCCAATAATTCAGAATATAAATTTATCCCTATTTATTCCGAAACAGACGTTTCGTCTACTTTTTGAGACTTCTTCATGCACACTACAAACATAATATTACCAGAAATTAAATATGGGTGCCATGTTACAATTTTTAAATTCATATAAAAGGAGTCAAGGAGTAAATATGAGTTAGCATGATGAATTGCTAAATTTTTAAGTTTTGAACCATTTTTTATATATATAAATTAAAAGTTGTAACATAGAACCCACATTTAATTTCTTGTAATATTACGTTTGTAGTACGCCTGGGGAAGTCTAAAAAATGAGACGAAATTTCGTTTTTGAATAAATAATGATAATTTTATATGCTGAAATATTGTGCGTCTAGTAATTTAACTTCAGAAATGTTGCATATTAAAGCAACAAATTTACTGTCAATATAATAAAATTTGACACTTAGGAACTAAGGAATTTATACCCTGGTTTGTTAAATCATCTTTGTTAATTTTATATTTTTGCTATGCTCTTTGTGTTTATTGTTGATTTACTTTATTGACGAGGACCACAATGGATGGTCGAAACGTTTACTTGATGTTAAAAATATTTTGTGTAAGTCTGTTATACAGGTCGTTAATTCTTCGTATGACAATTTTAGTATATTAGATTAAGTAAACAATTACTGCAAAATTTTATAGCATTTTCTGTTTAATTTGATATGTATAACACGAAATATATAAAATGTATTGCTGTGTCTATCAAATTTTTTTATTTAACTTTCAAGAGGCCTAAAAGATATTTTCGTTGCTTTATTTCAAGGGCCTGAGTGTTGCTGAGCTATTCTTTCCATACAGTGGATATGTCTGTACAAAATAATGAGAACGGGGAAAAACTATTTAAATTTAAAGTATCGTTGGCACGACGACTAATAGAAGAGAAGCAGCTCTCACTCCTAAATTTTTAAGTTTTCTAGAGGAATTAAATTTACACGAGTTGTGTTGAGTGCCATCAAAATTTTTATTTTACTAAAAAGAAGCTCACTTGAGTAAGAAACTCGTTATCGAATTGCGCACTCGTATATTTTGTGTTGCAGCTTTTCCTTTAGATTATTTTATTCCTGCCCTGGGAGCAGTGCGGCACTTCAGCACAAAAAAAAGAGCTTTACTTCAGAGATTTAAAATTTTATTCCGAAATAAATATTTAAATACATCCTTTAATGTAGGCTTTATTGCAGAGATGAGGTCAACGTAAAGTTAATCCTCTTTGGTGCCTTCGTCCATGGAACTAGAATTACTGGACTGGTTCCGCTCGCAACTTTTAGTTTAATACCTGCGTACGCCGATAAGTAATCCAGTCAACGGCCGAGGCAGGGCGTGGGTGTGGGTTAGGGGTTTGTAATGGCAGTCACAGACAGCACTTAAGCATATTGAGCAAAACTCCCGGTCTGAAATCCCGCAGATTACACAGTACTTCTCAACAGCAGGCAATATAATTAAGCAAGTCCTTCTCACCGGGACGAGTTGTTCTCGATCTGACAGAGTCACCCTTTATTAAGGCCCAAATGCCTGTCTTCATTAATGCAGCGGACGGGGTAAATAGGTTTGCTGGGGACGCAATAAAACTCCAACTGTCGCTCTGAGTGTGGAGATAACTTCAGGCAAACGGGCGTGCTTGTTGTTTCTCAATTGCCATCGCAGCGTCCAAGAGCTTCACGAGCTGAAACAAACACGCTGACAGTCTTTTTAAAAGCCATTTTCGATACAGAGTTTTCCATTCACTTGCCATAATACGCAAACAGAATGATTGTTACTGAGTAACATCACCTCAAACTTGCACTAGAAAATTTAGTGTAAAAGGAAATCCACTTCAAATATAAGGAAGTAAGTTATTCGTGCTTGAAATATTAGTCACGAGATGGAATATAATAAATTTATGACACAATTATTGCTTATGATCTCCAACGGATTATAATTTTTCTTAGTTCTATTTACATTAGCAACAACTGCTAAGAATGTTAAAGCGACTTTCAATAAAATTTTGGTAATTAGTCATTAGAAGTATATTTCTATCCGTGTGAGATACAATAATTATTTGTTCATGAATACTTGGCAAAAGTGCTAATTGCCACCGAAATAATACGTTTCATTGGATTCAATTCCATTAAAGTTTGGTTTCCTCGTTAAGTCTGTATACAGAATTTACTGAAAGATTGTTATAGTTAACTAAAATGAATAGGGAGAGAAACTTATTTTGAACTGAAGAATTATTATAAAAATGTGCAAGTCATTTACTCTATATTTATCAATTTTCAATATACTACAACTATATCGCTTTGAAGTTACAAAATAATAATAAACGCTATATATTATTTATATGCACAAAATATCTTGTAAACTAAATTCATGAGCCTATTCTAAGGGTCGTCTAACGGTCCTTCTCATGAAGCAGAATCAAACACAAAATCCTTGTTCACTGTAAATGTTCACTCTTCCATTTAAATTTCGATCTTAATATCCACTCCTAAACTTCAATCTCGATATTCATTCGTATATTCATTCTTAATGTCCCGATCATAATCCTTCTTAAAGTCCTGTCTTATTGTGTTTCCAAAATCCATTTTCCTGGGTTTTGAAAGTCTTGTCTCCAACTCATTTTTTCGTTTCCGTCGGTGGTGGGGCCCGATCCTGTCCAATAAAAATTATTACCTGTCCTCTCTGGAGGGAGTCATTTGCTCCATTCTACCGACGTTTTGGGGGAAAAATGGCATCTTCGTTTACCACCCGATGCCGCCAAATCTCAAATATTTGGGGAAAAACCGAAGTCATGACATCCTGTCAGCGTTTTATTACCTCTGTCTGTAATCTACAGACTTCCCTTACGCCACAGCCTCTGATTCTGTACCAAAAATTCCGCATGTAGTGGTACATTACATTATATTTTTTGAACAGAAATATTTAAGATCCGGTTATTATTATTTGCACGGAATTTTACTAAACTTCTTTGATTTTAATTATTAGCTAATTTATTCTTAACCGAAAGAAACATGTTGCCAACTTTAATTTAATAATTATAATTTCTACTGAGTTCAACTCATTACCTAAAGAATAATTACAGAAATCTTCAAAAAACGATGGAAAAACAATTTTTCAAGTCTTACCGGTATTTCTTGGTCTCACATGATTGTTTTACTCAATTTAATTTTAAACTCAACCTACTTTTCATTTAATATTCTTAATATCACCAAATATGTGGATCTCCAATGGGAAATCCTTTGTCCCCTTCCTATGCAGAGATTGGAAGCCTTATTAATCTTATTATTAGATTTTTAAGCATTATCATACTTCAGATACGATATTAATATTTTTTGCATAATTCCAAAAAATAAATTAGATAATTTAATCCAAATTTTCAATAGTTATCATCAAAATTTAAATGTTACTTATGAAATAGAATAAAATAACTATTAATTTTCTTGATGTTCTGATGTTATAAATAAAAAAATATCACCAATCTTTATAAAAAATCGACATATTCAGAAAGAGTTCTTAACTATATGTCCATTCATCCCATTGCTCAAAATATGAGGCTGTCAAGTTGTCACATCACAAATACCACAGGGGAAATCTAAATAAAGTTACCAATATTCTGTTACTAATTTCATACCCAATCAATTTCATTAACAAACATGTCAAAAATAGATTGAATAAAATCAGGTATTCCGACAATAATGTATCTGTTAAAATGATTAATAACAGAAAAATGAATTTCATAAGTTTACCTTATATAACTAACATACAATATAAAACCAATTTACTTGTTTCATAATTACGGTGTAGATGTAGATGTTGCTTTTAAGTACATAAATAATTTAAATTTCGTTAATAATATTAAAGACAAAATTAACTTTCTGGAAAGACATAATGTTATCTACAAAATTAATTGTTTAGATTGTAACTTATTGTGTATCGGACAAACTAAAAGAGTTTGAAATATTCGCATCAAAGAACGTAAAAACAATAGTACACAGTTGTGTCCAAACACGATCACAATTTCGATTGGCAAAATGTGGAAATTTTAGAGGGAGAAAATAATTATTTCTCGATAATTATGAGTGAAATGTTGTATATCAGGTGCAACTGTCATGCAATCAATGTTAAAAATGACACGAATAATTTGGACAAAATTGCGACACTTTTGTTGTAGTATTTTAATGTGATGAATTTCTAAATTTATAATTTTTGAACCATGTTTTTATAAATAAATTTAAAAATTGTAACATAAGAACCCATATTTAATTTCTTGTAATATTATGTTTGTAGTACCTTTGAGGAAGTCTCAAAATGGAGGCGGAACGTCGCTTTTGAATAAGTAGAGATAAATTTATATGCTGACTTTTTGGCCGCCTTTATTTATTGTAAATTATAATTTCTAATTGTTTGGCTTCTTTCTCATTCCTCATTAGGATATGAAAAAGTTGTACACGTGTGGGATTATCTTGCGGCAGAATGATTTAACTATGGCATATGAGGTAACATTCAAATTTATTTAATGTATAATTTAGTTCGGTTTTCCTGGTGAATTTAAGTAATTTTTGGGCTTCTACCCGGGTCATTATCGTCTTAGGCCACGAAGTTTCGATCCTCATCAGCTTAACATATGATGAGGGTGCACACTAGAACCGAAACATGTAGTTTCTTTAATTAAATTTTAATGTTTAAGAGTCTTCTTTATTTGCGTTTGATGGGTTTCTGACTTCGTACTTTGTTACTTCTTGACTCTATCAACATTATTATCTTGTCCTGTTAAATATAAAGTAAATTTACCACATTGAATCTTTTCAAAATGGTGTGGAAACGTAGGAAAGCCTACATGACTCTATATTGAAGTGGATCCTACCGTTTGGTTGTGAAAAGCGTACAATATAATAGTTTAGTAACTTCCAACATTTTGTCTCCAGACGGCAAATAGTACACAGATGAAACTAAATTCCTGCTGCATATAATAATGAAATTAAGTTACAATATACTTCATCAACATAAAATCCAAAAAGTGTAAATACAATTGCATTATTTACTTTACTGTATTTAACATTTTACAAGGTTTCAAGGTTTCGTTGTTTGACAAGACGTACATTTATATCTGGTACATACTTCAATATTATTCAGTTATATAAATGATTTTTTTTACAAATGAGGGTTGCTTGTCTCTTAATATTAATTTACAATTATACGATTCAAAGTAATCCACTTTATTTATGTAGATGACATAACCAATTAATTCATTGTGTTTCTTTAGTCCTCTTATATGCGAACAGTTGAATTTTTCTCGAAATTACTCATGCATAATATATGAGTAATATTTAAGTTTCGATTTCAATATTTAAGTTCTGTATTACGGACGTGAGCAATTTTTCATTCTCACTCCGATATTTCTTCTTTAAATGTGACGGACGAACCAAATTTGTAAGGAAAGCGCAACCGATCTGTGGGCAAAAGTAATTTTTGAGGATCACGGCGGAGTTAAGTGTGATGATTGATAGCAGAAATTCCTCGTGCAGACGCGTCGGGGCTGACGAAAGTCAAACAAGTCGAATTATCAGCGGGCCTCAGCGTGAATCAATATTTGAAAGGACCGCCTGTATGACGAGTAATTTCGCTGGTGATCACTCTCCTCTCCTCTCTTCTCTTCTCCTGCGAGTGGTCGGCTGCAGCTGTTCAAACGGGAACAGAGCAAACAGTCGCTGGAACCTCCACCTCCCAAGAGTTTAGACTGTTCTCCGCTCAGGCAAAACCTGATGTGGCACATCGCAGTCATAAGGTCCTCGAATCAATCCACTATTGTCGCTGTCATATGATCATGTATGCATAATTTCTTATTTGGTGTTTCTTTGATTCGTTTCGCGATAACTACATATATTCCTTATGTTTATATATACAATTCCGATGAGCGTGTGTTCCAAATTCCTCTCCTCATAAACAGTTTGATCAAATTTTATAATTTTTGTGCATTTATGGAGTCACCTGAATTGATCTTAGCTAGAAATGGACCCTCTAGTTGGTGATATTGTTGAGATCCAGAATATATATTTTTTTAATTTCCGACCAAAATGGTATTAATATTTATTATAGATTTCTCACATAGAAAACATGTCTGAATAACCAGTGTCATTTGACTTACGCAGCAATACATGCGCATGTTCATTGCGTCGCAGCTTGGCATTGTTTTAACATTTTGATTTCGAATTGCTGAGTTCTCTTAAATTCCCGATTATTGTAATTGCGAGGATACTGAGTGAATCATTCATCAATTAGTTCGACATTGAATAACTAAAGTTTATTTGTAATAATACTTTTCTTTTTTGCAAGTGAGAAACGTGCATACTTTCAATTACGATTTGTACACATGTTCATTACTCAGCATTCCATCATCTAGCCTCCTAAACAAAACATTTTATTTTCAGCGTACATTTGTGCAATTTCAATGATGATGCAATGTTTATGAAGTGTTAAACGGTTTGTCGAATTTACACAATGCGTAAGTATATTCAACAAATTAATATAAAATGATGAAATATTCATTTTTCATACTTAGATTTAAGTGTTCCATTTTTCTTAATTTTGTTCTTCGTTATCTTACTAAATGAATTTTCATTCAAATGGAAGAAAACGTTTTAGTTCAAGAAATATATTTAGCTAGCGAGGTCCGCTAGTTTCTATATGCATTCAATTGATTGATGGTTGCCCAGGTCTTTCCTGATCCATTTGGTGCGGTGTACGTATTTATTGACTCTACATTATACTCCCCAATATCAGGATTCGTCATGACCGAATCATATTAATCATGTTCGTCTGCTCTAGATGTTTTGGAGTCTCGTAAAAATCCATTCATAAACGTTACTAAACAAGCAAAGTCTAATATTAATGACCTCACTTACTTTTATTTAATCTGTGTTCGTTTTGAGGTTCGCTATTATACGCGAACTCGAATTAAAAATTTAAAACCAAATGTGAATCCAAAAGCTTCTCAAGAAAATAATGTTAAATATTTGCAAACTCAATTGGATAAATTGGAAAATTTTGTTTTGTTTTCGACTGATCTGAAGTCTGTGTGTACTCGTTCTTCATCTGTGATTATTTTCGTAAGTTTAAAATATTATACTTTCTGTAGATAAACGTCTTTACACTTTCTGTAAACTTGGGAAATAAGCTTGTAAATTCTTTAAGAAATTTATTGTTTGGGTGCTGCTAGACAAGCGGATTTTGAGTGCGGGAAATCTTATGAATCATTCCTAAAATTTGTTCATTTTTCTGTGAATTGTAAATAATCGCAGTGAGTGATACATAATACCAGTTGATCATGAGCCCCAAGGGTGAGTGAGTGCGCGTTTGTTTAGCTTTAATGGCAAGGGAAGTAGCGTCCATATTGCTTTCTCTGTTCTCCCGCTGAATTAGTGTGGAACGCTTCCGTTACTCTTAAATTACGAAGCATTTCATTTAACAATTTCTTTTTTGTTGTTTGTATCTCTTTTCCTCTCACTCTTTCACAATTTACCTTCATATTACTATTACATAATTCGTCAAATATAAAGTAGAAAATATTACAATTTGAAACATTAACATTCCAGTGAAATAAAATCAATAATAAAATTAAACATAATACACTATTGAGTTATTTCTGACACAAATAATTTTTTTCATTATAATTAATAATCAAGATAATCAAATTATCGTCGAAATCATCGAACAAAAAATCACGAGGCAATTATAATGCATTAGAATATTTTCATACTAATTATTAATGAGTGTGTTTCGGCGTATGGTTCAATGACTACACTAATTCATACATCACGAATGATATTAATTTCGATATAAAATTTATATTCTATTATATGGTTGAAAGTGGGAACATAATAATAAATAACGATTGTAAACTGTGGTGTTACTGTTGTTTACACCGACAATATATTTACAATAATAAGGAAATTATAAAAGATAGAATAGTTATATATTGAAATAACCAATTTAATCATGATAAGGTACAAACTGTGATAAACAATACAAAATTATTTACAAAAGAATAATTTAACTCAAATTAAAAGTTTCAGTATAAATAAATTTACGTCGGTAGAGCAAAAAGAATCTATGCAGCTCCTAAACGGCTGCTATCAGGAACGCGGGAGACCTTGAAGTTAATGAAATAAAATATAAAACGCGCATCAAACGAGAATGGTTCTCAAGGAAAAACCGGGTAAAAATGCCGTTACTGGATGTTAACGCCTGGTGACGTCGTTCTTCGTTCCTATTCGTACGCCGGCTGCCCCTTTAGCAGTATCACGTCTTCTTCTGATTAAGATCCTCTAGCGCCTCTCCTTCAGATTAAATCCGCATCAATTGTTATCTTTTTATTTTCTGTACTCCCACCAAATGAGTCTCCTTTCTCGAAACATGCAGAAACTAAATTTTATACATTTTGCTTCTTCTGCCACTGCTTCCTCTCTCCCCGCCTTTCTCAGGCAAGCTTCCTCCACCAACTGTTCCACAATAATCCCAGGCAGCTTCTGCTCCATCTGCTCAACAATACATTCCAGACTCTGCACCATCTGCTCAACAATAGTCCTAGGCAATAAATAATTTCGTAATCAGCGAGGTTTCACCCCGACGTGACCTTGACCATTCTCGCTTTCCTGCTGTACCCGACTCGGGACTAAATTATTTTTGCTTTACCTATTCAATGTAGGGGCCCTAAAGAAATAATACCAGTTCAAGTTACTAATGGGAACAAATGAAATGTAGTTTATGTCTTTTAATAGAAGGTGGTTCAACAGGATTTAATTAATACACGGGGATCCTAGATTATTAACATATAAAATATGAGAAGAAAAAGTAAACTTGTCATTCTAAATTATATTTTAAATTCAAACATTACGTAATGAGTCTTATATAGAAAAAAACAAGAATGGAAAAATATCAACTAGACCAAGAACTCGAACCCAGGATCTCCCGTTTTCCACTGAGTTAATCCAAGTCGACGTTCAAGTGTTAAAATAAAATTGAAATCTAAGTTATTACGATATTAGTGTATAGTAATTATACATTTCTTAATGCATGGCCACTCAATTTAGCTATGAGTGTTTCGAAGTATTTCTTGTCTTAAGATTTTGGAGCAGAAAATCAGGAGCTGTATTTTCTCAAAAGAGAGAAAGAATTGAGGATGACGTGTGATGTGAGCCGTAGGTATTCCTGTGTTTTCATCCAAACTTTCTGGCAGGACGTGGCCAAATAAAGTGATCCTGACGGCTGGAAAATTAAAACATATCATTTTTACGAGTTTCAGGTGTCTCCAAGGCAAAGTACTCAGTTTTCCATTAATTTGATTTAGACTAAGATGTGCGAGTTTCCATAATGCGAAAACTCTACAAAAAATGCGTTCCCGAATCGTTAAATGTCGCTAATGATCGTCAGTAGTGACGAGATCATAAACCACAGATTAAATAAAAATTCCTGCTATTATAATTTTCGGAGGCATCAAACAGTAATCATAAACATGACTTGGTCTACAGTCAAGTAACCATCAATAACAATGTGAATATTAACTTATTATTAATAATTAATTGTACACTACCTCTTGGTTCCTGTTTCAAAACAGATCGAATAAGCGAAATACACTGTTAATTATAAGGTTCAACTGTCTTTTGAATATGAATTATTTATAATAGTGCCCTAGAATGACGAAATTGCTCCCTAAGAGGTAATGTATTATGAACGACGTTTCCTCAACAGTTTCAAGGACCACGTGAGATAACCTAACTTATCATACTTGATTATACATAGAGTATCTCTACTAATTGACAATCTATTCTAATACGTAATATTACCCGATGTGATTCACAAAATGTTTAAAAAAAAGGCATTTTGTATTAATTTAATCTTTATAACTCATATTCTGATAATAATTTATTTGAAAATATATATCGTGGTTGAGTTATACAAAAGCAAAATGTAATAGATTTTAATTAATCTCCAATGCAGGCAGTAAATGAATTAAAAGTAAAAATAATACTATACAACGTTTTCTTCAAGATTTTCTAGCCCTCATCAGGCGACGACTCTATAATTGTCCCAAAAAATGGAAGTAAGCGTCAATAAGTCTTATTTTAACTTTTTGATTATTATTTTGGTCGTTAATTAAAATCTTATAAAGAGACAACAATAATAAGAGTAAAGGGAATTGCTAACATTATTCACTGTTACATTACAAAAATTGGGCTTCTATTTTAAATACACGCCTTCAATGTATAACTTTTTCATTTAATAAAGTCTTCATTCGGAAAGAGGATATGATATTTCGTTCCATTTATTAAAAATTTAGACGGTGCTTACATACTATTAAATTGGCATAAATTCGTTAGTAATTATCTGAAAATATTTTAATATTCGTTCTTTTTATCTATTTGTAAGAGAAGTCAAGTATAACGAAAATTATTTACAATTAAAAATTAGGAAGTGTAACAATATTTATTTATTTTTATTAAACTTATATATAGTCGCATCAACAAAATAGTCATTCTATTTTTTAGTTTCTATATCTGTTTCGCATGAACCCAACAATACATTATTTACATCGTAATTTACATCATTCCCTAAAAACATATGACTTTTTACAGAGTACAACTGTTACTCCTTCTTAGTTACAATAACAATATTACAGACATATAATTACAATTTTATCAGTTACGATATTTACCTTTATTCATCTTGTTTACGTTTTAGTGTTGCCTAAATTCTTGATACGAGGAAACCAGAGTTTTAAAAAAGTAATTTCATTGCTAATAAATTTGAAGACTCAGTGAATTTTAAGTCTTCGCTTTCGAAAGATGATATTAAAAAAATTATGAAACCAGGATATGTAATTTAATAAATAAAAGACACTGAAGAAATATTTTCTTGGAAAATGTGAATAAATTTTACGAAATATAAAACTGATTTATATCTGTAAATGTATAAGTAAAAACTAAGTTTAATTTTTATTAAACGTCCGTTTCCTGGGCAAAGTATTTTTACTATGATTTTAGTTTCTGGCGTAGTTCAAACACTACTTCCCAAATATTCAGGTTTGTTTAACTTAACAAGAAGGATTTTAAAACAAGATAAAAGTTTTTCTTTCCTTGTACGTCAGGTGAAATTCTCTTACAATTATTTTCTCGGGTTTTCTGGCGTTCGAATGAAGTTTCGTAATTGTATCTGGCCAGAAATCTTGTCTTTAAGACGCATCAAAACTTTAATCCTTCGGGCTAATATTTCCTTAACCATGACATTTCTTTGATGGCTAATTTTTAATTAAAATTCCGCCTCTCTTTATATAATATTAATCAGAAGAAAAGGAAAGGGAGAGCAGTGGATCTGATTTGTATATCGGTTGTGTCTGAAAGGTAAACATAATTACCTCCTTTGATGTGGGCGGCTTTGTGAATTCAGGTTAAGCGAAAACTTTTTAAGAAACTACGTAATGGCTATAAACGAGGCACTACGCTAAAATGTTTATAGTAGATTCTCTTCGCCTTTGAGGCAGTAATTACAAACAATACACAGCACCTACCCAGCAACCCGCGCGACGGCTGCAGCAAAGACAGCCAAAACTCGGAATTTATCGCGCGCGAGTTAAAATGGCTGGCTGAGACAATGCACTGGAACGAGTCATAACACACTCCTTGTTTTTCTCTCACTACTTTTAGACATTACTTTAAACATTTTTTCTGCCTTACAGTTTTAATTGCGTTTTACAATCGGCAGTGAGCTTTCAAACCTTTTATATTTAAAGCTGAATAATTTACTGTCTGTTTGGACGAGAAATAAAGAGGAGAACAAGTTTTTAGATTAACAAAACTTCTAGAATACAAAATTATGAGCTTTCTCCTTTGTAATGAGATCCAAATATAACTTTGGAAAAGTGTTTAAGAAAAATTATTTGTAGTCTGGAGTTTCAGAATTTCCTGAAATGTTATGCGCTTTGTTTGTGGGTGATACGCAACAAGGAACAATTTTTGGTAAGTTGCTTGCAGTAAAGAATTCACCGTTGAGTGATCTTCAAAGAATATAATATATCGCCCCTCCCAACATAGAATAAATAATTGTATACAATGTCGTTATTAAATCTTGAATAACGTTCCTGTTATTATCATTTTATCCTACAAAATGTTTTCATTGTAACAATTTGTAATTGAACCGGTTCATTTTATGTTTTATTTTCTGATTCACTTTAATGTGTAGTAAGATTTATTTTATTGTTAAGGAATTTCAAGCCAGCCTTATCGGTTAAGGCAACAGAGATTTTAATCGATTACACCGAGGAAAAAAAAGATGAGACATTTAAATATGTGATTCTGATAGTCCATTTAACTCCACAGTAAAAATTTGAAATTAGTTTTCCCCAACATATAAGTGTTCCTTGAGACATGCATTTTAAATATCCATTTCTAAATAATTTATAAGATTTTTTCAAACAAATTAAGAAATGACGATTTTTTGCTATATTTCACCTCTGGAACATCCTTCTTGAAGATCCAACAAAAATCGACTGGCATATTAGGAATTTATTTTCCTTGTACTTTCTCTTCCATAGCTGAAATCTCGCGATGAAAGTGTTCCCCGTGCTCATCGCTCTCTGCGTCAAGAAAGGACATATTACTACCCAAATTCTTTATAAGATGACAATATTACGGCGATTTTCAATCTTTTATTTCTAGAAAAACGGTAACTTCTTTGAATCTAATAGCTGACCGATTATTAATTTTTACTTTAAGTTCGATGTCGGTTTAACTGCTACCAAAACATTTACAAACTATACCAATAAAAAAATTGAAGTTTCTGTCTATCTGTCCGTATGTTTGTCTCAAACAGGCTCCGAAACGTTTCAACGTATTTCAATGAAAATTTGAGCGTTTCAAAAGTGATTTAATTTAAATATTCGTGCATATTTAATCGATATATTGCAGAAGATATTAATATAATATAAATATAAATATTAATTCTACGGGAAGATTTCTTGTAATTGCCGCGCTAAAGCCGGCATGTAAACCAACTGCGAGTTATTACGCGTTCCTATGTCATTCGTCCCACTTACTCTTTATTGTTGCAGCAGGTTGAGAAAAAATTAACTTCTTTGGATCGTCGATCCGATGTATACATAAATTGGTTTTATTTCTCGTCAGGTAAATTTTAAAATTTAGTAATTGCTAATATGAAAATAAAAAGGAAACTACCGAATTTGGTGTCGAAACCAGTATAAAACGAGTCGCTTTGTTAAATTATGACATTTATATATGCGATTTAAGTAAAAATTTAACCATTAAGTGAGGGAAAACTTTCATTCAGTCAGAATACTGAAAATGATAATCATAATTTTAATGTGTAAAAATTGAATATTTTCCATGACTTAATATTTATGAGTAAATTGTTGCACATTACAACCATCAAATAGACTAGAAATGTAAAAATGATTCTAGTTTAAATATAATTTACGATTCTTTGTTACTGCAAAGTATTTTCAACATTTTAATTGAAAAGCTTCTTTGTTATTGTAAACAATATCAGAGACAATATTTGGATTTCTAATAATAACAACCATCATAAGCCCGTATGCTGGATCCCTGCCCACAGTAAAATTTTAGGAAATGAGGTAGCAGGTAGCTGACCGTCTAGCTAAACTCAAGCCAAAGTTTTATATCGGAACATACATGCACCGTGGATGACATTTGGAGGATTTACAACACTAAATTCCTGGGCCACTGGAAATTTGTAGAAGATCTTCTAACAGCGGACAATTCCACGGACCTCAACAATTATCAAGATTTACTCTTTCCCAAGCGTCTAACAAGACAGGAGCAAATAGTAATTTCCAGGCTACGGGCCAACCACACCAATTATTCTCATTGCTTTCTTGTTTTTAGAGAACTTCCACAACAATATAGCTCGTGCAGGATGAACATAACCATGGACCGCATCATCTTCCACTGCCCCAAGTATCACAAACAGAGGACTGATATAGGATTGTATGGACCTAAAGACATCACATCTTCGGAAGAAGCAATAAAAAGAACTTTACAGTTTTTAAAAGATATCAATATTTATGAAAAAATATATTTTAACTTTTCACCTTATGTAACTTATTTATCACAATTCTATGTTCTATTCATATGCTTTAATTTAATTTCTGTTCATATGTGCTAATGAAATTTATGTTGGTCGCTAATGACTTTATTGACGCAACCTAAAATAAATTTAAAAAAATTAAGTGTCAACAATACGCTCAACAGCTTTGTGTGTAACCGTCATTTCATTTGCATTGTGTTGACTATGGAAACACTTTAAGAAATTTTCTCCACAAAATTTAATAACCTATTGTTTTTTCAAGAAATAAATTGTAAATAATGTTTAATTCATTTTCATTCACCTGTACAGCGTGTCCATAAAATAATTTGCCACACACAAAAATTAATAGTATCTATTTCAATTCGAAACGACAAGATGTGTGTGTAAAAGTAAAAGCACGGGAGACCGAAAGTGTGTGGAGATGTTCATATCACAATATTTTATCTTTGTAGACCTTAGACGTCAGTCCCGAAAGTCAGTCTTAAACTTCATGCTATAACTGCGCATTGTGGTAACGAGAAGAAGACTTCCTTCATCGTGTAAAAATGTAATAAATGTAAATACCCATTATGCTGATAATGTGGCTCCATCACACTCATGAACTTGTACAGTATCAAAGAGGTTCCTGAAAATTGAATGTTTTCCGTGTTGATTCCCGAAGCCAATTGTATGGACCACTTTTCTCTCTGAAGGTTGTCTTATAGCATTCGTTGTAAGAATGGCTCTTTCCCCAATTAATTGGTGAACCTGAAATCTTTATTTGGCAACAAGATGGAACCCCATCTCAATCACTTTGTATCATAGTGGTTGATAGTCATAATGGTCATCACGCCATGCCATTTTTCCTTTGGGTCTTTGTATAAGATTGGGTGTTTACTCCGCCACTACGAAATGGTTTACCAAAGTTTAGACACAGAATTGAAGAGGTTGTAGCTTCCATTACTCTATAATTAGAAAACTATCCTGTCATCGTGAGATAAATGTGGCTCCATCACAGTTCACGCGGTGAGAGCGTTCATGCAAGTGTTTCCTAAATGTATAATTTCACAAGTCAACAATGTTCCTTCGCTTTCGATCTACCGATTTGTCACTTATTGTTTGAAATTAAGAGTGTACGTGAACATGCCCCCTACAATCGATGATCTGAAATTTTCCATTAGGAAGAACGAAATGTTGCGGAATGTCTAACGGAGCTTTGAGGAGAAGCTCCGAATTTGGTTCCGTCAAGGATTGAAACCGGCCTCTGTAGTCTAGTCTCGTACCACAGAGGTCGCGGATTCGATTACTGGCAAGGACTTGGCTGATTGAGTGCGTATTTGTGTTCCAAAATCCATTAAACGTTAGAATGAAGATAAGATCCCCAAAAATGTTAAAGTAGTCGCTAATTGCCTTAGCTGTTGATACGGCTTAAAAAAAAGGACGGCATTGTAATGCTATTTTTTTCAAATATTATAATTGTAAATAATATTAAAAATGTTATTATTTAAAATTAAAAAATATCTATAACTAAACCGGCAGAAGATATTCACCACTGAAATACATGTGGTTTCTCTGCTCCACCCTATATTAGTTCCCTTTCCCTTGTAGAACAATATAAGGTTAATTAACTGTTTCGTAGAGCAATAAAGTAGATAGTTTAGGCTTTTACGAGAGTCTTAATTCAAAATATACCCTATTATTGTTTGCAATATATGAAATTGAAATTAAAGACAAATTTAAAAATATTTTCATTTAATACTTTCTAATTTTAATAGAAAATTGCGGCTAAGAATAATTTAAATAAGGAAGAAACGTTGCACTTAACCGTTTACAGAATCTGACAGTTAACTGCTGGATGAAAATACCGTTCCTATTATTTGTTTGCGAGCAAGAGAGATTTCAAGCGGTTTTTGCGTCACATTGGCTGGACGCTTGTGTACACGCTGAGCTTTGTGTGATTGTATGAAGCAGCAATCACTCCAGTGTTTGGTCAGCTGCAGAATCAAGTTGATATTGCTAGGGTGAGATCTGGCTACCAGGAAATATTTGTTTTCTAGTTCTGTCATGAGCTGCTCTTTTACCGACGAAATTAAGCAAATTTAGCGAAATACTTTTAACATTAATTGTATTGTTTGATTTCTTGAAGACTGGAAAGTTACTGTTTACATATTCTTCATGACTTCATGTCTATACACATGACAAGGTTTTGGCTTAAATGTAATATAAATTTTTAATTTAAATTAATCGACGGTGTTAAGTCTATCTAAATAACGTTAACCTCCCATGGCGCACGAGTTCGTTGTCTGCTGAACGTGCCTTGATGGCGAATAAGTCAATTACTTTCTTCATTATCTTTGTTCTCGGGTCTCTATTACGTAATTTTCCTTGTTTGATTAACTTACTTCCCTTATATCAAACTGTATTGTCATTAAATATTAAATCGGCTATATAAATATAATATATTAAAGTAATTGACTATAATTTAGAAATAAACCCTCATAATTGGAGCTTTCTTTTTCTATACATATATTATATTTGCATTAAATTTCAAGTTATATACAAGGAAGATTGATTAAATAATGAAAATATAAATTATGTTTTGTAGCATATGAATTTAAAATTAAATTTTTACAATCATTATTCACGACGTTTTGGAGTTCAAATTAATGTAAGTGGATCAACAGTTTATTAAATTTCAAGCCCTCAACGTTATGAAATTTAACTAACAGAATATGATAAAAATCTCGTTAAATTACACCTTCTTCGTTGAAGACGTAAAATTAGGCCGTGAGTAATGTAATTTAGTAAATTGTATAAGTGCGTGTATTCAGGACTATACAACGTGCAGAGAAGTTCCACTCATGAGCGGAGATCAGCAAAGATAGCTCAGTATTTTCAGCAATCACATACGAGGAAAGTTCGGAATTAAGTTTATTGTGGCTGTGGTTTTGATTATTTGCAACACTGAGTGGTAGAGAGGGATTTTCTGACATAGAGGACATCTCAGGAAAACGGTAGTTATCAAACAGAAGTTGTAGTGTCCAGTTTCCTGAAGGATATCGGTAAGAAATCACGCCACGTGTGAGCTACGTGCTGTGGATCCGCTTCCTACTTGCGGAAGGAACAAAACCTTACCGAATTTTTTTGGCTTTATTTTTTCGGGCATTATGAACAGAATGAGTGTGTTTAAGTGGAGCAGAGAATTTAACGAAAGATGAACAATGCTCATTACGAAGATGAGTCTGGAATTCCTTCCATTTTGAGCGATGTTTTGGGACCGAAAGGGCATAATTTTAGTCGAAGTTAGGTCTCAGAGGGAAACCGTCAATGCACAACGATACTATGACACCCTAAACAAAATGAGGGAATGTTGACGAGAGGAGTGTGCTTGTTACACAACAATGACCGTCCGCATACAGCCTGATCCATGAATACACTTTAGACTCATTTGGTTGGAATGTTTTCAACCTCCACCCCCTCCTTATTTCCCGGGCTATTATCTTCTCACCTCCAGGAAGGCACATAAGATTATAATTAAATTATCAACCGTGAAGTAAGTGCAAAATGAGGTTTTGAAGTGGGCAAAATATCTGGCGGGAGATTTCTTCGCAGAGGGTATAAGAATCTTGTGTCACGAGTTACCACATGCATTGAACGGGATGGCGATTATGTCAAAAAACAGCCAACAAGTATATCAACTATATCATGTAATTCTTTTTTCAAATGCACTTTTTCTAAAACGACTATAAAAATGTAGTACACTTGCTTTCTGAACACGCCTCATACTAGAGAGGTGATCCTAGGCTATGTGGCCCCAGTCTTTGGTAATTTTCGATACTAATTTTTTAAAATCCATAGCTCTTAGAAATAATTCTATAGATTGAAACGTGAACGAAAGCAGCAAAAGTCAATGTAAAAGTCATTTTTCCTGAAGTACCATTGAAGCGCTGGTTTCCCGTGTTTTGCTTTGCTTATCAGCTGTGAGCTCTTTCATGATGAACTGGTACTTGGAAAGCGCCCTGTATTGCCCTTAGCTCTTCCGCCGACCACGCTCCCTTTAAATGTAAGTAATCACAGGCCATTGTTCCTCCAAGTCTCCCTCTTCCGCTGTTTACAGGCTTTACTCACTTGATTGGATACGCAATGCAGAGGGTTCTCATTGGTTCACTGACTCTTCAAACATAAAGATTTGATGGGATTCCCTAAGGAGCTAGGGGAAATAAAATTATTTTTTAGTTCGATAACAGGTTGTTTCAGAAGTACAGTTAATATTTCGTTTATTTTCATTTTTTTATTCAAATATTTACTGTCACTGAATTAATAGCGGCTCATTTACTTTGATGATTTTATTCACTAGTTTTAACGATTTGTGTACTGGATATCATATATGCATAACACGTAATTAAGGTAATTTTAAATTATGATCCTTTGTTCCTATGCCTACTTGTTATTTTATAATAGCTTTACTTAAGGTAGCATCAACTGCGTGGTCATCGATGGTTTTATCACGCTTTGTAATTGTATTCTCGAAACATGAAAACGGAATATAATTGCGTATTTAGTAAACGATACAAATCCTCGATACGATTATAGGAAACGATAGGAATTTCCAATTGCAAAAGGTAACATTAGTCTCTTCGCAACATGCATAAATCATATACTTTTTCCCAACTCTGTAAAAATTATTGCATAAATGAAGTTTTCCTTTCACGTAGACTGAAGTAATTACTTCCAACATATACGCAGTTTGTTGAAATTATATTTGCGGTTGTTATATATCTTTCATTTGTCGACATTTCTTTTTTTCTTTCATGACGTGAATAATTGTAATAAATACATTGCACGAAAGGGAAAATAATTGTCATACGCCACTTTAAGATAGATTCTATGTGACCATTGGCAATGTTAACTACTGTGTTGGACTAATTAACTTGTATTACATTTATAAATGTGAGTCATTGTGTTTCAGATGTTTTATGTTATTTATAAACATGATATAAGTCTATATTTTCCGTGTACTTAAAATTAAAGTTCCTTGCAATTTGTGCATATGAAGTAGTTTAGGTGAATACTTTCTAGTGGTACATTACAATTTATTAAATCAAAATTTTTAAATTAAATATACTTAATGAAACACTAACTTTCAAAACAAACGTATTTTGTTTAATGTAAATGTACATGCATAAACAATACATATATCGCAAAACAACAGTTTTAGCAGTTATTTTGTTATTCATTTTATTTATTATGATAGCTTTGTACGTATTCGCCATTATGAATTATACACTATGAATAATATAAGTCTTCCATAAAATAATATAAAAGTAAATATTTCTTTAAATCTTGTTGTTCCAAAATATGTTCTGGAACCTAGTGGTTCATTGGCAAACAAATTGATGTACCAGACACGATTGCGTGTATGAATTGGGTAATTCCAGTTCTGTAATGTGGGTAATAACTTAAGACTTTTTTAAATTAAACATTAACTTTTACATCACATTTAAATTTAGGTTTCTTTAATGATATTTCAATCCTGACCAGTTCAACATCATGTATTGTTGCAGTATATACAAAAACTAGTTATAATGTTAAAATAATTACTACATATATTGAAAAACTTCTATATTTTTAATTGCTCCGACCAGCCGCATGAATCACAGGTTGACCGTGGTGGTTTAGGAAAATTACACCAATTAAATAGATAAAGCATACGCGCCGTTAAAATTATCCCTTTTGAAATTATATAAGGAAAAGAAATAATTTCCGTACCCAGAATTTAGAGGCAAGACAAAAAAAAAACAAAATTACGCGTTAACGTGAGAACATTTGTGATTGGTCTGTTTGGTTCCTCTCTGTGGCCGATAACTGCTGCCTGCTCCGGCTGGGATGTTCGCCGGTGGTATAAGACGAAACCAGGACCCCCTTTGCTGCTTCGTCGCTGAAGGCCTCTGGTCGCTGGACTCGGCAGCTAGTTGTCCGCAAAACAGGTTGATGTCCAACTTCCCCCTCACTCGACTCGATCGTCCTTCTCTCGGTCTCCACAACAACTATTCGACTCAGACTCAACTAAGCTTTTGATCTCTCCATCTTCACCCCGTCTTCTCTCTCTCTCTCTCGTTCTCCACAGCAACTGTCTTCTCCTCTCCCGATCTCTACCCCAACTGTTCTTTCTCTCTCTCTCGTTCTCCACAGCAACTGTGCTCTTCTCTCCCTTATTCACACCAACTCTGGTTCTCGTTTCCTCTGGACGACCAATCATCTCTTGTAATTTTTAGCAGAACACGCCCCCAATTGCCCGCGAATTCGGGCAATCATCAATATCTTGACTCTTGGCGGGGAGAAATAATGTATGCGCCCTCATGGACGCTCAGGTATAAGGAAAAGTTATACCCCAAAAATCCCTCAGACATATGTTCCCACGTTATTTTCTCATCCCCCCGCACATAGAACAAACAACATGTGTCCCATGCGGTCGGCCGGATACTAAAATCAAGAATCTATCTATACTTAATAACTAATACCTTAACGACTAGTACATATCTATCTTAAAAAATACTTAATATCTAATATCCACTAAATGTGGTTTACTACAATTCAAATTTGACAATTCGAACGTTAAGAAATATTTCAGGCTGCATGTTGTGAAATGGTTTTTATTACATTCATTACAATATTTTTTTAAAAATTATTAAACGTAATTATAGTTTTGCCCAGTAGGCCTAAAGAGATCATTACGCAAAATAACTATGGAACGGTGGCATATTGAGTAGACGCGAGGAGAAAAAGGAGAGGACACTCGTATATTCATCCCAGACGTGCGTTTCCAAAATAAACTGAAGATGTACTATGAAATAACGCAGTCACCGACAGTACACGGTGTCTTCAACGCCTACTTAACATGATTTAAACTTGGCGCAAACAGCGATGAATGCGACTGCAGGATGAACGCAACAGACGACGCCGTCCACTTCATCGCGGAATGCCCCCAAGTTCGAAATGCAGTGAAACCTGGTCGGCAGCACTATACAGATCTGTGAAATCCTGCAAAAAACTGACCGTGAAAAATAATAATGACAATTAGTGCATAACCTATCGGTGTCGAAATTTATATAAATAATCAAATTTGTAGAGTACAAAGGTATACTCTATATATTATTATACTGTCAATCAATCAAATTAATTCTTTAGTTCTTTTGTTTTGTACCAAACCTCTCAATGTTAAAACGGTAAGCGGTGTATATGTATTCTACGGAGAAAAATATATTATACATTATTAAAGTACGAGGTCTTTCCCGGTGAATGGCATGTATACATTCCTCTCGAGTTTCCAACCGGGTCAAAGATTTTAACAGTGACGTTTCGATGGCTTGCTCTGCCATCATCTTCAGACTGAAGTGTCAAATTCTGTGAGTGTAGGCATTTATATAGTCTGAGGCAAGTCTGTGCAAGCACAAACCGCCTGTGATTGGCTAGATGTGGACGCGGGAGCGAAGGAACGTCACTGTTAAAATCTTTGACCCGGTTGGAAACTCGAGAGGAATTTATACATATTATACATTATTTGTTCAAAAACCTGTTTCCAATGTCCATGAATTTTACAAACGTCCTTATCGCCAAACAAAAAAAAATTTCCAAATAGTTTTCGTTATTCTACAGTCCGTACAATTATTATCGTCAATTATTAAAACAAACAAGTGTCTATTATTCAACTTTTTAAATACAATAATTAAATACACTTTCTTATCCATTGTCTCATCAACTGTGCTTAAAATTATGCTGAAACATAGTATAACAAAACTATACAGATGTGTTATTTGAGACGACAAGCATAGATGTTATGGAGATTACTGGTATCGGTTTTAACGTTAATGAATGAAAAGTTAAATTGAATGCGCACTTTTTCATTGATTAAACTCTCACAATATTTTACTTCAGAACATATTGTTACATTATTTCATATTATTATTGTTAGTGAACATAGAAATAGTTGCAGAGAACTGAATTATTGTCACAAGGCTGCTTTAAACTCATTTTTCTGCGTACCAAACACTGCAGTCTTTACTGAACATATTATATACCATACATTACATTATACTTTCTAAATTATTGATATGAGCTGTGTAGTTTCTTTAATAATTGATAAATAATTTGTGGTTTTTATACAAGATTTAAATAATTCAATTGTGTATTTCTACAATTTCTACAGGATATAAAATTAGCCGTCTAAATTTTTTCATATCAGATGGAAGGCAGAATCTTGTAAAGATAAATATTTCACATCACCACTGTCGTTGACCAAAGAAGATGTCGTACTTCATAAACCACATCCCTAACAATATGAATCGAGTTATCGTTAGTAATTAGTACAGGTAGAATATATTTACGACTTGTTAATTCAACCGTCTCAAACAACTGCGTTTCAGCAACCCATATAAATACCCTGACATGATCAGAATAATATTTATGTTCCGGTTATACAATATTACATGTCAATACTGAAATATAATTTTTATTTCAAGTAAAATCTCTAATTATATTGCACAACATTAAAACACATTTTATTCAATTTACGTGTAACAATTTACCTATACTTTAGCTTGTTTAAATTACTTAAAACGTCCCTGTTGAAGTATAATACAGTATTTTGAATCATTCCACTTATTTAATTATCATAAATACTATGTAAACATAACGTTGCTAACTATGGAACATTTTTCAATATTTTGCAAAAAATATTTTTGATTCAGCTAGTGCATATCACTTTAGTTTATAAGATATCTGATACGGCAATTGTATTATCAAGCTTGTTGTAAAAGAAAATGAGTCAATTAAGACTGTGTCGGCGGGTCCATCCATATTGGTGTGTTTATTACCGTAGGTGACGACGAACTTGAGGAAAGTTCGGGCAACTACTGTGTGCAGTTCGTAACAGAATTATTATTAACTTAGCTTGAACATGCTCATGAACCGTTCTCGTGTAGTAAATAGATAAACCTAGTATATCGACGAATCACAGATACCTGCATTTATGTTGCATGAGACTGCACAGGGAACTCAGAGATAAATAGTTTTCTTTCGTCTAAGAGAAGAATTATTTATAATTACAACCACTATCATACAGTAGGGATTTAAAAACGGAGAAGTTATAATTTGGATATCATATTAACATTGATTTGGAAGAGACTATGTTTGTTCCGTTGCGATGCATTGATGTGGAGGTAACGTGACCAGAGGAGGAAGATGAAAGCAGTCAGTACAAAGTGTGGATGCTTGTAGAGTGTTTCAAAATTAGAGAGTAGAAATTCGGGTAAGAACACCCCATAAGTTGACATTAAATTATGCATAATCACTTTTAGTATTTTGAAAAGCACAGAAATAAAATATCAGGAAAGAAGGCTTATACATAACCTCTACAGAAGGCAGTCAGCAGTAATTAGAATTTCAGGGCAAAAAAAAACATAATTCAAGAAAGGAGAAAGACAAATATGTAATCTGTTGCCTATGCTGTTTAACATACATGTACAACAAGCGATGAAAAAAGTTAAAACAGAATATGGAAAATAATCATACTGCAAGGAGAAGAAATAAAACACCTACGGTTTGGCAATGAAATTGTAGTATTAGGGGAGTCAGAAGAAGACTTGTAAACCATAATAAATGACATTGGCGTGGTCCTAGAGAAAGAGTTCAATATGAGGTTAATAGAGGGAAAATCAAGGTAATGGAGTGTAGTATGGGAAACAGTGGAATAACAAACATTGAGAAGGGCTATTTTAATGGAAGTTAAGTAATTATGCTACTTGTAAAGCGTAATAACTAGGGATGGTAGAAGTATAGTAGCCATAAAGAGTAGGATAGCAAAGGCAAGGAAGGCTTTCGCGAGAAAGGGAATTTACTTACAAGTAATGTGAATATTAGGAAATAATGTTAAAAATGCTCCATGGGTGCGAGACGTGGAAGGTATTAGTTGCAGAAAGGAAATGAGTATAAGCCTTTTAAATATGGTGCTATAGGAGAATACTGAAAATCCGACGAGTGGATAGAATCACTAACAAGGAAGAGCGAACAATTTGGAGGACGTTGACCAAGAGAAGGTTAATAGGCCGCATTTTAAGACATGAGGGTCTGGTAAAATTATCATTAGATGGAAATGTGTAGGATAAGAACAGAAGAGGTGGGATAAGGATAGAATACGCTAAGTAGATTTGGAATTATAGATGTGGTAGTTATGCGGAAACGGAAAGTCCTGCGCAAGATAGATTAGCATGGAGGGTTGAATCAGGCCAGTCTTAGGACTGAATACCACAACAACAACAATCTCATTTACTGTGTGGAAACCTTTTCACAACATGCAGCCTAAAATATTTCTTGACTTAAAAATCCTATGTTATAAAAACTTAATTACCCTGTGTCCCTTGGAAATCACTGCGGAGGGATTGGAGAGAGACCATCAATATCTGGAGTTCATCGCGGCCGTACGTGACTCAACTCTTTGTCTTATAAATTACGTCATTAAACTGATTAATTTTGTTCAGAATATCTAAACCCATCTTTCCAAGTGCATAGTTTCGCATACAATCAGCGCAGGCTACTGGACCTCGAGGGATCTGGGCACGGAGATAATTATCCTTTCTAGGCGACCACGAGGCTCATCATTTTCCCCCGGAACAATAAGGGCTAGACTTCTCGGATATCGTTATGCGAGTTATAAGCGTACGCCTTTGCTATTTTATTTGTAATATCATAAAGAGAGCTCATGATCTTCCAGACACCGATTTTGGACGCTTGGAGCAACAAAACATTAGTTAAATATCCCGACGTTTTCTGGTTTCAAAATAAAATTTTCATTAATCTTAAACTAATTAGTTTTGTAACCGCATAATTTATGATCACAATTTAGGCCGAACTACGCATACCTTAGTGATTATGAGAACTGTCATTAAATAGTTAGTTCGATTTTAAGCCAAAACAAAAAAAATTATCAATTTATTTTTGGAAGTGCAAGTCTGTTGTCTTTGTACAAAGAGCTAAATTTAGGCACTTTATAGGCGAGAAATTATTTAAATTTGAACAACGTGATTTATATAAATTCATAAAACAAACCTATTCATTTCCATAGCACTTAGACTTATTATAAAATATATAAATATTTTTCCACAATTACACTGCTTTCCTTGTAGCTTACAAGTCGAAGATCATTTAAACATACTATCGCCAATTTATTATGTAATAAATAGAAGTAATAAAATTCTATTCCAACTTTTGGCACCCAATGTTGGGAATATTAATTCTATATAATACATCAAAATGAAATTCCACGACAACGTTCATTTATACCCATTTCTTTTGAACGTCACCGTACTCATTATATATTTTACAACTTCATCTATTTCGTTATTATTTGGAACTTACACTTAGTAATGAACGAAAATGAAATAATATGATTGAACTCTCCCCACGTTCTTAGATTAACTATCTTATAATTGTAGGATGTATCGAATCTATTGGACGACATGGAATAAATTTTGCACCAAAAGAATTTTTAATTATTTAATAAACTTTTATCAGAGGTACTTTTCTTCATTATAAAAAAATTAATTAAAGACTTAATATTAATTAAAATATTACGGAATACATTTCGTAGGTAAACCTCAACCAACATGTTAAAAAATATTTCTTACACATTACAGATAATATAATGGGAATAAGAATTAAATATGAAATCAAATAAAACATACACTTTATTTATCATATGGATTTATAGAATGACTCCGCGGTTTCTACTGCATCTTTGCCTAGTACGTGAAAAAAATTATCATCTTTGCCTGCAGGACCGTCCTGTATGGCTAGCGACATCCTGTTAGTTAGGATATTAAAAAGGACATTAATATTTTAAACAGAAATCTGCATAATGAATTTATTTCGAGAGGAGAAACTTCTGCAGTGGGACTCCATACTTTTTGTTATGTTTTTCATAAAATTTACAAAGAAATTTAGTGGTAGATTTGTGTTAAGTGATTTAAAAAAAAGTTTATTTTTCACTATATATACATACATATATATATATATATATATAGAGAGAGAGAGAGAGAGAGAGAGAGAGAGAGAGAGAGGTATGTAAACTTTATTAATTTGTAGCTTTACGAAGTTAATTGATTGGAAGCCACGATTTTGGATTCCATGAAAAAGAGTAGAAATTTTGTTAAAAATTCTTTATGACGTTATGAACGTTTGTTTATATTCGTATCGTGTTTATTTATTTTTTGGTATCAAGCTAATGATGGGGGTTCCTGAAACAGGCCACTCCTCTGTAATAGCAAAGGAAGGGATCTGAAAAGGGGGGATGCGGAAAGTAGAGCAAGGTAGCCAATGGTTGACGAGGACTCCCGGGCTTCAGTTTAAGGATCCTACCCGCTGATTCACTTTAAAATAGATAAAGGGAAAACTATTAAACACTGCCTCAGGTAGGTTGGGCTTTAGGAAACTTCGTCTGTTTGAGGAGATAGAAGAAAAATATCATAAGACCTTCCTCAACCAAATAACTGTATTCTCCTTTAACTGAATAACATATTTTGCGTTTGTTACCTGGTTTGAACGGCGTGTGGTATTAACTTTACCACATAATTTTGTCTTCAATTGGCTCTTTCTTCTTATGTATTATATTTTATAATCACATTTATAATGTCGTTTTAACGTTTGCATTATCTATGTAAGTTTATATTATTTTCATTGTCTTACATTAAATAACACTTAATGAGTCTGAGGGATAGCAATTCTCCAAGCCCCGTTAGTTTTACTTCTTACGCTAATTAAATTATGAAAAGAGATCGAATTTAGTTACAAATTGTCGAAAATTACTAAAATCAATATATCAGAAGTTAAAAGATATAATTATACCAGTATCATAGTTTTTAAAAGTGAACGATATAACTTTTATAAAAATATGTCGGAGTTGTGTTTACGTGTTTGCGCCCTCGAGGTTGTTCACACTACCCCAGAGCTTAGAACTAATATTTACTGGTCATAAGAAAACGCTTCGTGACTCATCTCAAATATTTAACACGCCCTTGGAAGTTCGTAGCTAAGCGACGACGAACTGCCCTGAGCTATTTGAAGAAGAGAGAATCGCTCAACACGAGGGAGCAGATATTAGACGTTGACTTCTCGGAAACACCTCCAATAAAGAGTTGGCAAAGTAATGGCCAAGGTAGCCGCAAACCTTTGTGAAGGTTCCTCTGACGGAGCAGTTTTATGAAGGTCTGGGGTTCTGCATCATAATTAGCTGAAATATGTTGAATAGGTGTTTAAATTAGTGTAAAATTTCGTCAATATACCCAACTTTATTTTAAAAGCTCTAAATTTGGCGATTAATTTCCCTGAATCAATTACGCCTAATGATATGTGTGTGTGCGCTCGTGTGGCGTTGGTGTCGTTCCACGAATGACACAGTAAAGCTAAATTTGGTCTGAATTGCGGAGTTCTCGGAGGCGTACGTCGATTTGTCAATCAGAGTATTCTGCCATTGGAGGTATAATCTACCACACTCTGAAGAACGCTAAAAATTCATATGACTTACGCATACTACTTATAACAATAGTTAAAAAATTGAACCTGGAAATCCGTGTAACTTTTCTATTTTTCTGCGGCTGTGTCCCCAATACGCCTATCTTATTTTATTCCTCACAACTATGTGATCTCCTGTTATGCTGTAAATATTCCATTTCGCTAAATATACAGACTTATAATTTGAAATTAAAGTAGCTTTACGCGTACTCATATGTGTACTTAAAATATGTTTCCTGAATATTTAGGAAGAACAAAAGCCATAACACCTATCGTAAATGATAACAAAAAGCATTCTGAAATTCCTGTTTTTATTTATTTATTTTTGTATTTGTTTATTTAATCTACAAATGGGCAGATTCCCTGTGGCAGATACATAGGACTAAAACAATAATTAATAATCTGGCCATAATGACCATATTTTACCTATAATTAACAATATAATTATATTATTTCAATAAAAGTCATATATATACCTAATAAATAAATATACGTTGAATTATATTATTAGATGATAAATTTTGAAAAATGAATAATATTTTTTATGCCTGAAATAAAATAAAACACTGGAAACATATTTCACTTTAGTATCGCTAGAGATTTCTGGAGCACTGAACACTTCACTGTATTACACTACACTAAACTATATTTATTATAGAGCGTTTAGATTTAGTCTAAACTTTATTTCCGTTAGAGAAAGTTCTCCAAACACCTCTGCAGGAAAATTGTTCTAGTCATTAATTGTCCAATTTAGGAGTGAGTATTTTCCAACATCTGTTTATTGCTGTCTCGCTTTTAGGTTAAACAAGTGTTCACTCCTCCCTTACAGAGTCGATTCTTTTATTCTATCTCGGATTCCCTTTCATGGTTTTTGACCTGCAAAGGCTCCGTAGAAAATGTGTAGCCTAGATATTTCTGTTCTTGTCTGTAGTGTATCGCACCCTAGTCGCTTTACCTCTTTGTTCCCATGCCCAAGTCCTATTTGTATCAATGAAATATATTTTTAGTGCTTCCACATCCCGACGTTCGTACTTGTTCGATTTAAATAATCATGGAAATTAAAACAACGGCCATTTACTGCAATACTTAGCTTTTCAAAATTAATAGTTCAATATCAGATACTCATGTAAACCATCAACGCATAAAGAGCTATTAAATTTTTTTCCTGTGTTAAATATTGTTTAATGTAGGGATAATTACCACTCACTTCCGTTAATAATTTCCGTTTAATGAGGATAGTTACAACGAGGTTATGCAACAACATCCTCGTACAATTAATAGGTTTTAGTATTTCAGTTGGCAATTCTCAATTAAAGTTAAACGGTTTGATTGATAAACACGTACTAAAGTATCTAATAAAAACTTTTTTGAATTTTCCATATAGTTGAGTTGAACATTTGACACATTTTTCTTATTAATAGCAATTAAACTAAAATTTAAAGTCTTACCATTCATCTTCGACTCATAAATTATAGATTATACATATTCTTATCTTCTGTAGTCCATCAGGTGTTATCTACTGATTTTTTCTGTTCTGAGTACACTTCACTCATGCACTGCGTAGAAGGGACCTGTCTGGCCCATTGGATTAGGAAAGGTCTTATTAACACTTCATTACTCATCATGTGTACTTTTCTACTTCAAGCCTCGATTTATTCTATTCAACATATTATTTTAAACTATTACCGAACAATCTGTACTTGAACACAATAGTCAATATAGGGGTAAAATTCTAATCATGAGTCAGGTACCACGTTGGTAATATGAATCACTTAAGTAATATTTACTTTCAGGTCCGTTGGCTGAGCTTCAATTGAAGCAATTATTCTTTCACAGAATTGATATCCATGCACCTGTGATCAATTTATATAATATCCATTCTCTGATTTCCTTGCTAGAGCAGTGAAGAAAATGATTAGTAAATTGTAAGTGAGCTTAGTTTTACAAGATTGGAGGAAAGTGGCATCCGATTTGGCAATATGTCTGGACTATCTCCGATGGTTAGAGGAATCGCACGGTAAGCTGGAGGTCCCAGGTTCGATTCCTGCGTCCGGTCGCCGTTTTTCCGTTCTTATCCTCTAAATTTACTTTCATGGCCGATGACTGCTTTCAATTGAAGCAATTGTTATCTATTGGTATTAAATATTTAAAAGTAATAATAAATCGGAATATGATCTACAAACGTCCATTGGGGAGGAATGAAGCGTGAACAGCTCTTTTCCTAACCCTCTGGTAATGTGCAATCATTATTTGATAGTGCCATATCTATTTTACCTATCCAGTAAAACGTTAGATATAGAACAGATATTGTCTGGGCCTATCAAAATCTATGGCCAAAGATATATAGAGTAAAATAAATTTACAACAATGTATTTCTTCAGAAGTAATCATATTTTTTTCATTTTTAGACAAACACGTTTTAAAAGTTTAAAATGCAATCATTATATCTTTATTGTGACACGTTCCACATTCAGCACTGCATAGATACGCCAGATTATGACGTTGTCTTTCCAATGTGAAGTAAATATGAGAGCATATTTAAAAGCTGGGATACGAATTCGAATTGAAGTTAACTTTAGAAAACCAAACAAGTTAAATATCAAGTTGCAAACGTTATTTGAATTAGTCATTGGTACATTTCTTCGTTTAATAATCTGTTATTTCAGGTAATGCTTTTAGTGAAATGTTTACTTTTGAGATTTTATATTTAATGTAAAATAACGAGGCAGATTGGATAACTACGTTTCTGTTTAGGGAACGTAATGTGGGCTGCTACCTGATAGAGCCAATATCAATGTACTTATTATTGTTGTAAACGCGTAATCGTTGAACAATGATAATCTGCTGTATGAACAGAGTACATTATATCAGTCTTTAAGCCCCTGTTTTATTCAATGTAATTGGCACAGCCGAGCATGGAGGGAGAGCCGCCCAATGTGATTGGAAATGTGGGGATGGGGAAGAGCTGAAAGCGTGCGCATTGATTTCGTTTCATCAGAGGGATTCGCATGCAGTCGGTGTATTGTTTGCTCATTACGTGACCACTTCGGACCACCAGCACAAAGCGACGAAAAATTTCAATGGATACTAATTAATGTGGGCATGTGCAAAATAGAAGGTTGTGTAAAGGTAGAGACGTGTAACCAACACATTTCCAATCTCAGCTTGTACCCTAAGTTACATTATGAATCCCCTCATGTAACAAGTGGTTAGATATTCTGAGAGATATGCAAAGATCCTCCCCTACTGATGCAAATGTTCAACGTTTGCTCACCGCGGTCAAATATGTTTGCATCTCAAATATCAATTATGAAAAGTGAAATCAAATAGTCACACATTTAACAAATGTTAGTTTAATTTCTGTAATAAAGGATTAGAGTAACTTATTTTTTGAGTCAGATTATTAAGAAGGGTGACATTGTAGCCGATATGAAATGATACGTCGTATTAATTTTGATTTCGTTAATATCTTATAGTTTTTTTATTGAACTTTATTTCTGAAAAATTGACTCGTTTATTAATTCAGAACGGAAATAGATCTGTATTTGGCCACATTAGAATATTCTTTCACAGACATATTTCCGCGCCAATTTATTTTTGAAAAATTACTGGAAGAATAAATTGAGTAACCCAAGGCGCAATGGAAATCACTTTTCCTTTTTTGCAGTACCCCTCATCTGTGTCATTTGCGAAAATTCTAGCAGAGTAATGTGGCTTGAATATATTTATTAAATTTGTAACTTGGAATCAAAGATGTTGATTTTTAAATTCCTATAAGCTTTGTATGAACACAGAAGAAGAAGTACGGAGCAAATTCATACATGTCGACACGAATGTATTAATTTAATAAGATATAAAGTATACTTACGTAATGCCAAAAACTTGACACGGCTTAGCCACTCTTCTTTCTGTAACTGTTCTTGACTGCCTGACGGTTTGTCCAACACAACTATCTTTCTCTTCATATATAACCCCCGTTGCAGTTTAACGAACTTTTGTTAATATGAAGTAATAGCGAATCTTTTTTTTGACGTTGGATTCCAAAAATACGTCAGTTACATCAGCTTCAGAGAATTTTGTTCTCCTACAGCTCATAAATTTAGAGGTTTACCAGTTACATTTACAAGCATTTAAAACAACTTAAACGGACGCATCACTCCCATTACTTAATTGTTATTAACTATACATAAAATTTATAATAATGAGTTCACGGCTGCTAAGAAGCACTACAATTATCAATATTAGGTATAAACAGAAAAATTATGTTGACATTACCGATTATCTTTTGTACAGTTCTGTGTACGGTGCTGCCACCCCCGTCTTTATTTAGAAAGCCTTCAGCTTTTAAATCTCAACTTTCCCTCTCCCTACTTCACGTCCTGTGTAAAAAATTACCAGCAGCTAGAACTTGAACAAACCCCGCAGCTACTCACTCAAATTTTATGAAAGTATCACATCTAATTTCTAGAAACTTTTCAATGAGATCTTACTTTAAAAAAAATTACGTTCTACGGCAATAAAGATTTTTCCAGTTCACAATTTTCATCATATACGCACTGCTTAAATTCACAACTAATTTAAGAAGATATTTAACACTTAGCATAACATACAAAATATTGGTCAGAGCTTGTGAACAATTGTTTCATATTCACACATCGAATATATACTCTAATATCTCCAAATAACTTCTACTACATGCTCTATAGCACACTTACAACAATGTCATGTGTGGTCCGTGTTTTGAGTAAGATGTTGTTAGTTATCTGTCATCTATTATTTCTTGACTCTACAACGCTATATGATCCTATTCCTCTAATAAGAAAAGAAATTGTTTTGGGGTGGTCATAAAGTGTGTGGATTCTTTTCCGATGGTTCTTGACTGTAATCAATATATCTAAAACCCTTTGACAGTGCGTCAGTATGTATATTCCAGATATAGGTACCCAAACTAATGGTTCGCATTTGATTAAATTTGACACACGTTTACATCAAGGCCTGAAGCTTTCCATGATTTTAAAATTTTGCAAATATACTAAAGTAATATATGTAAAAAACTGAAAAACATTTATCATAAAAGGTTTAGTGTCTCATACGCGTATCACAATCTCTTAAAGTGAATGCCGGTTACATATATTCTCGATCTATAATACTTTATATGTTTTAAATGACGTATCGTTGGCAGAGAGCTAACTCTCCGATAAATAATAAACTTCTTTGAATCGTCGATACGATGTGTACGTAAATTAATTTTATTTTTCACGTCAAATAAAATTTTGTATTTAGTAATTGCTCCATTGTAAAATCATTTCACTCATAATTCTCGAGAAGTAATTTCTAAAATTTCCACGTTTTGCCAATCGAAATTATCATTCTTAAGATGTGTGTGTGTTGATCACAACTGTGTACTATTGAATGTCTAATTTGATGTTTTTTTATATTCTTTAATGTGAGTTTTTAAAGCTGTTTTAGTTTTGTCCCTTATACGTTTCATTATAATCTAATTACTTCTCGATAAAATATTGTATATCAGGTGCAACCCTCATGTACTGAATATAAAAACTGTTATTATAATTTGAACAAATTTTATGATCCTCTTTTGTTATAATTGTTGAACTTTTTAATATTCTGTTCCATTGTTAAAATTTAAGTGCCGAAAGCACTCATTGTCCCATCATTTCGGTCGTAACTGTCGCACGAGACACCAAATTCTTCACATGTAAATACCTCAAAACATTTAATAATATTTATGGCTGAGGGAATCAAGAAGCAAATGACATGAATTGCTAAATTTGTAAGTTTTGAACCACGTTTTTATATTTTTTTAAAAAATTGTTACATAGAACCCATATTTAGTATATTATAATATTATGTTTGTCGTACGCTGGCGAAGTCTCAAAAGGGAGACAAAACGTCGTATTTATGTTAATAAAATAAAAATAAATTTATTTTCTGCCTTTTTTCCGATTTTTATTATTTACACTTCTTCGAATTTATACAATGAGCAAACGTGTAATTAATTTTGAGAAACAGTATTTTAATACAAATAATTATTTTGACCGCATTTGTTTTGTACCGACAAACGAATTGAACAAAAAATAATCAGTCTTATAAAAAGTAAAATTATTATTGCAATGTTTCACACATTAAAATCACTTTAACTATTAACGTATAATGTTTTCTTTTCAGGTGGATCATAATATTTTATTATTGAATTTTCAGAATAATCATATTCCAAAAAGAAGTGGTGTGCGTTTGCACCCCACACATATATATTTATATGAGAAACCATTTTCCCCCATAATAACCTTTATTAATTTGTTATTTAATAGCAGACGTTAATCGATTTAATAATTTTGTATATATTTAAATAGAGTACAATTATTAGGAAGCGGGCTATGCTGCTTGCCAGAACAACGGCAGAGAAATAATGAGGCGATTGCTTAATTTAACATATAATTGAGATGATACGATAGCCAGAACGAGAAACGCAAATCAGTACCACTAGAGGAACGGCAGGTCAGTCCTTAGACCTTAGAAAAAATTGGCAAAAAGGCCTGAATTTGGGTCTTGAAAAAAAATCTCTTGGAATATAAACACGTGTTGCAACAATAAGAAGGACGGGACTTGACCTGCGACCTAGATCAGCCCAGAAAAGAAGGACACGAGCCATCGAAAAACACCAACCTCGTGGAGAAAGCCAATAGAACCCGCCAGGCAGAAGAAGGCGGGACCTAAGTTAATATAAGACGAATAGGAACAGATTTTCGGGCTTTACAGGACATAACATTATTTACTTTACTTACCGATATTGCAGTGCAGTACATTATTACATTACTCTACATCAGTATGACAAGCATGAAGGAAATATGACTTGGAGTAAATTCAGCTTCCAATAGTTGATAGTTGGCGTCACGACGTCGAGGAGCAGAAGACAGCCTGAACAAAGAAGAGAAATAATATCATCCCCGAGCACATGGATCTACAAGCGATGATGTACAAGATTTACGTTTCTCGCCCTGGCTAATTTGAGTGCTAGTCAAATTTTCAATGGCAAGTTTTGTCTATACCTCATTTAATCCCTAGTAGACACTATTGCTCTCCGTGAATTTAGCAAGCAACCGGCCAAAAATTTTCATGATCTTTGTAACTTAATGTTTTATTTTACTTAATTTAACTTTTGCTAACTCTAATTGTTTAAATTTAAATGTAATAAAATTGTTCATTTTCTTAGTAAAGTTTTAAGATCATTCATTATTATTAATCATCCACGAAATCACCACAAACAATATTGTTATTTACTATTGACAAGAAAATAGTTTTCCCTTTGCATTTCCACTAGTTAAAATATCTTTATCATTATTGTTTAAATAAATGAGTAGAATTCATTAATAAAACTATATTTTACAATTTTAAATTACATCTGACACAAATCAATTGAAAATAATCTTCAAGCAAAATTCAACAAGTGGAAACGATTGTTAACCATTTTATGTAACATGAATAAATATATTATTATTTAATTAACGTAAATGAGACGTTTCGTCTCCCTTTTGAGACTTAGCCAGGCGTACTGCAAACATAATATTATAATAAATTAAATATGGGTTCTATCTTACAATTTAAAATATAAATAATTTTTCAAAACTTACAAATAAAGGAATTCATTTTATTTACTTCTTGACTCCCTCAGCCGTAATTATTATTAAATGTTTTTAAGTATTTACATGGGAATAATTTAGTGTCGTGGGCCATCTCCTGCGACGGTTACAATGAGTGCTTTCGGCAGTTAAATATGTAAACCCGGGTCACTTATGCTAGTAATTATGTTTGATGCAATTCACAAAATAATGCTAATTTACTCATTCAATATAAATGAATTACTGTGAGATAACTTTATAATTTTCAAATGTTGAGATGTTACCAAATAGCGTTAAACAATTTCTATGGATTAATTCAGTTATTTTCCAGCTATTGCCAGCACTGTCTGTTAATAAACGTGGATCCTAGGGCGTTTCCCAGACTGCAAATCCCAGTCTGGAACCCCCAAGTTTTCTCCCTTCTGTTTGCTCTGCTTGCTTGGCGAGATTGCGTTCGCTACTCGAGTTCTGATTGACTGACTTAAACCCTAACTTTCCTTAGGCCTCGATACCAAAGTTTCGTCAGTATTCAACAAGATTTAAAGTTGCAGAGCCCTTTTGTAACCATATGGTAAACACGGTAACAAATAAACGCATAGGAAGTGATTTTTGTTTAAATGGCACGTGTGGAACTGAGACGCGTATAATGACATCGTTTCAAATAAATCAGTGACCCTTAGGAAATAAACGAGTATTAGATTAATAAAAATTAAAATCCTCCATACCTGTACCTGTCACCTTTGACAGTTTCATCCTTTCCTTTGAACAGAGATTTAAAATGTATTCATTGTAATTTGTAATCATTACGAAGTAGAGAAATTTATATTAGATGTCATTCTACACGCGGAATTAGTCTTCATAGCAATTGCAATCGAATTTATCTACGAGTTAAATTATATTCCTTTAAAACAGGCGGATTGTTCCATTATGGTATTAATAAGTTACTAAAATTTTGTTGTCATCACAATTGTGATTTAGAAGCCATCTAACGTTTCCTATATTTTTCTCATTACAAGTTTATAAATTATTTCAATGCGCTTTAATATCTCATTCAATTCCTGTGGGAAAATATACAACCAGATTACCAGTGATTATTCTCATAAATGGTTAGTTAGAACCTCCAAGCTACGTATTCGTCACCTTTAACAATTTTATTATTTACTTTGACATTCGTTTATTAAGTAAATCTCACCGCGTCTTTAAACAATATTTAAACCCTTCAAATGTACCTGAAGAAATAATAATGATTATATAAGAGTAAAATGCATAAACCTCTTATAACAAGCCATAAACAGATGTGACATTCCTCCAAATAGATTTCCTCGTTATTATATCACTGAAAACAGGGTTCTTTGTTAATAACAATCACAACATGTTATTCATCAAATTTACATTCAGTATAACTATCAACTAAATGTAAATACTAAAATGTGTTATTAACGGTAATTGAAAAATAATGCGCAAGTATATGAAGTTATTTTAGGACGCAATCGCTTATATATTGACAAAAAATCTGTTATAATAATAATAATAGCTGACCTCCTGCGGTGTAGTGGCTAGCATCGCTGTCTCACAGCACAGAAGTCCCGGGATCCAATCCTTGTATGTACTTGGTTGTTTGTGTTGTCATGGTCAGGGAGACTGGGATTAAGACTGCTGGAGAACAGATACGCTGACCAAAATCGGAATTTGTCATGTAAGATGACAGCCCGCAGTCGACCTGGTAGGCCAAGGCTCTGAATTGGCAGCAGAGCCTAGGAAGAAGACGAAGCTTAGTAATAATAAAATTTATTCTACCTTCGAAGTTGTATGAAAATTATCCACAATATTGAAATGTAAGTGGACATGTCATAAATTATTTCACGAAAAGGAAATACTATTACCTGAGCATTTATTAAATATAACTGTTAACGAAACTTTTGGCTTCACCTGCCTCATTTTAATTATGTGAAAGATAAAAAATTTCAAGTTTTATTTTAAAATTTAAATAACACAATAAATTATTATATTTATCAATCTAATTAATAACATTATACGTTTTGATCTAATTATTATTAGACTCATAAAATATATTTTATATATCCGTGATAGAATGTACACTAATCCTTATATATACATACATTCATGTGTGTATTTTGTTGCTTAATCTATGGGAATTCCGAGATAGACGATTTATCATGCACATTCGGAACTACAGAACGAGATGTTGACGTCAGAATAGCAAACATGGACATCATGGAGATATATGTGCTTGAAAAATATAAAAACTGTTTTAATTTGTAACTGGTTAAGTTTTAAGCTTTAGACATTAATAACAAATAAATTTTATAAATATATTTCTATTATGTAAAGAGCAGTTTGCAAAGAAAATTCAATTGTCATGAATAATTCGTTGATATTACACAAAATTATACCAATGTTCCCAAATACAGAAGTACTATCCAATTTTTCAATTTAGAAAATACGTATTTATGTTATATATATACTTATACTTACATTCTTTTCGCTGCACTGGCGACGAGAAATTTCTTAAAACCTCACATCCTTTAACATTTATTTTTATTTTTTAAGGAACACAAACGTTTTTTTTAACAGAGCTGCGACTAAGTCATTTTGAGTGAGCCATTTACTTTATATACTTGAAATTCAGTTTGCTGACAGCTTCAATGAATGTTAACAAATTATTGAATTATCCTAAATATAGTGTAACTAAAAACATAGTAATTAAATAAAAATTTGAGGAAATTCCCCTTTTTCGTTTTTAAGAACATCGAGCAACTTTTATTGACATTTACTGTATACGTCGATTCGTCATCAAAAATTGCTTTCTTGATTAGATTTATGAAGAAGAAATTTAATTATGAAAGTGATTTTTTGAATATTTATAATTTTTTATATAAACTAAAATAAATTTTTAACTGAGTACATAGTTCAAATTTTTAATTCTCGCTTTATTAGTTTTTTTAAGTCTTACTTTAAAATATTTAATATCTGTCGGTATTTCTGACTTAATAATTACTGTATCATTTTCTTGAAAATTTAACAAATACGTGTGTTTTTCACAACATACTGGAGTTAGCCTTATTTAATTCCTAATGACAAAATGCCTTCTCAGTCACATTGTTTACGTTGTTTTCCAACTCTTTTTAATCAAGCTGTCCGGAAACAAATTATAATGCAAATCCTCGACGGGTTAAAGGAAATTCATTATCTCTCTTCCAAATTGCCCTTTTTGTAGCGTCATTCCGTCACGGCAATTTAGCATTAAACACTGTCGAGTTAATAATTAATTGATTCGGAAATTTTAAAGGTAAAGTTGATACACTTACGAGGTCTGTATTTATTCTAGCTCTGGAATGATTTCCTCATCTTTGTGTAAGAGAGAACTCCATCCTCGGCCAAGACTCGCCAGCTGCAGTACTTTATCGATTTCTGTGCTATAGGATTAATAATGGTCTGCCTAAAGAGGCCACTGCCTTCCACGAGAACTTGGCCCCCATACCAAATGAATCCACTGGCGGGGAGCTTCCTCTCCCTCCACACACATCAACTCCCGATGCTATTATTTAAAGAATGTATATTACAAATATCCAGTACTCTGCAAAATGCGCATTCAAGTCAATACATTCCAGCTAACCAGCGTTAAGCCTTAGATCTCTCTTCCGACACACAGGTACGCTGATCGAAAGCCATTCAATCTTAGTTCATACATTTTACAGTTGCTTCTGCAGAGTAATCTGTTTGAAATCTAAGGTAATCCACTTACCTAATGCTGTATCATATATAACTGTGATACAAACATAGTACTTTGCTGGACAAATGTATTACTCGTTTATTTGAAGCATCATTTCAAGATGCGCCTTTGTGCTTATATATATATATATATATATATATATATATATATATAAATGTTAAGAATCGAAATAACGAACGGTTAACTTTAGATACTTTGAAACACAGTGACCATATGTTGTATGTGGTATACAGTAAAAAACTGAGAAAAATAATATAAAAATGCTTAATATCTTCATTCGTTTAGAAGTAATTCGATAAAGAGATTGAGGCAAACTAGTAGTACGAGAATACGACTGAGTTCAGATCTATTCATAAAGAGCCTAAATAAATATCTTCAGCAAGTTCAAATCCTAAAACTACACAATTGAAACCGCTGCAATTAATTGCACATTGAACATATCTATTACAAGATTACACGTATAATTACCAATTAAAAAGTTCATTCAACACACATACATTATAAAAAAGGAAATGGCTCTGCATTATTAATTGACTCATTGGCATTGAAAAGGGCATAGCCCGGTGGAAATGTTAAAAACACACAAACTTATGTACAAAATTGTATAACGAAGAAAAGAGAGCTATATATATTTTTTAACTAAAAATGAAGTCCTACAGTTCTCTTAACCTTGTCCCTCGCAATTCACTTCACTGTAATGACTAAACTATAATATTTAATATATAACATGTTTGTCCGAGGTTGTAGGTCCTATGTAAGCCGTAAGCAAGAAAAGTAGGGATCCTTTGTAGCTTTTCGATGTAGCAGAATCTGGCTTTGACTTTTCAATCGATGCTGGTTCTGAACGTGAAAGTAAATGAGATGTGAGGATTTTCTTGAAGGATTGTACAGGTTCAAGATACGCCAGAAAAGTTTGGTATAGTGGGATTAGGTTCGCCTGAGTCTGATCAGGTAATAATCGGAAGGTTGGGGTGTTTACCAGTTAAAACACAGACCTGTAGTTTTGTATATTACATTCAATATTACACACTGTAAGAAGTTGGAAATTAAAGGAAGGCTTTTACGATGGAACTAACAGGAAAGCCAAACAGCCTGAGGTCAAGCTGTACAGAATTGACTTAGCTTTATCTCGTGAAGTTAGAGACTTTTAAAGATGCGTGGTGAATGTCATTGGCCTAATATGTAGGCTGCTTATACGTCAGTATTCGTCAGTATTTCTGCGCTACTATCGGGTTTGTCAACGTGTATCGCAAGCGTCTTAAGGAATGCGTCCATCCACCAAGGCAAATGACCTATGTCAAAAATGTGAATTCCTTACAAATAAAAAATAAAATATTAATTCATTTCCCACTTCACTCAGTTTTCTTAATACTAACCCTATTATTAGTATTATATTAATCCCTATCACAATTATTTTTATTGTTTTAAAGTTTTGGCAGACCGCCAGCATGTTAGCAGTCAGACTATTCCAATCCAAACGGTTCTATTTACAAATGAAAAATTTACTATATGAGTTCTTTGTTTCCTTTGTCTAATCTTGCACTAGTGGTCCCTTTTAGACATATAAGTGGGAGGTAAAAGAAAACCGTTCATATTTATCCAGACAGATTCGTCATTATGTGTTCTGAAAAATGCACAAAGTCTAGCCTATTTTCTTCTATGTCGCAAAGTCTCTACCTCATTGCCATTACCTCTAAGTCTACAAGATCATTTTAATACCTTTTTTAAATTTTGTCTAGTGCCTGAATGAGATCAGTTATATACGGGTCCCAAAATACTGCCCCATATTCTATAATAGGTAAAAGAAGATATAAGTCTATTTAACAACGAAAAGGAAATAATATAATAGTAAATAATTTAAGTTACTTTCCTAAAGCACTAAAATTGGATCTGATGATTGTTAAACAAAACTGTCAAATACTAATCAATCACGAGAATTTTTCCATAACATAACAAAGTCGGGAGGTAGGTGTTACCGGGATGAAAAATTACGTAACTGTTTTATTCCTTATTTTCTTTTATTTTATACAATATTTTCCTTATAATAGAGGAAAATAAATTATCTATAACTAATGTTGCATACAATTTTCCACACCAGTTATACTCATTATACACTGATAATCATTTTGATTTCCAGGCCACATTATTATTTACTTATAATCGTTTCTGGCTCACAGAGAAGTAATGTTCTTCAAATTGAAGCAAAATTTAGTCTTTATAGGATAAAAATTCCATCAACTCAATGAGCACACCAGTAAATAGTTATACGTGGGCTGTTTAAAAGTATTTTATTGTCAATCATCACCTTACACGTCACACTACTTCTCCACATAGTCACTGCCTTTATTCAGGCACTTGTCGTAACGTGAAACCAGTTTTTGTATGCCTATGTCAAATAAAGATGCGACCTGTGATCACTGACGCTCGTCTCATCGTGTATATTTTCAAAACCTTAGATAAACTGTCCAATCTTCTTCCCACCATTACACCACTCATTATCGCTTTCCCATACACCTCACACAATTTCCGAGGAATGATTTCTGGAGTAACATTCGTTGGATTCAAGAAACGAATTACTAGATCGCTGGACCCATTCGTACTTCCGTTTTGAACTCAAGCACGCCTTCCTCCCGTTATTTAAATGTCCACAGCCAGGACAATTTCCAATTTCTTGTTGTTTCCTCTAAATTTTCACTCTTATAACTTCCTCTTCAAATTCAATTTTAAAATCTCTTTTTAATTCTTAATATTCAGTTTTATCTCCACTCTTAAAGTCCCAATCATAATCTTTCTTAAAGTCCTGTCTTACTGTCTATTCCAAAATACATTTTCATGTCTGATGAATGCCTTATCCCCACTCCATTATTTCATTTCCGTCGGTTGTGGGGCCCGATCCTGTTCAATAAAGTTATTATCTGTCCTCTCTCCCACCGAGTCTCAAAGACTTGAGAAAAACCCAAGGCGTGCTAACGTGTCAGGTTTTATTACCCCTGTCTGTAACCTACAACTTCCCTCACGTCGCTTGCCTTCGATTTCGTACCACTAAATTCCACATGTAGTTGTGTTTTACAATTACAATTTGTTTATTGTAATTTGAATAAAAAATATATTTTAGGGGGATTTTAATAAATTTGCCTCATACGTGTAGAATTCTTCTACACCAAGTATGTTACAGTTGTTGCATCTAAAGGAGTTCAAAGAAACGGAGGGAAGCTGTCTAATAGTTCTTTATTTTCTTAAAATGTTTCCGACTTGTTGGTTAATTTAGTAACTCTCCCTTTAATAGTCACGTTATTTCTACTAGCTTTTCAGCCCAATTTTAAGCCATGCTATACGGTAATATACTTATTGTATGCACCTGGGAATCTTTGTACCTTACACTCTGGCAACCACCTTTGATCTGAGAAAAGTAAATCTGTAATATCGATAGCTATTACTGAAATAACAAGGATTGTTAACGGCTGAAAAATACACTCGGGATCCATGCGACCATTTAAGGGTTAAATTAAGTTAACTTTTAGGGTTCCATATTTGTGCAGTTGTTAATGACGCGTAATAAGTTTTTTACTCTTATTATCACATAACTCGCGAAATGATCCTTCTCATTTGATATTAAAATAATTTCGAGTAAGAGCAATTACTTGTTCGCCTTCAGATCTTCAAGTAAATTTTTCATGAATGATTAAAGACAAAAATTGGATACGTCTTTGTAAATAGTGCACAATTCTATCACTTAAAATTATGACTTGAAATATATATTTTTTTCTCAAGTATTACTTCAGAAGTTATTTTATTAACAACTCCTTAACGATACTAAAACTAAGAGCTATGTCGTGCATTATTTGTCGAATATCCGTCACGCCTTCATACAAGACATAGACACTCGTTTTGAGGAAAAGGAATCTCGTCCATGATTTATTCACGTCTACTTAATATTTAGCAGAGCCATTAGGCCGTTGAAGAAAGCTAGAAGAGGGGGAAGGGTGAAGGAAGTCCCTTTAAGCAGGGTTAGGAATGAAAATATGCGTAATGAATATAAAACATTGAGATGGTGACTCTACTTGGCGTTTATACGCTTTTACGACACGTAAACACGAGTCGCACGCCAGACACTTTTATTGTGCAACGGTTTCCTTACGCGCTTACGTTCTCCTCACTAAAATACACAATGTCTCTCCGTTTTATACACGTGTCTCCTCTTCCATAAATGAAAAGAAAAGAGGCTTTCCGTTTCCGTCACTGCATGCAACGAGGGAAACACTGGCCTCCCCAGTCTTCCTATTCCTTTTATTTCTTCTGTGATAGAAGAAAAACCGTGACTCTTCTTATTTGATGGTAATCCTTGCCATAGAATATTTATACTGACATCGAGACCATGAGGTGAATATATAAGATTTTATACCATTTAAAATCATTACATTTTTCAGCAGATTATCTGACGAAAAGTTTCTTAAAAACAGTGAAACATTTTCAATATTTCGATATGTTATGAATTTATGTAAACATGTGTATTTCCGAAAGTAATCTAAACAAATATGCATGATCCATATACGAGAGTCATTGTTCATTTCATAAGTAACAGAATTTTAAATTTTTCATTTTTACTTAAGAACTGTTAAGATTCCAAATCAACTAAAATAATTTCTGAACAGTTGTGGTATTTCGTCATATATATTTACAGGGTTTTCAATATTCCTATTACAGACTCTTAGGGGTTGTGGATGAATGTTAGTAGGCAAAATAAGAAAACCCATGTGCGGAATCAAAATACATTTTCACATTGAATAAATTTTAAATCTCCAGCTTCTCGTTACGCAAATAGGCTGTGAGCTACCGTGGAGCACCACAGTCAGTCCCTCTAGCTTCTAAAGTACAGGTTTCTCGCAACCGTTGTTGAATTATGACAGTAATTATATGTAATGGAGTGATTCATGCGTTGTACTTCTTGAGGATTACATCCAGCATCCTCGTTAATTATAAAATGTTTATTCTACCATCCTGTACGAGCTCGTCGTGTACTGCGTACTGCTTAATGTTTACTAATGTGAACTCCGACTTAGCAGAACCGATCGTTTTCGTACTGTGGAGTAGTTAAATCAATTAAATATTAAAACTTATTTTGCATCCAAATGATTCATTTACGGACATAGGCTCCTTATTTTATCTACTATGTCAGGGGTGGCCAAGCTCCTTGATAGTCCGAGCCATTTTTCAAAATTTGAAAGTTTTCGCGAGCCGCAATTAAATACGCATTTAAAGGGTATGCAAAAAAGGTATTGAAACTATTTTTTTCAGAAATTGTATTTAATGAAATAAATAAAAGTACATATTAAAAATTAAACACATTTATTTTACTCCTCTTGATAATTCTTTAAAATTTGGTGAACAATTGGTGACAGTACTTCTCAGTAATTCTTTGAGATGCTGGCTAGTGTGGTGATTCATGACCCTTACAGTCGGGTAAAGCAAAAATAATTTAGTTTTTGTTATTTACGTATACAGGACGGAAGACGAGAATGGCTTGGTGGGGCTGAGTAGGCGGGAAATGTCGGCGGGAAAACGTCACCGTCTGCAACATTGTTGGCTGCAACATTGTTGATGGCCTGGAAGAGATTAGATTGGACAGTTGTTGCAGAGAGGCTGCCGGAGAGAGACGCTAGGGAGAGACGAAGCAGTGGCAGAACAAGGCGACATGTATAAAATTTAGTTTCTGCACATTTAAGAAAGGAGAATCATTTGGTGGGAGTACAGAAAATAAAAAGACAACATTTGGTCTGAAGGAGAGGCACTAGAGAATCTTAATATGAAGAAGACGTGACCCAGGAAAGGAACAACCGGCATACGAACACAAACGAAGAACGACGACATCAGGCGTTAACATCCGGTAACGGCAATTTACCTCGGTTTTTCCACACAAACCATTCCCGTCTGATTCGCGAATTTAATTTTCAACTATATCGTTCGTCACCCGCGTTCCCGGTAGCAGCCATTTAAGAAGCTGCGTAGAGTATTATTTTTGCTTTTATCGACTGAGCTAATGATTAAATTGATATCGTAAATTTATATGTTTTCCACTATAACTTAATTTGAGTTATATTTCTATTCAAATTAAATACATTATTATTATTATTGTTTGTTTGATTGTACAACAATATTTTTGATGGTGTAACCAACGAACACCACACTAGTTAATACTGATCGGTGTTTGGATTTGACAAATTTTAAAGTGGAATAAAATGATTCACATTAGTAAGTCGTTCCGAATATTGAAATAATTCGACAAGCAGCCTTTTTTAATTCAGGATACTTCGATTCTGGTACAAATTTCCAAATTCAGTAATCGGCGTACCTTATATTTTAATTGTAGACTTTGATCTTCTTGCATCTTTATTAATTCTAATTCTCTAGATGTTTTTTGGGTCATAATTATATTGGAAATGGAAAACTCACCTTGAATTAAGTTAATTTCAAATGTATTCAGAAAAAATCAAGAGACGATTTAAAATATTTCGAGTCTTGAAATCTATTTTGAAATTCCGTCAATATTTCTTCTAGCTTTTTATATACTCGTTGAGGTTTTCTTCTTTAATATTTCCCCTGTAATTGTAAAATCAGTGTTTTCAAATGTTCCATGACATCAGTCAAAAACATTAAGTCTTCTAACCACTCGTCATCGTCTAATTTTGAATAGGTTATTTCCTTTTCTTTTAGAAATACAGTTATCGGATCAAACAAATTTTAAAAAATCGATTTAATACGTTGTAGCTAGATAACCATCTAAGCAAAAGAAATTAATGTCATTTGAAAGTTCTTCGTCCTTTAATTCTTCAAGGAAATTTTTGAATTGTCGATGATTTTTTGCAATGCTCCGAATGTAATTTACAATGTGTAACACTATTTTCATAACATCAGGATATTTTAAATATTTTGTAACGAGATGTTTTCGGTGAATTATGCTGTGAATCGGTATGAATTGTGGAATTTGAAAATCATCTCTTAAAAGCCCAATAAAACCGATTTGTTTAGCCAGCATTGCCGGAGCTCCATCAGTTGCAATGCTCACAAGTTTAATAAGAGGCACATCAAAAGTTTTCATTATGGAATCTAATGCATTTTTAATATCGACACCGCGGGTTGACTCTAGAAGTGCTACTAAATCTAATAATTCTTCTTTAACAACGAAGTCAATTAAAACAAAGCGTATGAAAACTGCCAATTGCGGAAGATCTGTGATTTCTGTCCATTCGTCAAGGGCTAAGCTGAATGCAATGCAGAGATGTATTAATTGCAGTTATGCGTCACTCGGTTGTGTGTCTCGATATGGGAATTTGCGAAACAACTTTGTGCAATGCTGCATTATTTGGATCTAAAACTTGAAGTACATCTTCCAAGATTTCTTTAATAAACTCTCCCTCTCCATACGGGCGCTTAACATAAGCAATATTTCAGGCAATAACAAAACTGGCTTTAGCCACACTATTAGCTTGATTGCTAAAGGTCATCAAAATTGACTGTTGTTTATTTAAATTTGATTTTAAAGAAACAAGTTTATCTGATCTTAATTTGGAATTTGGTGGATACGTATGCTACGTATTTGTAACAATGAAATAAGTTAATTTAAAAAATAATTTTATGTATTCAGCATCATTTATTTGAGAGTGTATGGAACCTAAATGAGTATTGTATTTTTATGTTATTAATTAATTTACTTATTATTAATTAAAATCATAATGAAGACGTTATTGCTCATCGCATAATTATATGTTGCTGCCGGTATATAGCAATCTGCGGTACATTCTGTTACGCATTTATAATATACTTAGGATTTGAGTATTAGGACGATTATGTTAATTATTAATAAAATATATCTAAGATTTCTATTAGTGTTAAAATAAAATTATCGGGCAAAGATATTAAATGAATCGTCGTATTGTTAGAATACTGTACATCTTCTCTCTCTACAACTTTCACCGACGTGATAATATTGCTGCCTCAATTAAATTTTTGTTACCTTTCGAAAGTCTCCTCGATAAACAATTAAAAAAGTTATGTTACACTTTATTGGAGTGAATTCTTTTTTGTACGTTTGAATGAAGAACTGACTCGTAAATAAAACAAAGTATCAAATTTTCGTAACCGTACATCGGGCTTGGATTTTAACCGCTAACGAGATACCTTTTCCATGAAATGATATTTCCAAGTAGGAATGCGAAATACAACATACAGATGGAACTGGGTCGCTGAAATGCAGATGCATGCAAACGAAGTTCAACAAAGGAAGAATTCTTTTTTGCTGTACCGGTGGGAATTTAAAAATAAATACGAGAAAAGATACACCGAAAAAGGGCTGAAGAAATAACTTTAAATTTTTTTTACTTTAACGTTAGTAAAAATTTCTTTTAAAAATACTGGAATATATTATTCTTGTACTTTATATAGTCCCTTATGATTATCGGGAAAGATGATTGCTATTATTTTACAACTAACGGAAATTTTCTTCCCACGACACATACACACTTCACTAGGACAAAAAGGATTTTCCATTCTCTGACATAATATTACTTCTCATTTCACATTTAAACTGTAAAGGTGAAAACTAATATGTATCAATTACAAAGCTAAAGGCGGAATCGATGTCATAAATTTGTGATGTATGCATAAGTATTCAACGCCCTTTAAATTTGTGAACTCTTTCTTCAATAAAATCAAATAAATTTTTCTTATTTATTTATAAAAGTCACATCGACTACATCGACCACTGTTTTAATTAGTTACAATTTTTAATTTACATAACAACATATTGATATTCCCTAATTATTTTCATCAAAATACTATAAAGATGTGACACAACTTAAGATGAAATTTGGTGGTAGGGAGTTGGCTTCAGTCAATAAAATCCTGATACTCTGATGCCAATCCGGGTTTTCTTAGCGGTAATATTCCATTAGATTCTTACTGTTGACTATGCCTTATGACTTCTCACGCTTTGGTGGTACGTGAGGGAATGCTCCTCCCAGATTATCGAGGTGAATATTTTGATAGGGGAGGAATTTGTCTCCGCCACTCCGAGGGAAGTTATATACTGAATTGGGGAAAAGTAGTTAATAAAAAGGGCGTTAATGGATTTTGAGGCATGAAGGCGTAGATTGAGATTGAAGAGAGAGACAGTGGGGATTTTGATTCAACAGATTCAGGAACGAGATAGAGACCGTGGAAGCTGAGTGCTGGAGTAATAGCCTGTTACGTGTTCCTGACTTGGATGATCTAGGGTAGAATGATTTTGGTCTCGGAAACATTTGAGACTATTGAATGAGTAAGGTGCTCACCTCCTACCCGGAAGTCCAGAGGATTCGTGATGAGATTCTGCCTGAACGAGATCTGATGACCAGCGGCGAGCTTCAGACAACGCAGAAACCTGTATCGTCAGAAAACGCTGTTTGTCACTTCATTACAATTTCCTCTTACTGTCAATTCCGAGTAATAAATTTTATTCTTTTAAATCTGTCCCTATGAGAACTTAAGTAGACACTAGAATAAGATCTCATTGTTCTACTCGTTAATAGTTAAGTAATTAAATCTTGTAAATTTTGTATTGAGTATAAATACTATTAATCCTAATAGAAGCTGGCTTCGTAAGAATAAATTGTACAATAAATGTTGTCCAATTTTCAAATATAAAATACAAAATCAATTAATAAATTTGTGCGTCAGGTATTTTTTCCAGAAATAATACCAAATGTGCAAAGAAATAATTTGATTGAAAATCAGAGACATGACAAATTTAATTGTCCAGGGCGTGGTCATCACAATCTCTAAATCCATTCGATCTATTCTCACTAAAATACTGATTACTCCGTCGACATACAAGTACTTCTTCCTTACCGCGTTTAATTCTAACCTAGCGCCAAGTATTCCGTGGTTGTTTTGCTAGCCGTCTCGAAGCATGTGTTCGCGAGATGCAGCGTGAACCACAAAACACATCTTGCTAACACAGCATTGTATCGGTGACTGATAAATCGTGTTCTTACCTGTTTTACGTCATCTTGCAGACGTCCAGTAACCTGACATAACCACCAATCCTGTGCCTGCAACTTCCTTTTCTGGTTGGCCATTTGCAATGCCACGTCCTGACCAGACGTGTATTCACTAATATTACGCGGTCGTAACATCACAGCCTGTATTTCCCGTTTACCTGTTCGTCAGCAGCGACTGAACAATGGTCAAGCCGCTACTCAAGAAACAAGTTGTAGCTTGCGTGTTACTATATATATATATATATATATATATATATATATATAATTACTTTTACGCGTCACACAATCCTAGGAAGACTTAAATATTTCGTCTTTAGGTACTTTTACGCTTATATTACATTAAATGCCTTACTTTCTTTACAGGAGTCACGAAAGTCTTTTTGACATTCTTTGTAATACAGGATGTATTCGACGTTTTCCCGGGAGTTACTGTAGTCTGTATTTCAACCGTGAAAAATCTGATACATCTAAATGTTCAACATTGCTCTTTACGAAATATTTTATAAGATACTGTGGTATGCGGTACCATAGTCTAGCGGAAGACGAGAAAATATTTTTGAAAACTTCGTGTGACTCATGTGTTACATGTTGAAGGGTTTTTGAAAATGTCTAGAGAGTAGGACGTTTTCTGGCCTGAAAAATGGAGAAAAAAAATAACCTAAATCTTGGGAAAGTTGTACAAAAACCTTCTATGGGGTGAGCGCACTGCAATAATATAATAAAATATAGAATCTGTGCTTGCTGTAGATCTTATTTAACACAATAATTAATTCTAATATATCAAAAAGCTCTAAAACTCATAACTCTACGTGGATGGTGGAATCATAACAAAATATATAAATATTTACGACACACTGAAATATTATTAGTTAAATTTGGAGTAAGAATAAATATAAATGTTATATCTCTCGTAATGAGTACTGAAAACCTGCAGTAACTACCTACAACTGTTAGTTAACTCCGACAGAGATTTTAATTACTCTGCCTTCCCTCATTTCCAAACCGACGTCGTCTCCAATCATGTTAGCCAATGTTTCCCAAAGTTTTCTTGCCGTGTCTTACCTTAGTCTTTTGTTGCCCCCTACGTAATACATAGTTTTCAGGAAAATATCACTAGGCGATAAAAAGGATACAGTACGTAAATTTTCAAACTACTAAAGTACAAATAATTTATATGATTTTATATAACATTTGAGTTTCATTAATTATTAACATAGATAAAAAACGGTCAATAAGTCAGCAAGTATTTTTATTACCATTTAATTAATACAAATACTACGTTTCATCCAACTTTGTGGACATCTTCAGGGCGAGAGTCCGTGGCACCAAATTTCTATGATGTAAATAGTTCATCCATTGAATAATTTGCCAGAAGAAGTCCACAAAGTTAAATGAAACATAGTATTTTTAGTAATTAAATAGTAAAAAAACTATTTGCTGACTTATTGGCCATCTTTTTATTTACGTTAAATTAAAAATTATAAAAATATATTTTACTTATTATTATTCAATTGCTTAGTAATTAATTCATTTAATGTGAAGTCACCTTTTTATTTCTATTCCTAGACGAATTCATTATCAACTTGCCCCCTTGTTATGAATGGGATCCATCTTCACATCATACATGCGTCACTTATTGCTGAGAAACGTATTAGCGTTGTGCGTCAGGGGAAATGTGACATAACAGTGTTAATCTCTCGAAATACCCACTAATGATTTTAAAAGGAAAATGAAGGTCGTTGACCTCTCGCTTTCCACCTGTCAGGCCTTCTCATTCCGTGTTTTAAACTAACCGTGATTTTATGCATTTTTACCTTGGCTTCCAAGACAACATCCCTATACTTCTCGTTGGCTAATTGGAAATTGCTAAAATAGGTGCCATCATACATCTAAAGTGTGTAATTGTAAATGCAAGTCTATACCAAAAAATAAAACTGAAGTCTCTTACTGTCTGTATGTGTATTTGTTTCAAATAGGCTCCGAAACAGCTCAACCGATTTTAATAAAAATTTGAGGGTTTAAAAACAGGAAATTTAACTTAAATATTCGTTTATATTTCATTTCGATAACGATATTAATATAATATAATAAAACTATTATTATTAATTATATGCGCAGGTTTCTTGCCAAAAGTGTGTTTTAATCTCCAAAATATATATAGTGTCATATACTCTTGATCTGCTTATGATCCGAAACGGCTTAAAGGATTTCAATGGAAATTTCAGTGATTGAAAGGGGATATTTTACTTAAATTTTCGTGTATGCTTCGTTTCGATATCTAATAGGGTTCAGAAGATAGTAGTTTAAATATTTATAAAACCATTGAATTGACGTGCAAAAGACGGTGTGAAAACCAACAGTCAGTTACTGCGTTGTTATAAACGTAATTTTGGCAGCATGAGAGAAAGAGGGAAGGCGAGCATTCTCACTCCATATATTTTTGTAAACGTGTGAAAGCGGGACCTGTTCAAAATCAACTGCGAGTTATAACGTTTGCCGTGAAGCGGTCATAATTAAATGATACCGTACTCTCATTTTTAGGGCAAAATAAAAAGAGCTATTTCCATGTGGACGAAGTCGCAGGCATAGCTAGTATAAAATAAAATTCTAGGAATTCTAATACAAATTTTAAGTTTCTATTTTTTAATTACTACGCTATGATTCATTTAAATTAATGTCTCCATAAATGAAGTATTTTGAAACTTTGCCTGATTTAAGATTTTCTTATGATTTTCCATGCGTCAATTTTGACATCTTGGATCACTTCCAAATCACTGCTGACCTTGCTCTCATGGAACGACGACAGAAACTGTTTATGGAAGTTTAAAAAATTCGGTTTACTATTTCCCCCAGAGAGAATAACTTGCAATAATAAATTATTGAACGGAAATTATAGTTATGTCTACTTAGACCTTGAAACTAGTCAGAAGCAGTCACATTTGTAACTGTGACTACCTAACAAACTAACAAGGCGCATTTTATTTTTACAGCGTGCCGGTGAAAAACGCGGCCTTAAAGCGCATCTGAGTGCCAAGTGAATGCGGAAAGTTTGTGTTGTGGTCGCTAAATAATTGTGCGTGCTTATATTTTATGGGCTGGACCGGAAAGCGGAGCCGTTGGAAAGTTTCCAGCAGCCGAGCTCGCCCCAGACGGAGAGAGACTGTCATTAAACACGCCATATGTGCAAGGTCCGATGAATAATGCAACTTGGTCGTCCCTGATAAAACAGACTTACACAAGTTGCGGTGCAAGTCGAATTGAGCTGGCCCGGGGTACGACGGATCCTCCTGAGAACGTGACCCGAATCCGAAGGACCCAAAGATGCTTCGATGGCAGAATCACATTAGCGAAACAAGATATAGTGCTTCGGGCAGATTATTAAGCTCCATCTACAGCAGAAGACTTGACAAGACGTTCATCGAGTTATATTTCTAACGGAAAGATATTTTAAAATAGTAAGCGTTGACCAAGCTCAATAAACAGAATGTTCACAACTAGAGTGCTTTTACCTATAAACATCAGAAAATTGTACTTTCTTTCAAATAAAAAATATGGTGACTTTCTTAAATTCATACAAATTTGATTACCGTTAACGTGTTAGGTACAGAATTCCTTTTAATATAGGCATTGATTATACATTTTATTTTATTTAAATGTTGAAAAGGATTAGAGATTGACACTTTTATGATAAGATTTGGTGGCACCAAGAAGTCAGGTAACAAATTTGAAGACACAATACTAAGGCCCGCACATTTAAGTTTTAATCCGGATATTGAGAGGCGACACTTGACCAATTATTTGTAGTGGGGCTAAAATAAACTCACAAATAACCAATTTTTAAAATTATATCAAGGTCTAAAGTGAGAGAGCGGTTGGCAGAAGAATCTAAAAAAATGTTTATTTACTTAGCGGTACGCTAGAGATAACCCGAGAAAACTAATTGGCGGTTTAGGAAGTTAGTTACATGGAAAGTGGTCAGCTACCATAATAAATACTACATACAAACTCATACATTCATACATATGGCGATGAAAGGACACAATGGTTCAGTGTCAAATTTTCTCGATCCTTGACGGGATATAGAGAACCCTTTGTAGTATTAGGGGAGTCAAAATAAGACGTGTAAACCATAAAAATAAATAAATGGCACGAATGTGGACCTCAAGAAAGAGTAAAACAAGAGGATTAATGGAGGGAAGACAAAGGTAATGGAGTGTAGTACGGGAAACAATGGAATAGTAAAGGGTGTTAGATTGGGAAGGAATACTTTGAAGGAAGTTAAGGAATTCTGCTACTTGGGCAGCTTAATAATTAGGGATGGTATAGTAGGACAGCACAGACAAGGAGGGCTTTCGTAAAGAAGAGGAATTTACTTACGGATAATATAAGTGTGAATATTATGAAATAATTACTGAAAATGTTCGTATGGAGTGTGGCGTTATATGGGTGTGAAACCTGGACGGTAGGAGTTTAAAAAAGGAAAATAATAAAATTCCATGAAATATGATGCTTTAGGAGAATGCTAAAAAACCGGATGGGTGGATAAAGTTACTAACGAAGAAGTTCTCTGCAGAATAGGGGAAGAAATAACAATATGTAGGAGAAGGGATAGATTAATAGGACACGTTTTTAGAAATGAGGGTAGTGTAAAATTAGCAATTGAGTGTATGGGGTGAGAACAGAAGAGGGATTCCAAAGATGGAATAAGCTAATCAGATTAGAGCAAATGTGGGATGTTATAGTTATGCGGAATGAAAAGGCTTGCGCAATATATTTTATCACGGAGGGTTGTGTCAGTTCAGTCGTAGGAGTGAAAATACCACAACAGATCAACTTGAATTATGTCAGACATCCGCCTAGTTCAATGAGGCTACGGCTAAAATATAGCACTTATTATAAGTATGTGTTTATTAAATAATATATTGGATCAGCCTACTACTTAAACTGAAGTTCATAGAACAATTTTATAAATAATGTTTATTAAAATCCCGTTCCTTTCCTTGCCCCGCTATACCGACGTAAGCTGTTTTTTACAGTATTTCCCGATATTTATTTTAAAATTAAGAGAATATTTATTTTAAGACAATTTATTAGCAATCATTATCTTATACCTCATACTACTTCTCCAAATTGTCACCGCCCTTATTCAGGTACGTGTCGTAACTATAAACTACTTTATGAACGCATTCGTCAAAGAAAACCGCACTTGAACTTCGTATTTCACATCATCTCCGCCAAGAAATCTATTCAAATTAAGATCCCTTGGCTGAAGGGAGAGTGGGCGAATTTTTCCCAACCAAATGATGGGATCAGATCCACTGTTTGCATGGCAGTGTGTGGCCTGGCGTTTTCGTGAATCTAAATAATTCAATGTAACAGTACTCGATGACAATTTTTTCTGTATTTCACGACGTAGGCTTCTGACTGTTTCACAATAAAAATCTTTTTTTTATTGTCACATTTCTAGGCATACCTTATATGTCCCAGAAAACCGCTAACATATCCTTACGAGTGGACGAAGTCCGTTTGAAATTCTTCAAGAGGATCTACTGTGTGCCTTCACTTCATGGATTGTTGCTCCGATCCAGCAATGTCTCGTCACCTGTAACGATATTCAGTCCTCAGTATATCGCTTGAAAATGTCAGCGCTGCAACAGATCACAGACGCCGCGTTGTTCAATTACATTTAACATTTCGAAACTGTAACCAAAGGAAAACACGGTGTTTCACAGCTTCGTCTGGCTTCGTAATGAATGGAGAACGTCTTCGCCCATGAACAATATCGCAATTTAGAGCAGCAGTAGCGAAATCAAAAACTGTATCTGTTTTAAAAATAGTCCTCGTAAGAAAGATACATATTTAAGTTTTCCGAAACTTTTAGTAGAGAAATTAACTGCATTTGAAATTTAGTTAAATTAACACGCATAGTTGCATCCGATAAAGTAATCTTTTGATGTTGATAATATTGTGTTACTTCTATTATAAGATAATTCATGCTCATTAATAAATTTGATTCCTCTAATTATAACGGCTGTAAAAATTACCGAATTTCTGTCCTTTGTGAGTGCACATTTCCCACATGGTACTTCTTGACTGGATCAGACGCGGTAAATTTTTCTTCAAGAATTGAAACATAAATTTAAAACACGTCAGTTATTAATACATAACATTATTTTAATCCGTTGTCTAAAGCATTTTAAGGAAATTATAGTCATCAATTATCACGAATTAAAATCCCAAAAACTGATTGTGTATTCCGTTATACTTTTTAGATTATCGACAAATTGTGTATCTTAAATTTGAAGTTATATAAATAAAATAATTATCGTGATATACAAATATCATAAGTAAAAACTAAAGTATCATGGTATGTGAAATTCGTTTTACTGATGCACTCAACAATTTTGTTGAAGTATGGAAGGAAGTCTTTGTAAATGTATTTTTCAAATGTATAATGCATTGACTGCCGGAACAAGAAAACTTTACCAGGAAGTGTACTCTAATATGAGTTCGCTGTAGAAGAGATTCGTTTAGGTTCTGTTTCCGCGTGGTGTGAACTGAACCATTACGTTTTGCAGATGCATTTTTCCCCTCCTAACGTTCCTGAAACCTTTCCTTTCTCCCTCGCCGTTTTCCGTTCTTACTTTCTTTCCCTCACTTACACTGCTGGAAGATATTGAGAAGTTTATAGCGTCTTGACTTCGGCTCTTCGCCCAGAATGGGAACTCTCGCTGTTACCTGCCGTGTGTTCCATAATGGCAGACAGCTTCCGTCGTTTAGTTTCACGGCTCCTGGCAAACCTTAAAACTCAGAGGAACAACAAAAATGGATTAATTCTACGACTCTTCAGCGTACTTCTCTTTATCATCAGCACAAATATCTTAAATAAAATTCGTCTCGATAGTTTAACACTATTAAACTATTTGGAAGTGTAAGCACCATCTTACAATTACAGTTTTTGCTCATTTCTTGAATTTTAATATACAATTCTGGTGATAAATTACATCAATTTTATAAATATATTTCTTTTTATATGTATCTGTAGAATAAAGGACTAGCTCTTCTTTCAAACTCAATAAAAGCGATAAACTTTAAATAAATCTCTATTCACCAGTTTCAACAGCTACCTTAAAAATTCTCATTAGGATTAATATATGCCGTTAAAAATTAACGTAACATGTCGACCATGAAAAATACAATTACAAGCGCCGAAAGAAATAAAATTGTGGAAATAATGAGTTAAGTATTGTTCAAACTTAATTGTTATACTAATATTGACAGATGAAATCTATAAAGACTTTTCTACCTGGCTTATAAACGAGAGTAGCTTTAAAATACATCAATTAAATTTAACACAAAATTCTCTACAATAAAGCTACAATCAGAAATTAAGAAAAACGAGTTTGAAATAGCGAGTAACAATTTATAATTCAAGTTTCTCTTGGAAAATATATTAAAAAATTAACATAATACAGGCATTTCATATCTATTATATCTCCTGAGTAAAATAATGACATACTCAAAAGGCCCTCAAAAGCAGAATTTATTAAATAATTACTGACTTTGTTAAAAAAGTATCAATAAATGTATTTAAATTTGAAAACAAATATATTATACCTCTTATATTTTAAAAGAATATCATAAAATGACAATCGATGATCAGAAGAAAATTGTCAGAGGGCGAAATATTTATAAAATGAATCAGGTTTTTGTCTCGTAATGATCAAAAATAATTTATGGTTAGGGCTTAAATTTTATGCAGACTAAAATGCATATAATTATACTCCTTAATATTCTCATCGCTAATATTCTAGATACAATATTATAATAAAATGATTGCTTAAAGTATGCCAATCACATTATTGATTTCTCACAAAAAAGGTGTGAATTAATATCATTGCATTACCTGTATACTAAATTTCTTACTTATATTTAGTAATATCATGAAATATTGCTTTATCATTATAATCACGGACTTCAGAAAAATCAGTTTGAACTTTTAGACTTTTGTACCGATAATTGTTTGTTCATTCGTCCGAACTCAATTATTTCAGTGCTTGAACGAACGAATTTATTGATCCTGTAATTCAGTTACACTGAGTGGCAGTTACAAGTAATAATAATTAAATAACAAATATTAAAATATATATGTATCAGATAAATATAGCAATTGGCTTCCTGAAAAATGAAACTAAAATTTTCATTGTTTCCTAAATTTCTTGTCACGCTACACTTTCTCAATCTCCCACGGAAGTATTTGCAATTATGAAGAAATTCTTCTGTAGGTAAACTTTAACAATCCGTTACAGTCCGATTTAAAATAATGTTTTTCGACATAATCGTTTGATATATAAAAATAGTTAAACAGGGTTTCCGTATTTTAAAATAACTAATAACTTCTTTGTGCAAACCTTGCAATATCCTCCCACAATTGTTGGCCTTAAGAAGAGCTGTGAGAAGTAAATCTTTTCTTCCTTAACTCAACTTAATTGTTTAACTTTCTCATTTCCGTGTCCATGACGCCGCTTAACAACTTTTACCTCGATCCGATATTTCCTGAACGGAGTCATACTTTAATAGATCCTCTTCACTACGGACCATATGTTGGTCACCAATATGGCCGCCAACAGTTGGGACTTTTCTTCCATACATGCAGCGGCCCAGTACATTAGCCACCATGTACACTCTTCCTTTACCACGGAGCACTTCGCCTCATTTGATGTGTGGAAAGACTTCTCCCAAAACCAACCTCGACCAATAAAAGTCAACCCCAGTCTACACCATGGTCCATCAAATCGATCGCGTACAACAGCAACAGGGTGATGGGTAATAGGAAGTTCTGGAAAGGGCCTCCATATTCACCTAAGGCCAAATCATTTAGTTTAAGTCTCCTGCATTCTGAGACGAATCCGAGCAGTTTCAGGGGTATGGATGGGAGTCAAAGACCTTCGGCATACGGCAAGAGTTGTTCACTGATCCCATTGGACCAGTCGGCCAGCTAACCCTCAAATTTTGTCAAGGCATAAATTCGGGAATGCTGCGTTCCCACAAGAATCCAGTCCCCCGTCATCAGAAGGGCGCAGGAGTAGTAACCAACAGCCCGACCTACCTGATTAATATTTTCTAGGGTTTTCACTGCATCACATTCAGGTGAAAGACCGGGTAGGATCCTTACACTACAGTTCGGGGGCCCTAGTCACCCCTTAGCTACCTTACTCTATCTTCCATATCCAAATTGGAAGTCCCACAAAGGTTCGTTATTGGTCCCTTGTTATTTTTAGTTTACATAAATGACTTCGTTTTTTAAATTAATTATTTACGATTTCGTAAAGCTGAAGGACTTTTACAACGAGGTTTCGATAAAATAACAGATCGTGCAGTTTGTAATAACATGAAAATTAATTGTAACAAGTTTAAGAAAAATATTTGCCTGCTTCAGGATTACCCTCATATAGCCTGTTAACCGCCAAGAAGAAGAAAAACAAAGCACATGGTCCTAACTTGCATTGATTCAGCTTGGGCCAGGGTGTAGAGGGGACTTCACCTAGGGCCCACGAGTATTTACATGCAATTTGAACTGACTCACAGTTTTTCTTTTTAAAATTTGCGGAATGTAATGATTTTCACGGTTCTCTCCTCACATAATGAATTTTAAGCTGACCGTATTACTGGATAGATATATACCAAATTACTTACAATTAATTTCTACTTCTTTGTCACTGCTATTTTTCTAAGTTAATATGATTTCATCCTTAAGGGCCACAAAACGATTTTCTTTACACTTGTTAAAATTAATTAATTTGATTAGAAATAAATATGAACAAGACTGAATACATTTGTATTGGAAGAGAACAACAAGACCTAGAAATTGAAAATGGACAACAATTTTAAAGATGCAATGAATATAAATATTTGGGAATAAAAATATCACAAAATGGCACACTGGATGAGGCGATTCAAGAAAGAAATGTACAGGGTAGGAAAGCGATAGCCTTGCTTAATAGCATTTTATGGGACAAAAGTATTACGAAACAGAACAAACAAAGAATATATCATACAACTGTAAAAAATATAATAACGTATGGCGCTGAAGTCTAGCCACTAAAAGAACAAATGGCCAGAAAGTTAACAGCGACCGAAATGGATTTCTGGAGGAGGGCGGTAGGTAGATCAAAAATGGACAGGATAGCAAACACAAAAATTAGAGAAATTATGGATGTTAAACACAACATAATTGATGACATAAGAGACAAACAACTGATCTGGTTTGAACACGTACAAACGATGCCAGAAACAAGACTACCAAAACAAATTCTACAATGGAAGCCGGAAGGAAGAAGGAAACAAGGCAGGCCCAGAAAGAGCTGGATTAGTGGCATAAATGAAGAATTCCGAGAAAGAGGAATAGAAGAAAAATTATGGCAAGACAGAGAGGAGTGGCGTTTGGGAATCGGAAGACGCAAGACGTTATAAAACAATATATATATAATTAATTTCCATTTTATTACCGACTGCGCAATCTGTTGTTTTATCAAAACCACGTTGCAGAAATCCTTCAACTTCAAATTTCTTTAAACATTACGCAATCGTAAATAATTAATTTAAAAAAATGTCATTTATGTAAACTACAAATAACAAGGACCAATAGCGGACATTTGTGGGACTTTCAATTCGTGTTCGAAACTCAGGTACCTACTTCAACTATCTGTTGTCTGTCTCTTAAAAACTCCTTAATCCATAAAAGCAATGTGAGATCTGGTTATTTTACGTGATCTTATGAGGTACAAGATCGACGTTTTTTGAAAAATATATACTCGTGGCATATTTTCATTCTCCTTTATTAAGCTCATCAACAAAGTCCTGGCTGTTTTCCCTCCTGCACTGTTTATCAGTTTAGGTCTCTTACGTATTCGTATTGTACTTTGAAGTTATTTTAAACACACATTCGTAATTTAACTTCAATTTACGGGAATTGCTCACGTCTGCCGACCCATCAGAGTTTTATTCAATCTTCTTCTAGCATTACAAAGGTTTGCTTTACATGGCACGGTTCCTACAATTTTAATCAATTATTGTCGGCTCAACGATTGCACCGTACACGAAATTCAAGCGAGTATTGAAATGTGTGCTCTGATCGAGTTGTATTATTCATTTTTTTTATCGTGGGCTTAAAAAGGGATTTCTCCCCTGGGTGCGGGTTGTGTGCGATTTTATGGTAGGCTGCACAAGGAATAGAGCTCCTGGGCATTATGTTACCAGCACACACTGTGACGACAGTTTCTGCAACACACGACACTAAATCTTAAAGCTGATTCCATGATTCTTACGACACCCACAGGAGTTCCTTTACGAGGTACGTAATGTACAACGTAATATGTTATGAAACATCTTTTTTTCCTATATTTTCCAGGCAGTGCAATATAAATTTGCCATCGTGAAAAATTCGGACACCAAAACTTTTTTTTCTCAATAAAACCTACACCACTCTATTAATCAGTTATATTAAAGTTCTAAACGACTATATTTCTCTCATTACTTCGATGTCAACTTTGTCCAAGACTAAATATTCATCGTCATTGGTTGAGTCTCTTTCGTCATCTTAAACAAAATAAACTAACTGTAAGTAATTTTTTGGGGGGTTAACAGGCTACATGAGGGTGATCCTGAAACAGGCAACTCCCCTTTAATAGCATAGGAAGGGAATTGAAAAGGGGGAATGCGGAAGGTGCAGCAAGGTAGCCAAGGGTTAACTAGGGTCCCCGGGCTATGGTTAAAGGATCCTACCCGGTGTTTCACCTAAAGAGATGCAGGGAAAACCCTAGAAAACCTGCATCAGGTAGGTCGGGCATTGGGTACTATTCTCACGCCCTTCCGAATGACGGGAGACGAGTTTTCTGTGGGGTCGCAGCATTCCCTTCTCCGTGTCTCACTCAGTTTCAGGAGGCAGTTGGCCGACTGATCCAATAGGATCAGCGGACAACTCTTGCCATATGCCCAAGGTCTTTGACCCCACTACATATACCTCCTAAAATAGGTGAAGGTGTCTTGGCATGTGAGAACTTTGAAAAAAAATACCCAGAGAGAGTGCGAGGCATTCCCGACATGATCAGGTGAGCCCCGCAGTCACTCTGACTGTAAGCAACACAACGTGTCGCTTTTATATAACGCAGCATGTGAACCGCACTCTAGAGATAAGCACTTTAGTATATTGTTTAAGTTCATAAAATATATTTATCTTAAATAAAACGTTCATTATATTGAATAGTTATTTCACGCTAAACAAACACCTTATTCTTGTAAATGAAATTCATTGTTTATGTGTATAAAAAACTCATAATTCGTACGTGTGTTTGTATGTTTGATTTGAATACAAATATAAACTCGAGGAGAAATTTCAATCAAATTTCGCACAGATGTTCTTTGCGACTCGGAAATCAGCACTGTTGGAGTAAAGAAGGGCTACCGCCCATACGGACGGGGGTGGAGGGGGCGGATGTTCAAAATATGCAAAATGGACCGAATTTTTTGTGGAATAAATACTTTTCAGGTTTCATTTAATTCTTCAGTGCTCCCGAGAAACTATTTTAATCCGTACCAGTCTAATGAAATATCAAATTTACTGCAATATGCCCTTACGTAGTAGCGTGCGGCGGCTGTGACGACAAAGAACCTGAGAAACAAAAATATCATAACTTAAGTAAAATGTTCTTCTCTTCTTCTTTGGCTCTACAGACCACTGAGAGCCTAGGCCTACCGGATCGACAGCGGACAGTCATCCTACATTACACATTCCGAATTTGGTGTGATACGTGGTCAGTGTATCGATTCTCCAGTAGTCTTGATCCAAGTTTACGTGACCATAACTGCACAAACATCCAAGCCCATGGAGGAATTCAAGCCCGGGACCTCTGGTTTGAGAGGCAGCCTCCTAGCCACTACACCACAGGAGGTAAAATTTTAGTTATATTTATACACCGGACATCGCCGGACACCCAGATAGTTGCTTATAAAGTAGTACTAAAACAAACTCTTAAGCCATCTGACATCCTCAGTGAAAATTTTCAAATGCCACCCGCCTTTACGGGTCGAGGTATGTTGAATCTGTCCTTCGACGTCGGCTCGGATTAGCTCAGTGGTAGGGCGCCTATCCGGAAAACGGGAGGTACGGGGTTCGAGTCCCTGACCCGGTCGACATTTATCCATTTTTGTCTTTCTTCTAAATCAGCTAAATGCTCCTACCTGATTTATAACTGAAGCATTTCTACTTCCTTTGACTTGAATTACATGCACCTTTAATCAATATACGCTATTTGAATTTTTCACTAATTTCCTAGTATTAGGGTGTGAAGAATGTGAATGAAGCGATGTTTAATCTGTCCTCGGAAGTCGACTCGGATTTTATCAGTGGTAAAACTCCCACCCGGAAAACATCTTATTTATTCAAGTTACGTATTTAAGGACTTTTTGTAATTAATTATGTTATTTTATTTTGTTCTTATAGTTATTTGATATTAATCGTAATGTAAGACATACCCTATTTTCTCAGTCGAGGACTACGGCAAAATAGCAATAAATCTAAATCCACATTAACATGCATAAAATAATAATATTGTTCAGTTTTAAAACGTTGAAAATGTATCAAAACCTTCACTAAGTGATATTGAACCTAGATTTAATTGTTTATATAAAATAGACAAGCTCATCAGTCACATAAACAATGTTTGGCGTTAATAATATTTCAATATTGTTAAAAAGTGTCCCTAGAAAGGAAGTAGGTATGACAATTGATTTCTTCTGATAAATATATACTTGACAACGAATGTGTTCGTTTTATGTACCCCTTACGTTATCAGCATTGTAGATTCTACAATATATTAATCTTAAATTGAGTGTATTGTACTTATTTAATTCATTACATTGAGGTAAGTTTAGAATTATTTTGACCGTAAAAAGGTCGCTGTAAGAAAAAGTTAAAGAAGCCAGACTCTAAGCGACTCTCGGGGTGGGGGGTGTCTGAACAATTAATATTAATTTCCCCACAACACTCTTCAAACCGAGTTGACTCTTTGGAACTCTTGCTCACTGATCTGAATCGCCCCAATACCAGGGTACTGAACGAATCCAGCTCAAGACAGGAATTAATGATATTTTAGATTTACTGAGTGAATGGAAAAAAGACCGTTCAAGAATGTTCTAAAACTAATTATTAGTATATTTCGTAATATATATATATGTGTGTGTGTGTGAGTGAGTGAGAGAGAGAGCGCTGGTGAAATATAAACTCAGAGATGACGTAGAATAAGAGAAAGGTAAAAATATAGAGCCAGCCGACTTCCGCCAGACACTGAATGTGTGTAGTAGATTGTACGTGATAGGGATCTCCATGCAGCAGCTAAGTCTCCAGGTGCTTCCTCGCCTTAGGAGGGAAGAGGGGACAGTTCCCGCGGGAAATCAGGGCAATTACACCAGTGTCGGCTGGGACAAGACAAGGATTGACTGCAGTCCTAGTTCTGCCGTGCCACAGGGCGAGAGCTTCATCTATATCCGATTTGTTCTAGAATTAGCACATCTGACTCAATCCCAAACTGATTATCCTAGTCCGGGAAGGGTCACGCTGCATCTCCGACCAGTAATTTGAATTCACGTACGTTTCGTTCTGTTAGAATACAGTCGGATCATATGAAGATTCGGTTTGTAAAGTAGACTACAAGAAAACGTTTAAAATTATTAATGTAAAACTGTTATTATTTTTAAGATGAGCATTGCACAGAAATTTACTTAAGTGTTAACTAATTCATTACAATTTTTTCATGTTCAGTCCAAAAATTTTACTCGTCTAAAACAAGCACTTCAAGAATCATAAGCATATCTACTCCTAATGGTACGTAAGCAATCTGAATGTTTGGTTAATGATTTAGTATCTTAATGCTGCAAATCAGATGAGTGGTCAGTTAATATCCAGGAAGTTCTAAGCAGAATAAGAGGACAGAGAGCAATAGCCAAACTATACGCCACGTTTTGAGACATGAGGCTCTAATAAAATTACAATGGAAGTGTGAAGAAGGAGGAGAAGGATGGAATCGAATAGCAGATTAGGGGGGATGTTGGATGTTGTAGCTATGAACAAATGGAGAAAGTCTTGCGCGGATATGTTAGCATGGAGGGTTGCATCAGAATGGAATTTTATTATTATTATTATTTAGCATATTAATTTAATTCTAAATAACAGCAATTAAATTTTTTATTTTATTAGCACGATTTGTGACGCCTGGGAATTCTTATTATTATTTGGTTATGATTTTAAATGACAATGATATTTAATTTTAATAACCAGGTTCTGTAATGTTTTAGCCTTTACGATAAAAATTATTTTTTTAAATATTATCTATATAATTCCGTTTTATATTCCAGGCAACAAATAAAAGGTAAAGAAATTATCCGTCGATACAGCAATTGGGACGTGATGGTAATACCACGTAATTGTTGTGGTTATATTCGGTCCTAATACTGGCCTGATGCAATCCTCCACGATAACCTATCTTGCAAAGTGTTCTCTATATCCCGACAAGGCCTTCTGTTGGGGTTATAGCTAAGCCTTCTTTCTCGATATTTTATTCCTATCCTCTTAGGAGAAGAAATAAAAACCTTACGCTTTGCCGATGATATTGTAGTATTAGCGGAGCCAGAAAAAACTTGGAAACCATAATAAATGGCACGAACGTAGTCCTGGAGTCAAGTTAAATATGAGAATTAATAGAGGGAAAACCAAGGTAATGGAGTGTAGTTTGGGAAACCGTGGAATAGCAAAGGATGTTATATTGGGAAGGGATATTTTGACGAAAGTTAAGGAATTTTGCTACTTGGGAAGCGTAATAACTAGGGATGGTAGAAGTATAGTAGACATAAAGAGTAGGATAGCACAGGCAAGGAAAACTTTCGCGAAAAAGAGGGATTTACTTACGGATAATATAAGTGTGAATATTAGGAAATCGTTGCTAAAAATGTTCGTATGGAGCGTGGTGTTATATGGGTGCGAAACGTGGACGATAGGAGTTGCGGAAAGGAAAAGAATAGGAGCCTTTGAAATGTGGTGTATAGGCGAATGCTGTAAATCAGATGGGTGGATAGAATCACAAACGAGGAAGTTCTGAACAGAATAGAGGACGTTGTCCAAGAGAGGGGATAGATTAATTGGCCACTTTTTAAGGCACGAGGATGGAATACGCTAATCAGATTCGGATGTGGGTTGTGCTAGTTATAAGGAAATTAAAAAGGTTGCGCAAGATATGTTAGCATGGAGGGTTGCATCAGACCAGTCTTAGGACTGAATACCACAACAACAATACTCTTCAAAATATTAAATAGTGTTTTCCAATTCACATTATCAACACCACGTAGCAAAGGCATATTTTGGAAGATGTCATACATACATTGCTGTTCTCGTGAAATACTGGCGACTAGAACCCTTCGACATTGTTTATGTTGGCCGCTTGTCGGTTTGCTTCCTCCGGTGCCTTTGAATTAGGGTTGTTGAGCGGCCTTTTTTTTCGAATGCTGAATCTCCATCAGCCTTGTAGGATGTTGTACCTCTTAAGATCTCTCTCGACAGTTACAGTTTGTGAGATTCTACATGGTGTGTTTACATGCACAGTTGGGAAAGGAGGAGTGGAGTATTGTCGTCTGAGGAGGTACTACCCCTCCAAGTGGCCTGGCGGAACGCTATCATTATCAACAACATTAATTGTAATTATACGAACGGGAAATGGGGACTGCGACGACATCTTTTTAACACACGCTATACGTATTATAGATAACATTTTAAGGATGCGTTTCTTGACTAACAATATATCCTGAACTGAACCCAATATATTTCCTAACATTAATATTTTCTTTATTGCTTTTACACTACCAACGTGTCTCAACAAAAAATGGAGTAAAACTGAGCCGATGTCTACCCACATTTCAGTGTCATAATATAACGTCTTGACACACGGTTAACTTATTCTCTGGAACTCTACTTCACTCGTAGAGGCAGCGTATTATTTGAACTGCTAACAATAAAAACTGATAACTATTGGAGAAATACTTCTCCGAAACTAACTCTTCTTTAAAAGCAAGTTAAACTGCAGAAATTCGAAAACAGTCCAACTGAAAAATTCCCTGTCATGTCAAACTTAGAATATTTCTTGTTTCAGGTCCAACAAAGAGATAAACTAAATTTTTTCTCATCTCTACTATTCTCAGGTTGCCAGATCTATTTGCAAATGTTATTTTGACTGGTTCACAAAGTCTCTCTCCTTAACTTCTCGGCTCAACAACTATTTCGCAGGAAATTTTGTTTTCCTGTTGTGCCGCTAATTTTTCAATGTTTTCAGTGCAGCTGCTATCTACTTTTAGTTAGAGGATTTCTATTTGCCTTTCTTCTATCTTTTATTAAGTATCTCCAATGGTACTTACTTTTAAAGAAATTCGCGATAATTGGTATTATTTAGCTTGTCACAGACTGAATACTACAACAACCATCAAACAGCCCACAAAAATAATAATTACAACTTTATTGTCTGCCACTGTAAAATGTAAATCATAGTAATCTATTGCAGTTACAGTTATTTCACATGTAAAAATATGTAATCTGTATATCACAGTAGTGAGTACATAAATGTCGTTACCAGCGCACTAAAGGTCAGTCACAAATAACTTAACGGTTTGGATTGCGGAACAGAATTCAAGTTGTATTGATTTTATGACCTGAAAAAAAGTTAAGTGATTTCATAAATATTTTTCAAATGTATCAAAGTAATGTTAAAGGTAGAGTAGAAATTGGGATTACTCAACCGTGTGTGAAATAATCGCCAGCTAGGCAAAGCCTGGGCCTGAGGCTTATTCGATAAAGGAAGGATGCGGGAGTTCCTGTATATTAGATTACAGAGATTATATTATCTGATTCACATTTGACACATCGGCGGACGTGCGACGAGTTCGTTGTTTCAAGCACGACCTTCTAAATCGCAGATTTAAATCAGCTTTGTCTGCAAATTAGCTGTAAGGTAAATCGTGAAGGGTACGATTTCCTCGTCAGAAACATTTTACCCTTTTCTACATGAAATTAATTTCTCTTCTGGGAAAATTTGTCTGATAAAACAATTCGCTTTGACATACATCTCTATATAATGAATTATTAATTTAAAAATTTAATAAAAAATTAAAGCAAAATTAGAGTATTTATTATGAAGTAGCTGGGTTCACGGAATTTCCAGGATATACATTTATACTAGTCCAAAAAAAGATTGATGTAACACTTTTCACTTCGTCAAAACGTGATTTTTTAATATATTTTTTCCTAACTTAACGAAAATATTCAACTGTTAACAATGGAAAGTTAATGTATGTCAGTTTCGCCTACAATACAATGTGGAAACTTTGATATTAAGGAGGATGTGAGGAATATGTATTACATTCGCAGCCAAATGTAAATCTAAAGAACATGTGAGAAGCTCTTATGATGAAATATGTATTACACATTGATGTATAAAATGTAATTTTTCTTAAGTATCAGGTACAAAGAGATCTAGAAGCTACATTAACACAGAGGTATTTGAATATTTGATTTTTCTCGTAAATTTGATATTTAATTAACATCGTAGCTATTACTTTAAGAGAATTAAACCATATTCAAATTACTTGCATCAATAAAAATATTGTACCTACTTCAACTCTGAGATTAAATATTTTGATTTTCTGTCGAATATTATATTAGGCCGTAATTTTTAGAGAACTGTAGTAACCTCAAATTACTTGTGAAAGAATTCTGTAGAGACCACCACAGTATCTGAATATTTACAATGACTTGTTCTTGTGGTATTCAGTCCTAAGACTGGTCTGATGCAATCTTTCACAAGCTTTTTCATATACCCATGACTAGCACAACACACATCCTCCCTAATCTGTTTAGCGTGTTCTATACTTGGCCTCACTCTTCTGTTCTTACCCCACACACTTCCCTCTAATGGTAATTTTACAACACCCTCGTGCCTTAAAACGTGTCCTGTTAATTTAACCCTTCTCATTGTCAACGTCCTCCATATTGTTCGCTTTTCCCCTATTCTGTTTAGAACTTCGCCGTTACTTACTCTATCCATTCATCTGATTTTCAACATTCGCTTATAGCACCAAATTTCAAAGCCTTCTATTCTTTTTGTTTCTGAAACTCCTATTGTCCACGTTTCACACCCATATAACGCCACACTCCATACGAACATTTTTAATAATATTCACACTTATATTACCCGTACGTAAATTCCTATGTTTCGCAAAAGCCTTTCTTGCCTGTGCTATCCAAATCCTACTACTACCATCCCTAGTTATTACGCTTCCCAAGTAGCAGAATTCATTAATATCCGAAAAAATATCTCTATTACCCTTTTGTCATTTCACTGTTTCCCATACTACATTCCATTACCTTGGTTTTCCTTCTATTAATCCTCATATTGAACTCTTTCCCCAGGACTCATTTCATGCCATTTATGATGGTTTCCAAGTCTTATTCTGATTCCCCTAACGGTACAATATCATCGGCAAAGCGTAAGGTTTTTATTCATCTCCTTGCAGTATGATTCCTTTTCCATATTCCGTTGTAACATTCTTCATCGCCTGTTCTATGTATAAGTTAAACAGCATGGACGACAGACTGCATCCTTGTTTTACTCCTTTCTTGATAACAGTTTTCTTTTCTTCATCTTCTATTCCAATTACTGCTGCGTGTCTACTGTAGAGGTTATGTATAATGATTTATAAATACTAATTTTTTGTCTATAAATGCGTTAACGTTTGTTGCAACTTAAATAAAATATTCAATTTCGTATGATATTATAGTTATTAACGACTGTAATTTTAAATTAATGTTTAAACGGAGGCCGCAAACATTTCAGGACCGAAAATTGTAGTTGTATCAAATTATTTTGATTTTGTTTTACGAATTGGTTTTTTCCCCTCATTTAAACATTAATTTAAAATATTCAATTATTAATTGTGGAAAATTAATGAATTTCATCATGATAATTATCAGCATATAAAGTTACGTATTTAAAAATATAGCCTCCAACCTCAGTTCTTTTAAACGCTAATTGGATTATATTGCATTGTTGCTAAACCTCTATATTACTATAAAAATATTAATTATGTGTAATATTAATTCTTTCAAATTTTCAATAAAATTCAAATTACACACTTAATCACCTTTATTAATATTTTTCAAATAAACAATTGAAACAAAAACTATTAGATGAAAACAGTTAGAAATGTTAACTATATTTTTAAAACCCTCAGATGCTATTTCCTATATTTCATATCGGGCAAATATTAGTTGTGGAAAAGTAATTTACAAAATTAATAAAATATACTTATTTGTAAATGTTCTCAAAAGTCACACATAACCACGTTTATTGAAAATTGTGCCACGTATGCAATTTACAAATAATTTATTAAATTATAACGACTAAAAATCTTACCTATTTCTTATCACAGTTCTCAAATTTCTACAGTTAGTATTGGACAAATGTAGTTTTAAATGTGGAAAAAAATCACAAATTATAACAAAATATTTCCTATTTTCTATCATTCTTCCATACGTTTATATTTTACAAATTTATAGACTAATAATCTTATGATAAACGTTTTATAGGAAATAAACAAAAATAATAATTGACTTATCAAAGAAATCTTTCGTTTATTTTGTCTTTTCCTTCCATGTGTTTGTATTTTGCAGATTACATATTAGTTTATAAACTTTGGCAGTATATCTCAGTAAGAAAATTGACGCCATATAGATTTTTTAAATGTGGCGGGTTTTCTGAACTCAATTTTGATTACGTCTTAAACTATGATTTGACAAATAGGTATATATTTTTAAAATATAATTCCTTCCACGTTAACTTATTGAATTATATTTTGCGGCAACTCCTCAGCAAAAGGAACGGTATTTATAATCCAAAAAAGAGTCAGTAAAATAATACATCAACTCATAATCAATAGCATGTTGTCGAGAACTATAAAAAATTTAGCATACTTCCAAGTCAGTACATTCTCTTGTTGATCTTTGTGATTAACAAAAACTTATAATTCTGATTCTACAAGATTCTCCCACACGTTAAAACGCTCCGAAATGAATATAACAAATTTAAAACCCAAATAGCCACTCCTTCTTTCTGTAAATAAATTAGTAGATCTATGTAATTATTAATATAAATAGTCAAAACTTTCTGCTAAAATTGTCCTATTAATAATCTAATAAACTTTTTATAAAACAATTTTACTCTTTCCATATAGTCGACTCTTTGCTTCATTGTAGGATCCACGGAATATGGTTATGTTAGGCCAGTGCTTTCCCTTTGATTTTTAGTTTTTAGATTTAAATTTAAATTGGTATGAAAAATTAAAAAATATCTATACAAACATACACAATTTTATTATAAACATTAATAATACTATGTACTGTATATAAAGTTAAGTTTCATATAAACATATAAGCTGCAAAGGAATAAAATGCATGGCTTTGAAATTAATTATTGCATCATTAACTTAACATTAAATTAATGGTGGGAGTGATGTTCACCATTTCCTTTTAAGAATTGTAAAGTGTAGTAATACACGAAGTTCCAAGTTAATTGTTACTAAGTTACAAATGAAGAAAAGAATAATTAATGGAGACATTTTTGTATTAAAATATTTGGTACTTTAAAGTTTAAGTAGGGCCAAAATACGGACAAAAAATAGTGAATCATAACAAACTATACTTTAAAATCAACTAAATAACTTCAAAACTGTTTATTATTGTCGTTATGTTGATGACATTTTGTGGATCATTCCCAATAACAAAACTGATACTATCTTATGCACTTTTAACAAATATCCTTCACTTAAATTTACACACGAGATAGAAAAAAAAATAACTTTTTATATTTGTCTGTTTCTTATGCTAAGGACACAATTTACTGCCACTGGTATCGCTATTAAACTCTTATTTATCTCATCCTATTCAACAAAAAATTTTCGTTTCATATAATCTTACAAATAAAGCAATTTTCCTGTCTCATCACAAGTTTCACCATATCAATATTGAAATAGTCAAAGATATATTAATAGATAATTCGTATCCACAAGGTTTCATCAATACGATTCTTCAAAAAATGATTACTTAAACGAAAAGGCCAAATACCCAACACCAATCCAACGAAACCCTTAACAAATTATATTACTATGCCATCCTTTACATAATTCTCTAAAAAAACTATTCCACTCCTTCAACATCCAGCTCATAATTAAATAACCCAATAAGTTATACACTATTATAACATTATAGCACTATTTGAAAGACCCAGTTGATAAAAACAAAACTCACAATGTAATTTATGAATTAAATTTCAATGACTGTCCTTCTGTATACATTGGCCAAACTAAGGTAATGCCATCAGAACCAGAATCAAGGATCACAGATCCAATATTCACAAGACAAATTATCCGTTATTTGAAAACATATTTTAGAATCTGACCACACTATTGACTGAGATAATTTCCAAATTTTTGACAAATACGGTAATTACAAATTCCGATTAGTTTCAGAAGTGCTTCACATTAAACACAATTCTGAATGTAAAAACGTGCACGGGTTTTCTCAATAGTATATATTATGTCTTAATTCATTAAATATAATGTATCGAATGTATAATTATTATTGCTTCAATAGTTCTTGGGCTTCCAACCGGGTGAAAGTAGGCATTGGCCACGAAGTTTCAATGGCGGTCACTGCCATCGTTGTCAAGTGTTTACTGACAAGCCCAAGAACTATTTAAGCAGCAGATACACCAGGAAAACCTTCGCTCTTTTAAATAATTATATTTGCTTTTTAAAATGTTGTCCTTTGGTTCTTTAGTTACTGTATTTTTTGCTCTATTGTAATATCTTTGGAATGTAATAATTTTTGTGCATTGTTATTTAGCTAAACCTGAAAAGGGTCCAGATCAGGACCGAAACATGCAGTTGATTTTAAATTATATTTTTTTGTTTCACTATTTCTTGTGTGTTTCTGGCCTTATTTAAACTTCCTGACATTAATAACTATTATATTTGGTAATTTGTTTCCCACTTTCTACGATTCTCAAAAAACAAGATTTACATTGAGTCGGGTAATTTGAAAATAGTTTTGAATACATGAATATCACACAATTCTATTTCACTGAATTGTAGCAGTGATATGAAATACCAACGTCACGCGTGAACTTTCTACTTGCGGAAAGCACTGTCAACGGCAGAAGTACAGGATATTTAATTCCAATTTTAATAAATGACATTTTCGGAGCACATTCTGCGATGGCATGTCTGCGAGATAAAGAGAAGCGGTGCACGACCCCTGCCGCATTAATGCACCCTTCGGCAGCAATTATGCCCCTGTCCCATGCTGTCACCAGGCTTCGTTGAAACAATTATTAATCTTGTCAAAACAGCATACACAGGGGACCTTTCCACTCGCAACTCCTCGATCTCTTCCCTCTTCCATGATTCTGAGAGATTAATTGCTGCAAAGAATAGTACGTGCGGGGGCGGGCGGGCGCCGGATACACAAGGGTTGTGGCGGTCGGGTACACCATTAAATTTCAATTTGTGTCAGGTGGTGGAGAAGTGAAAACTGAAACGCTACAAGATTGCTGACACAAGCGTCGCGAAGAAACTCCGAGCGTGCTTCTTGGTCAACACTTTCATTGCGCTATAATTTTCTTTCCTTGCAGCTATTTTCTCTTGAAATTACTCATTACTATTACAAAAATTCAGAAATACTCTGTAGAATGGCCGATGACGGTGGTCTTAACTTTTGGGACACCTAAATTTACTCTCCACAAATCGAGAAAATCGAGGCAACGTCCTCAATTGCCAGAAGTTATTGTTACCACAAAACGATCCGTAACATTCTTAACATATAGTCTTTCCATAATTCCAAATGACGTTTGAAACTTCGGACAAAGTTGCCCGAATGGTGTGGAGTAAAATTGTGAAAAACAGACCGCCATTCGTAATCGCTCGGTTGAGTGTACTTACGTTACCAAGAAAATAATATCGTACGGAGTTTCAATGATTTTATCCTGATCAATTAAGACTAGGCGAACCAGAAATGATAGAAATAAATTCAGAGAAAGTTATGGAAAACGACCAAAGTAAATATTGTGAACGAAGCAAGTCAACAACAACGAGGGCTATTTTTAAAGATACTCTCGATATTTATCAAAAACAATACCTCAACAAAATTTTCACATAAACGCCAATGAGTGTTTGCTAGCGTGGCATTGCTTACATACAAGAAATGAATCACCGATCTGACTTAGTAGTCGACGCGTCGATCAATTGTGTTGAACATTTCGAAACGTTCTAACATAGAGAAGAGACTCACTGACAATCCTTGGATTATGTGGAGAAGTAATGTGATTGACAATCGAATATCTGGAAAATATTTTTGTGTTATTTTTTAAATACATATCGGTACTTAATTTGAAAACTGCCCTCGCACTTATTTAATAAATGAAAATAAATTTGGTTATTAATTTAATGTCATAAAATGGACGAATGTTGGTGAGAAAAAAAATTATTTCAAAATGAGATCTACTACTGAATTATCTAATCAAAGGATTTTCTATGAAGACTTGTTTTCCTTTTGTTTCTCGTTTCGTAAATCAATTTTTTTTCTGACACGATTACTATCATAATCACTAATATAATGTCAAAGTTTTAAGTACACCAACTAGTTTCTGTTAATTTCCGCAAAGAACAGTAAAAGAAAATAACGCAACATCAAGAAAAATATTTGATTCTCAGAATTGTATTCCGAATCTGTTAACATTTTTTTCCAATCGTCCTTATATTCTTTCAACACGATATGAACCATCTCAATCTCTAATAAAGGGAAAACATGGGATAAACAAAACATTATTTTTATCCAAAGTGAAACATGTAGAATTATAACAATTATCTACATTTAATTTAGGCATTCATTATTAATAATAAATTTCCGAGAGATACAAACAAGGTAAGTCATATCTATAATTCTCCATTATCTTTGTGAATTCTTTGGGTCTGTACATTTGAAGCATATGTAACTCAATTCAATCGTCTTTAGTAACTGATAAGGCATGCAGCAGAGAGAGGGAAAATCTTACATAGAGAAAATTTCTCACTCATTTGGTTTTGTCTATTTCACTTAATTATCATTCTTTTAAAATCAACGTTGAAAGAGCTAACATGTTTTGTACATCTTTGTTCGTTATATATATGGAAAACAGACTGTAAATTTTTTATATATTTTCCCATTTTTAATTTATTAGTATCAACATACTGGAGTCACGAATTAGTTGTCTGCAATGTTCTTGTTGTAATGGTAGTCAGTCCTATGACTGGTCTGATGCTACTCTCCATGCTAACCTTTCCTGCGCAAGCCTTTTCATTACCACATCCTTCCTCATCTCCTTTGCGTATTCCACCCTTGGCCTCCCTCTTCTGGACTTACCCCACAAACTTCCCTCTAATGCTAATTTTACAAGATCCTCATGTCTCTAAACGTGGTCTATTATTCTATCCCTTCTCTTTGTCAAAGTACTCCAGATTATTCCCTCTTACCCTATTATGTTTAGAAGCTCTTTGTTAGCAACCTTATCAATCCATCTGATTTTCAGCATTCTCCTATAGCACCATATATCGAAAGCTTCTATTCCTTTTCTATCTGCAAATACTGTCGTTCACATTTCGCACCCATATAATAAGATAATTATTTCTTAATAATCATACTTATATTAGTCATTAGTAAATTCCACTTTTTTGTGAAAGACTTTCTCGCCTGTGCTATCCTACTCTTTATGTCTATTATACTTGTACCATTCCTAGTTATTATACTTCCCAAGTCCCAAGTAGCAGAATTCCTTAACTTTCTTCAAAATATCTCTTCCCAATTTAACTCCGTTTGTGAATCCACTTTTTCCCTCCATCACCTTGGTTTTCCCACTATTAATCCTCATGTTGTACTGTTTCTCCACGATCACGTTCATCCATTAATTATGTTTTGAAAGTCTTCTTCTGATTCCCCTAATAGTACAATACTTTCTCCTTGCAGTACGATTCCCCTTCTATTTTCATTTTTAACTTTATTCATCACCGATCTAAATAAAAGTTAAAGAGCATGGGTGATTGCATCTTTGTCTTTCTTCTTTATTCATTTCTCCTTTCTTTTCTTGTTCTTCAATTCAAATTACTGTTGACTGTCATCTGTAAAGATTATGGATAACTTTCCTTTATAGATATTTCAATCCTGTTGTCTTCATAATCCTTAATAGTTCTTGTTCTTTATCGAGATTTGGCTTCCCATATGCTTGCCTGATGTTCTTGCTAGTATTTCTCTTGTCTCCGAATAACTATTTTCTCTTTAAGCTGGGTCTATTTTCCCTGTCACTAAGAAATATAAAACCGCTTTGCAATTCTATTAGAGCCAAACCTCTTTCGCAGCATTGGACTTCCCATCTATCTCATTCTTCAGGCGCCTGTACTGCTCTTTACCATTTTTATCCCTCGCGTTTTTATATTTACACCTTTTTTCTATCATTTTCATTATTCCTTGTGTTACCAATGCTTTCCTATTTGTCTGAGCTATTCTTCCTACTTTTACGTCCAGTAGTTTTGGCGATTTTATAAAGCACGAAAGGATATGGTCCTGGCCAAATATTTTACCAAATTTAAAATTTTCACTTTAACGATTGTGAAAAGAAATGACAAGAACATTAAGCATCCTTATGTTGACTTCCAGAATACCATGGCAGTGTCTGTCGAATATATGGAACTGCATCACTGTTTGTTATCAACACAAGTAAAAGCATGGTACGATACTCCAGGACTTCAAATGTCAGTGAGCTGAAGAAAGAATTGCAACTACGTGTTCCAGTATTTCCTGAAGCACTAAATTCTTCTATTCCACTATTTTAATTAATCTATATGGTAAAAAATTATAGTTGTTCGTAATTCCTTATAAAATTTTTAAAGCATGTACAAATTTGAAACAACTTGGTTCACACATTCTTAAAATACGAAGAAAAACACAGGTTGGGTGAGGAAACCCTAGCATAAACGTGAAAAGAGTTACATTAAAAATATATTGTTACGTATTTGTCAACATGTAAAAGTTTATAACGACACTGGCCATTGAAACTGGAAACACTAGGAAATAATGCAGTCACGCAATATGGCCGCTTTGTTTCATTTGATACCTTCAAACTCCACTTTTGCCCGTAAATATTTTGGAATACAAACGTTCAAAAATATAAAAGGGTTATAAAAATAATAGATAATTTTAACCATTATAATTTAATAGATTTGTTGTCAAATGCATATGAAGAATTTCCTATCAAATTGGTTATGTGTGTATTTTGAATGTTCTGGATTTTCCGATTGCGAAGCCTGGAAATAATTTCAAATAATTAATAAAATTACACATAATTAACATTCTTTACTGTAATAAAAATGTTTAGTTAGAAGGCCAATATTATTACAGCGTAATTTTAGCACGTCAGATAAAATTGCCAAGTTTTTTAATACTATTTTTATTTAGAGGTTATCTTTTTAGAATACGTAAGTTTAAACGCTGGTAGTCATTCAATGAATTATATTAGCAGTGTCTTTTAGGAAACTGTAACATTCTTATTCAGGGGTTGTGTTGAGTGCTTCCTTATGTAAACGGCTTGCGATTGAAGCTCAGTAATTACAAAAAGATATTGAAAAATTATTTTACATGTATTAGAACTATTATTAATATCTTGAAATAGCAAAAGATTCACAAGGATCAATTGCGTATGTCTGCGTAAATGAGAGTAGCCACTGAAAAAGATTTTCTAAAATCGTCATTAAGAATCCCAGAGGACGTTAGTGTTTAAAACACCTCTAAGTCGATTAAATCAAATTAAATTAGATCAGCTTTGAATTAGTTATTGTACCGGGCTAATGAAAATAAGTACCCTGACGAAGACGAGCACCCTGCTACTTAAAATTAAATTAATTTATCACATAATATATTATAGTTAAAATTCTTGTTTTAAGTTTCTCCTGAAGATTCAATCGGCCTTTTTCATGGGTAACGCGCTACATGAGGGTGATCCAGAAACTGACAACTCCCCTTATACAAATTGGGAAGGAAATTCAAAACAGGGGATGCGAAAGGGAGAAGAAGGCAGCCAAGGTGTTTACTAGTCGACCTACAGTATTACTGGAAATCAACCAAACAAACGTACGAGTCATTCAGCAAGATATAGACTAAAAATTTAGGATTTTAAATGCATTAATTTCTCAGTGCCACAGTTTCTCATCAGGACGATGGTAACGTGAAATATTACGTACAGATTGTCTAAATCCTCTCGAATCGGAACGGAACAGAGCAATTATTATGGTTCCCGAATGGCTTGGGCATGATTGCGTTACCACGGTCGAGAGTAAGCCGATCGGGTTATTTTGAGACTTTAGGCGTTGCCATTGAAATTACTTCCAGTAGATACTGTTTATAGAATTAGCAAGAGAAGTCCATTTGGGGTTCCTGCATTGGAATCGGAGATGATCCGATTATAAAGTGGTCTACATTCGCGTGATTTAGTTATCATTACAGGTTGAGCTCTAAAGGGCTTATCTCAAATTGTAATCAGATTCAATATACTCTGGATGCGGTACATTGGGATATTGAATAAAGTTCATTGTGTAAAGTGCAAAGATAATTTCTGTCGACCGTGTACTGTGCTCGCGAGCGGGTGTTAATCTAGTAGCAATTTTAGTTCCTGCTATTCTATTGCCAGATATTACGCCCAAGTGCTTTTCGTCCTGTTTATTTAAAGTTCAAGGCACAATTAGTTTTCATAATTGATTAATAAACTGCATTTCATGCCGATTATAATACACGTTATATTTCTTAAATTATATGCGATCTATACGTCCACAAGATTGTTGCACCTTCAACTCGGCATTTTCACATTCGAATCATTCATTACATTCAGTTTTACTGTATCTTAAAAATGAGCTTTTCTCTTTACGACTTTTCCTATTTCACACTGTTCTTTAAATATACAGAATATGGATCAATTCAATTATCAGATTTTCGAAATAGGGGCTGTTGTACCTAGTAACGCCTATGCATTCATTTTGACTTATGCATGATATTAGCTCATTACGCGGTAAATAATAATTAATTCACTACCCCAACCAAATATTAAGGTCGATGGGCTATGAGCTGCTTTGGTCAAGAGCATAGTCAGCGCTTAATCACAGAAATATTTTCCCGGAAATAATGTGATATTTGCGCTGTGATGAGAAACACGATCTGCAAGGCTTCAAACTGACAAATTTGTACTAGCATTCGCAATGTGGAAATAGTTCGTATAAAACTATGTTCTATGCTACAAACCATATGAAATTATACACTGAGTAGTCACAACCACCCCCTTATTACAATGTGGGGCCACCTTTTCCCCTACATACTCTTCGAATTCTTATGGGATGTTGGTAGGGGGTAGGAGGAGTTTGAGAACACATCTGATGTGCTGTACTTCCCAATTCCTTAACATTTAATTGTATTAGATCCAGATGCCTGATGGTCCGTTCGACCTTATCCTACAAATTTTCAGTTGATATCTACTTATTGTGGAGGCAACTGAAGCAAGCTAAAGCCTCCGTCATGCTTTTTCAACCATCTGAGGACAATTTCAGCTTTATGACAAGGAGTATTGGCCTGCTGGAAGTGTCCATCCCTTGCAGAGTATACCATTAACATAACTGGATGTAATTGATCTGCGATAATACTTAAATACTCTTGGACATCAGACGTTGTTTCACAGGAATCAAAGGACCCACACCATGGCAAGGAAACTATTGACCAAATCGTAATATTGCCCCCAACAGCTTGAAGGGTTGTGGAAATGCAGTTGGGGTTCATGCTTTCTTGTTGTTTTCACCGCATTCGAACCCTGCTACCTACATGGTGCATTTGAAATCGAGATTCCTGAGACCATAAGACCCTATTTCAGTCTCTACTGTCCAATACTTATGCTCCTTTGCCAATTGAAGACGTCTGCTCTTGTTCAAGGAAGACTGTAGAGGCTTTCGAATAGATCGTCGGTTTTCACCAGACCATACGGTGTAACTTGCAATGAACAGTTCGTTCTGAGAAGTTCGCAGTTAGTCCTTGATTAAGATTCTTCGCTATGTGATGCACTGTTTCACTTCTGTTGGACTGGACAACTCTGATAAGTCTCCTTTCAGCTCGAGCATTGAATAGCTTGTGACGACCACAAGCCTGGCTTTGAAACTCGGTTATTTGTGAGGTAGTCCACTCTCTGTAAACATTAATAACTCATGCTCTCGGTCACTTCACAAGTGCAGCCGTTTTACTGATACTGGTTCTGCGCCTGTGATCGTACTAAGTTAAATCACGTCTTTTACCTTTATCTTTACAAAAAACACGGTGCAACTAATGATTCACTTCTGCATTCCTATTTTATAGCTATCTCGCCCTTAGCAGCAACACTGTGAAGCTGTCAGGTGTCATAATAATTTGGCCACATCGTGAAGCTGTCGATAATCAACTAACATCTCCTACAAAAGTAAGGAGTAGGTTACCACATTATAGGCCGTACAGAATATACAAATTTTGAACTAAATTCTGAATAGCATCTGATATTTAGGTAAATTTATGTGTATATAATGAATATATGGGGGAATACTAATTTAATAAATTATTAAATGGTAATATTTTTTTAAAAAAACTATAAAACAATTTACTTAGACAAAAACAAACAAATATTTACAATATTAATTAAAGTTTATAATGTTTATTTAATACGCCAACACTAATTTTCAATAATACCTACATATATATATACAAAGTGATTTATATTAATTACTTAGGTAATAACAATTTTAAGACTCATCTCAGGGTCGCACTTTATGGGCCTTCTCATAGAACAGAACTAATCCACTCAGACCTGGTAGCAAACAGAAAATTACAAAAAGTTGCAGAGGCAGTAGTTTACCTAAACGGCTTTCCACTTCTTCCGGATTCGTCCTCCCTCCAGATTAAAGCTGCCGATCACCGCTCTCGCACCATCTGGCCAATTCTCATCTCAAACGCTCTCGACCACCAATATGTGTTTCCACCAATATGCCACCAATCAATCTCAACATCTCTCAAATTCTCTCTCTACCACCAATCTGATGCCAAAATGTATCCGTATCCCTCTTTAAAACCTCGTCCCCACTTCTGCGACACCTATCACCAAGGTGGCAGGGATGAATCTCATCCGATAATATCCCTGGTTACACTTGGGGAAAACACGCCGCCCGGTCGCCGATTCTCACACAATTTTGGGAAACTCCCGAGCTGAGACGCTGAGTCTAGGTTTTATACTCAAGTGTCAACCACTGTCTCCTTTGTTATGATTCCGCCGCCAAAGCCCGAGCAGATGTATTTGTTCGTTACATGTAATGTATTTATATAATTCAACACCAGTCGTAATGTTACTACAGATCATTTCTACTTTAGTGAAGTTGACCAATAATTTAAAAAAAATCAGCATTGTTGGTACTGTAAGAAAAATTCAAAGACAGGTTCCCGATTCAGAGAAAATCTCGAAACACTTCTCATGCACATCACATTGACCTTGTTCTAAGTTTGTTCAATTGTGCTAACGAGAAATAATGAAGCTAATAAGCCCAAGGTGCTAAAATTTTGCAGTGAAAAAGGAATTTGGAGTCGATATTGTCGACCAAATGGCAGTAAAGTACACGGTAAGAGCAGATGTCGAATATGGCCTGTGCTGGTGTGGAACAATATTTTGGACTCTGTCGCAGTAAATATATGGGTCATATTCAAAGAAACAACACTAAAAAAGAAAATAAGACGTCATAAATTAGTGTTTGCCTCGTCTGAATATTTAAGAAAGCAACAATTGAGATAAAATCCTTCAAGAATTCAACAGCCACAGATATAAGCTGAAGCAGGTTCGCAGGTGCAAAAGTAACAAAACGTCTGAGAGGTAATACTAAAATTGCCTAAAGAAATGTAACATGTATTCCTTTGCGGGTGAATCAGACAGACTATATTTTATTGGTGAATTAGATAACAATGTTTTGAACTGATGTTAATGTATTTAATTTTTTTTTCTTTTTAAATTTGAATGCATAACAAGAAATTTAGGCTACAGAAAACATGAGTCCAAAATGACTGCAGAATATCTTTATGTGTATTGCGTGTATCATTTATGAAGGTATTCAACGTGCTTTAATTGAATGAAACGATCTCGATTTGTAAAGGAATTGACCAACTTGAATGAATAACGTGAATCATTAATTAGGGCTGTAAAAGTGCATTGTTTTATAAAACGAAATCAAATTTTAAATTGTAAGAAACTCGTTGCCAATATGTGTTAGTTAATTATATACGTCTTTTTTAAATAAATATAAATTATAGAATTTAAAATAGTGGTAATATATTTATAGTTCCTAAATACATGTATATTGTCGGGTAATTTCCAGTGAAATAAATTAGTAAGACATTTAAATTATTAAAACTAAAATTAATCAACCCTTGTTGCATCGGTTATTGATTAAATGAAGATTTATTGCTGGATACTTCTGAAGACTTCTTACTGAGGAGTCGATATTTCAAGAATGTCGTCGTACTCTTGGGTTTTCGTTGATGTTTCATATTGGCTGAGAATGGCCCTTCATTTGAACTTGTTCGTGAGTCGAATGTGTGGGTGTGCTCCACAGAGATAAGACTTTGGAGAAGTGGCGCCTCAGTCTTTGTTTGATCTCACGAAAGTCAGCTGAGCGATGTAATGCGGACACGTCATGGCTATTATTCTGCTTCCTTTGACACATGATTAATGCACTACGGTCAGGTATCATATTCCGTTTTCTTAAAGCAACGTAGTCTCATGGTCCTTTCACCCCGAGCCACTCTGCTGTATTATACTTGTACATTCATCACTTTGAGATTAAATTTAATTAATGCCACAAAAATCGAAATGACGAAATTGAAACATTTAAATGTGAAGAAGCTGTTATTGGTGATCTTGCATGAAAGTTACCGACATAGTGTGAATATTGTCAGTATCAACAGACAATCGTTTCAAGAAAACTGTTATTACGAGACTGCTTGTAATTTAAATATAATATTGAATATTATTTTAGTAATTGTTTTTAAAATTTGCGTAATGTTAGAAATTAATTATGTTAACAGAAATTTGCTATTTTCCCTGTTGTTCCGCAATGGTTAGTGAAAAATTTTACCTTCAAATACATAATTCAGTCATTGAAATTGTTATCAAATCTTACAAAACTAATATTAAAATCGTTCTATTAGTTGTAAACTGTAAAATTATTTCCGTAATTTAACCATAAGTTGTTACTTGTTGGTGTTGCAAAATAATGATTTCAAAGAGTTGCACTAGTTAATAATTTCTGAACGTTATCCTCGTGAGTATCCTGAGCAAACTTTGCCTCTCTCCTGTCATGTCGAGAAAAATTTCATTTTTTTTCTGTTAAAATTTCATTTTAATTATTATTATTATTATTAATTAATACTGCAATTGAGTAGCACTCGGTGGCAGTTACGAAAAATAAACTTAAAAAATAAAATATGTTATAGATAATAATTGCACTAATATAATATAAATTAAATTAAATTCTAACAAAAAAGATAAAAAAGTACCCATTATTCATATATTGTTTCGTCGCACTACACTACACTTCACTACACTTCCTAATTCTTCCCTGAAACACCTTACTATTGGCAGGGAATGTTTCGAAAACTTCTGCAGGTAAATTGTTCCAATCCCTTACAGTCCGATTTAAAAATGAAAATTTCCCAACGTCAGTTTTAAAGCTACACTGCCCAATTTTACAATGATGATCCCCTCTACTGAAATAATTTACTTCTAAAAACTCTGATGCAATATCTTCCCAGGATTGTTGGCCTGCGTAAGCTTTAAAAAGAGCCCCGAGACGTAAATTTTGTCGTCGTTTTTCTAACATATCCCACCCTAATTGACGAACCTTCTCGTTTCCGTGACCAGTACACCGGTTAACAAATTTTGCCGCCCCCCTCTGTACCATTCATCCGATTATTTATTTTCATTTTAATATACTTGACATTTAAGAGTGAGTTTTAAGAAAATATTAAACAAACAATTCAATAAAAAATTAAACTAAAGTAAGGAAATTAATACTCGTAATATTATTCTTTCAATTATTTAAATAAATAAACTAATCATAATATCTCAAGTTATTACCATAAATTGGTAACATTTATTTGTACAATATCTTGATGGCGTCTTATGAGTAACAGAGATAATTTTGTGACAGATTCAATTGGGAACATTGCACAACTTATTGTGGCGCCTGATGAGGCTGCGAAATCCTCGTTAAAGGAAAAGAGTGATCGTTCGGCATCTGTTTTCTGGTCCATTCCCAGATAAGTGCCCTAACGGTCTCGACAATAAACGAAAGCGAAGGCTTGTCATTTCGACGACGTAAATAAATATTTTACTGCTTCTTCTCTTTCAGGAATAACAAATCAACCAAAATTATAATATCCTTCCACAATAAACTTGCGACACAGTTTGACAGTTCTGATTGCAGTGATCAAGTAATAATTTAAGGTCATTTAGTAGTTTATTTTACATGTAATCATTGACATAAATTTCATTTAAATTTTTAAATTAAAGTAATCGTTTCCCCAAAGTAATATATAATGGGCAGATATTGACAAAATTAATATTGTAGCACAGTTTTTAAAAAAAAGTAGCAATAAGTTTACATAAATAATTTGATCTTAGCTCTAAATGTCCAGAATAGATTTTCTCCTTGTAGTATGACTAAAAAAACTACCAATAAAAATAAAATAAACACATAATCGCCTAGTACGAAAAAGAGATATTACAATCTTTGGCGGCGGAGAGGAGAGTTATCATCGCTGAGGGAGCGTCCTGGGCTGGCGACCGCCTATTTGGAGTTGGAAGGATCCACCATAGACTATTATTGTCTAATTTTGATGTGGATATACTGAAATTTAAAGAACGGTGATATTTTCAGGAGAGAGTTCAAGGACGAATTAACTTAAAGGGAGTAAAGTGAGCGTACTATTGATTTAATGTATTATGTTGTAAATAAACGTTCAGTTTATTCTTCTCAATACACTGTCTTAAGGGTATGTGAATCTTATTCATGTGCAGATTAGTAAATTATTTATTGCAGGGCACAATTTTGGAACCCTGAGAGAAGTAGTAGAAATTTTATTTTCAACATTTGAAGTGTTATGACGTCATCAGAGTTTTGTTTATAATCGCATCGAGCCGGGCATGAACTAGTAATACAGCTGCAAGATTGTAAAAATTATTATATCCTCCTCTCAATCTTTATCTTCAGAAGACCACTTCACTTTCCTGAAAAAAATCATCGTATTCTTATTTTTCTTACTCACTTCTTTTTCCAGAAATATTCCTCTCTCAATCGCATTGTTCGGTGTCCACTCAGCCACTGCTTGAAGATGTTTCATTCACACTCGGCAGAGGGGACTAAATTATGACACGCATTTCCGCCCCCGGACACCCCTCTTTACCGAGTTTGATTCCGTAAGGCGTAGCAAAATGCACCACTGTGACCAGCCTTAAATTCCAAAAAAATATTCTCGGCCCTCTCAATTTTATCTTTTACATAATGTCACTAATTGATAACAATAACTCTATTATTCTCTCGTCGCAGCATTATCTCCTTCATATCCATAATTTTACCTCTTTTTTCTATTTTATTTCTTGTCGATTCTTTTCCTTAGGGTAGCTCATTTCCATCTCCCAGCTCTGAAATCGTGCTTTTTGATGTCCAGTCAGCTTATACGTTTAAATTTTGATCCAACAGGCTTTTTACGTGAAACTTCAACCAATTCAAATAAGCAACTGAAGGTTTATTGTGCGTGAAAAAAAGTTCGTTATTTCATAAATGAACGCTAGGCTTCAAAATTATCAAACGACCACTTCCTTCATATCTTACTGCCTAGCACAGTTCATGTAGAGAATCTGAGAACGCCAGGATTTCAGTCTGGAGATTGGACGGTTTTCGTCCATAGACTCCAAACAGTTCGAGTAGACAAGCCGAGGAGTGAAGAATTTTCTCTGTAGTTTGGACTGTCTATGTCCAGAGCCTGCAAGTATTCTTCTGGGCAGTAGAACTTTTCAGTCAGGAGATTCGAGGTGGAAGCCAACAATCCACCTCTACCTTGGCAATTACTTGCCGATTCCAATGGTCTGGACTTGACGAAGCGTTCAGAGACGGTCTAAGTCACGATTTAGTGTCAGTGAAATCAGATGTAGTTAGTCATGCAGAGAATATGACTAATATTTTAGTAATGAGATTGTAGCATACTACAGGGGGGCGCCAAAATATAGAATCTATTCTTTTAATTAACCAGCAGGAATGGAGAAAATATATCCAAAAAGTCCTGGTTTTACATTTAATAGTCAAATTGGAATGATATACGGTACATCTAACTTTGAATAACCAATCGTAATCAAGATACAAATAAATAATAATTTTTCTAATTGGTTAGATTTTTTGGCATTTTAAAAATACCTGAAACACTTACATTTGTCATTTTAATTTATTAGGTTGATTACGGATGGTTTCAAAATCAGTTATTAATTCAACTAAAATAATACTTATAATTAATTGTGGTACGCTTCTGAATGTACCACGTGGTCAGGGATTTGGGCGCCAGCAGGAATAAAATAAATCACCTAAAGTAAATGAGTTTATTATAAACAAATGGAAACTAAATTACACTTGAAATTTTTATGGTCTGATCTACAAATTTACCAATTCCAAAGGGCTAACAAATGAGACACTTTTTCCCAAGGATAACCGTGGTAGTTTTGGTTACAAATTCTTGGCCGCGTGATCATGCATGGCCAACATTTACCAAAAGCCGGAACATTCAGGTACTCTCGGACACTGCTTGTTCTGTGGCGCTAACAGGACCATATCTCTCGCCGTCACTTTACCAAAAGTGTCTGTCTCTGAAAAATCTCCGAGACGACGGTAAACTTTCCTCCCTTCTTCTCTACTTTTTCCATGCTCTTATTGGTCAGCCTATGGCTAAAACCAGCATCCCCTTTTTAGCCCGTTCTGAGAAAGGTGGCCAAAATAGAAGTGTTTGTACCTTTTCGCCCTTTGCCCCGAAAGTTCCAACTCTTGGCTTTGTGTTGGCTACAAATGAAATAATTATAAAATATAGTATAATGCACCATATAATTTTCCCCCTTTTAAATTGGACGACTTGTTACGGACGATTTTAAAAAAACTGTTCCCATTGTTGGCTCTCGCAACTGGTAAATTGGATACTGCCTCTGCAAATATTACAACATCCGTGTTGTATTCTGTGTTGCCATATGCAAAACATAAAATTTAAATATAGAAATAAACATTATTATGGATCTTAGAATTGACTCATTAATAAAGGAACCAAAAAATATATAAAATTCTACAAATTGATTATTAAAATAAAGTGCCATTATTCGAATGTCAAAATTATTCATGGAAACAATATAAATTGCCATTATTGAACTATATAAATATTCATTCATGAAAATATTACACCTTTAGTGTCTTATTACAAATATATAAACAAAGAAATATCACCCGTCCTTGATTGCTCTGTTTTGTAAATGTGAATTAATATTATCACATTAACCTTAAAACAAATATTTAATTAATCAAACTTAAATACTATATTACTGTAAGACAATTAATTAATAATCTCTTTTAATAAGATGCTGTAGCCAAAATCATCTAGATTGTCATTTCTAGCGCCCCCCCTTTTTATGTGATTTTTTCTTCTACACTGAAATCAATTAAAATTATTAAAACTAACTGAACCTATAAAATAAAAACTGTATTCATTATTAAAATAATGTACCATTATTCAAATGTAAAATTATTCACGAAAATAATATACATTAACCCTTAGAAATATTCATTCGTGAAAAGAAATTTATAAATATTGCACCTTTTGTACCCAAATAATATATGTAAACAAAGAAATATTATCCATCCTTGATTTCTTTGTTTCGTATATGTGGATGGATACTTTTTAACAAATCTTAAATTAACATATAATTAATCAAACTTAAAGACTAAAATTACTGTGAACAGATACTATTTTATAAATTTTAAAAATGAACACTAAATATTTTTATATCAATATATTAACATCACTCTTTTAGTGTCCCATGAAACAATGCACACGATTATAAAGTGAACAGTCAATTTAAATAAACGATGTATCAAGTATCATTTTCTCAGTGTCACTGGAAACAATAAATCAACCTGTATGTATATCACACCACACTGAATATCATTTTAGCGACAATAGGAAAACCTTAACCCCACTCCTTTTTGTGTTGGCTACAAATGAAATAACTATAAAATATAGTATAATGCACCTTATAATTAAAATGTCTGCATTAATTTTATTTTGTACAAATTCTAATTTAAAATCGTTTGCTTTATCAAGCAAAGTTATTCAAAACTTCATAGATTTAAAAAATATTAATTCATTTTCTTTCATCAGGATAACTACATACCTATAATTTAAGAACATAATATGAATTAATTCCATATATCAAAATATCGATGTGTATCTCGCCCTTGAAACTGGGGAAAGTTTCGTCAAACTTTATTCAACTGGATTCCGTTGCTTCCAATGTGTCCGTTATGCAAATGAAATGAAAACGTTTACTTTTGTAAAACTAACAACATGCAGAACAAAAGAATCTGCAGTATTGTTTGCAGAAGTTAACATGTAACTTTCACTCAACTAAAAATTGTTAGTTATTTGATTGTACAGACTGGCTCTATGATGTAGTTGCGTTCGTCTCTCAGATTAAAGAAAACATTAACGGTTCGTTTGCTCTCATTGAAGTATGAAAAAAAAATTAGCTTAGACCGTATAGACAAAACAATGGGCGCCTTCATGTATGATATCGACATAGAATACGTAAAGAACTCATTCACCACCAGTAGAGTTACATTAAACCTTCAGTACTCGCGGTTTACAGAATTCTCAGATAAAGTGCTAAACGCAATATTCTAGTCTTAAAAACGTGGGGTCTTGTATACCTTTCTCTCGTACTTTCAACCATATTCTAAAACAATCAAATATCCCTACACGTTACTAACATCGTTTACGTTTGGGGATTTCCAGGAACCCGCTAGGCAGCTTACCTGGATTTACTATGGCTGAGTTTTATTCCTAATATAGTTTCAGTGTAATCTGTCCACTGCAGAATTGCTAATATGTGTAGTTATGAATAAGATTCGTAAATTGCTGGCAGAAGAATCCTCTGTTCTTAATTATTGATGAGTCAGGATGTCACGAAGTTGATAATTGGAAGTAAATAATAATAATAATTATCATATTCCGTAGATCCTGTAAAGAAGCTAAGCTTCAAGGATGTGGAATGAGTCAGGGTTACATTTATTACATTATTTTATTATATAAAAGATAAATATACTTATAACAATTTTTTTAACCAAATAGAAAGGCGATTCCAACATTATAAACTAATTACTCGTCTCCGAATCTTCTATAAATTCCTTTACTGAATAGAAGGAGTGGCTAAGCAAAAATGAGGATAATTCAGCCTTAAATTTAGCTTGGTTATCGGACAACTGTTTAATTCTATGCGGCAGTCTGTTGAAGATGGATATCCCAGAATAATGCACACCTTTCTGTGCAATTGACAATGTTTTACATTTTTGTACAGATTATTTTTGTTCCTTGTATTGAAGGGATAAATATCAGAATTATTAAAAAGTAAGTGCCTACATGTGATTACAAATAACATCAATGAATAAATGTATTGGCAAGTCAAAGTGTAAATACCTAACTTTTTGAACAGAGTTCTGCAAGAAGTTCGTGAGGTAATCTGACATATTGCTCTTAACACGTTTTTGACTAATAAAAATCTTATCTATGCCTGCTGAGTTGCCCCAAAATATAATACTATATGATAAAACAGAATGGAAATATGCAAAGTATACTAATTTTCTTGTTTTTAGATCACTGAAGGTGGACATTGCTCTTACAGTCACAGACGATGGAGTTAATGAAACGTCTGGCATTTCATATCATGAAAATGACTTTTACAATGAGAAGTACAGACAAACACGATGAAGAAAATATCCACTTCCACAAAACGTTAGCACCAAAAGTGAATATCATCATCAACCTGGTATAAAAAGTCCGGAAAGAATGTGAAATCACCTATTGATTGTTTTTGCTTTCTTACCTACGAAATTATAATAGTAAATATTACATCATGTACAAACATTTACATAGAAAATATTGAAAGAAATTTGTCAAGAAAAGGAAACGCCAAATTAATAAGTAAAAATTAAATAAAAACAGGTGTTGAACTATTATTATCAACAGGATTCTACCGCTCAGGAATTAAAAAATTGAGAAATTTATGGGACAAAAATGGTTTTAATGTCAAAATATTTTACACAAAAAAGGAATTTGAATCGGTTTGTACAACAAATTACTGCTGCACATCACAATCATGACGGGGGTGTCCAACATTTTGCATACCAAGCGACGAGATCAGATGTGCCATATGACTCGAGATCATTTTATACGTTCATGATAAAGGATTGGCATATAGATATGAGGATAGAATTTATTCGCTTAGGGGATGAAAAGGAGTAATTTTGAAGCACATAAATTAATTAAATTACGCCAGTTTGATGAAGCACCAATTTACAAAATTCAAAAATGACGTTCCTGTACGAGAGGGTAATAGCGTCATGACACTCGTTTGGTGATGATAATTCTGAACTATATTTGTTGGCACTGGGAGCGACACCGGCTTGGAACTTGGAATTACCTGTTCTCTCTGTTTGACAGAAGAACTGTTATTAAATTCTTCTATTTATGACTTCTGGACATTCTTTGTATTTATCTATAATACATGTATAACTAACTGTACGTTGCTTTCTAACAATGTAAAGAGACTTCTCGACCTAAATACAAGCGGCTCAAAGATGCGATGCGCCACTTTTGATCGTCCAATGAAACATGTTTGGCCACCTCCGCTGTAATACTGTGAGTCCCTTGCTAAATTATGAATCTTAACTAGTCGTGGAACTTAATGGACTCTAAATTTTTATTAGTCGTAATTTAAAGCAATAAATTAATTTTTTTAATGTTAACGTATTATATACTGTCCATAATTTAAATTAATAACTCATTTCCCCCCAGTCTCCATTATAGTCTCATATTTTTACATTGAAACTCAATTCTTCTGAGCTATGGATTAGTTGACAATTATCAGGAAGAATTGTATCATAACGATAACTTTTTCTTGAAAATGACTAAAACTTTGTCCACCTTAAAAATATAATTTAAAGATGTCTTCCATTGTAAGTCCATTCTAATATAGAATAACATTAATTCTCAAAGCAAACATCACAGTTTACACGTCCACTTCAATTTCTTTTGGAGAAATCAACTTATCATGCGGAACGAGGTGATTCATTTTTTGATAATATATCATTATGTATTTCAATTGATTAACTAATGTAAATGTTATTATACCTTTGTAATGTTTCTCATGGTTAAAAATATTTATTTCGAAAATTATTATTAAAGGAGGATTTGTTTCAGTTCTCTACTGCACCAAATATATTTCATTAATAATTTTGTCGTAATTCTGCGAGCAAACGTGACGTAATTTCTAATTTACTGTCATACTCTGGAGTCTAAATTGCGCCGTTTTCCTTGCGACAAGAGATTCAGCTCGTCGTACAGAAAAACAACGTGACAGGCAAATCTATTTACGCTTATCTGTCTGGGGGGAGACTCCACATGGACCGGCTACTTCCAGCTATTTCCACTCCATTCGTATCGCAATTCTTTCACTTTTCCGTCGGGCCCTCCAGAGTTTCTCTCACAAAAGAATTTGTGCACAGGACAAAACTCAATTTCCTACTGCATCGCCCCGTGACACTGCAGTACAACTTTTCAATTCCCCCAATACTGCTGGACAATTCGAGCTAAATTACTGTGTCTCAGCGAGCGGATCGCATAGTTAATCAAGATGGAAATCTACAACAACCTCCTCTTAATCTTTGGAAACGTGGAGAAGATTTGAATACTTCTAGTGTTATGAAAAATAAATGTTTTCCACGGTTATATTTGATTACTTACTTCAGTCAACGAATTTTAAAAGAAAGAGATTATTTCTTTTAAAAACTGATAAGGAGCACTGAAAGAAACGTTAACAAATAATTTCAGTTTTGTACACACTGTAATTAATACAGAAGGGAATATATTATTTTAAAATGAGGAATCGTTATAGCAATGTTAATAATATTAAACTTTACATTAATTTATTGCAACATGCATCAATTGAATAAATTTTAATTTACGTAACCGGTTATTTTATCATATATATTATATGTTTACAAAATTTATACACACTAAATAAAATATCTTATAAACTAAATCCTTTAGTTACCTGAACGGCGTTCCCATAAATCAGTATTACTAACACAGTATTACTAGAGTTCGCAGTGCCAGGATATCGACAAAAGGTTACTAACAGAGGTGTTTACCATGTCTCAGCTTGCCTGGAACTTGTTCCTGGCCACATATTGACTTTTGTGTTGTTCAAAGATGAACCCTTTGGAGATTCGAACTGTATCACGCCTTCCTGTTAAATTAGTGGGAATGCTCAATTTCATATAGTTAATTTAGAAGATAGACAAGAATGTAAAAATGTCAACCGGACCAGGGAATCGAACCCAGGAACTTGCGATATCCAGCCGCATGCTCTACCAACTGAGCTAACAGCCTTCCTGTTATTTAAATGTCCTCGGCCAGGACAATCTCCAATTTCTAATTGTTCCGTCTTAAAACTCAATCTTCAGCTATGCTTAACGTCCAATCTTAATCACCGCGTCTTTAATATTCTCAAACTCCACGTCCTCATTGTCCAATCTTAATGTTCCGAAATACGTTTTTCTTGGGTATTTAATAACTTTTCCCTACTTCCTTATGTGGCACGATATTGTCCAATTCTTGTCTGCCCTTCCTGGTAAGAGCCGATTGCTCCTCGCCACCAACGTTTTTGAGGAAAAACATCATCGTCGTTCACTGGTCGAATACCAGGCGAATTGGTGTTTCTCGGAAAACGTGCCTGTCTGTAGCTACAAAAATTATGGTTGTTTTAGTCTATTCACCCCACAAAATTTCCCACGGGCATCCTTTCCTTCGTCAACGCAAAAGAAATTGCTCGCGCTTGGCAAAAGGTGAAATAAAGGGCGAGACCCGTCACGTGGGGCGGCGTTTTCCTAAGGAGAAGGGGAAAATACTAATTTAGTAATGAGGTGAAAAGGCGAGAAAAGCCAGAGTGGATTGGACGTTGAAATGACGAGGAAGCAGATCTATTTATATAATTATTAATTTCCAATAGATTAAAGTCACCAAAATTTGTTTTATACAAATTCACAGCGCACTCTCTGATATTTATTTGTAACAGAGTTATTAAAATGCAATAATATTCACAAAATCAGATGGGTGGATAAAGTATTTAAGCAGAATTGGGAATCAGAGAATAATTTGGAGGACTTCAACCAAGAGAAGGGATAGATTAATGGGCAACTTTTTGAAACATGAGAGTCTTGTAAAATTAGCATTAAAGGAAAGAGTGTGGGGTAAGAACAGAAGAGGGAGTACAAGGATGGAACACGCTAAGATTATTAGGGAGAATGTAAGACGTGGTAGCTATGCAGGAATGAAAAGGCATGCGCAAGATAGGCTAGCATAGAGGGTTGCATCAGATGAGTCTTAGGACTGAATATCACAACATACATATCAGTTTTAAATATTTTTAGAGGCAACCATAAAATTGTATGGGCAAGTTTGTAAAAAGTGAGAGTTTATTTTAATTGTTTAGTTTTAGTAGGCACGAGTCAGAAGCAACGAAGATAAGAGTAACACGTCAGAGACAGTGAGAGAATCTTTGGTGGGCTTTCTGGGACGACCACAGTTGTGGTGGGTCACCGTAATTTGTAAAAAGTTATGTTATATATATATAATCTTTATTTTATGTCCAATCAATTCCGAGGTAATGAACGAATACTGTTGATAAATTGGTATCAGATTGAAACATGGAATGTGTTGACCTACATTGTATTTTCACAAATTAAGCTTATCGGTGATAAGTGATTCATGAAATTAAGAATCATCGACGTTTAACAGGATCTGATATAACGTAGTCACTTATACGTTTATCAGTTCCGAAATCATTGAAAATGAATGTAAAGTAAATCTCGGCCTATTTGAGAAATATTACTAAATTTAATATAACCAATATATAAAAGCAGCCACCAATATATATATATATATATCATCGATACAAAAAAACTAATTTATTTAGCGTGCGACAAAATATTTATGTGTTAATTAAATTCTATGAATATTGTTTTCAAATTATATAAAATTTATTTTATACAGTACTTATTTAACTTTGCTTTTTATTCTCTTTAATGTTTCATAAAAATATCGTTAATTGTAAAACTCTTGAAATTAGAAACGGAACGCATTGTCTTAAATATAATTAAATATTGTATGAATTACGTGATATAAAACTTTGTTTCATTTCTCTTTTAGTTACACACCAGAAATGAACTTTCTCTCAATAAAGGTATTTAAGTTTTTCACATTTAAAGCTTAAATTAATAATATAGTTTTTATGTGTTGTGGAAGAATAAACCTTGTTGTACAAAAAGTTGTTGAAAACCTCTCGATCTTCCCAGAATTGAAATATATAAAAATTCCGCAAATGAACATGTTTATTTATGTCTTAATTTATAACTTGCGAACCATTTCTTTTTTTCATTGCTAGGGGTAAGACGTCATACAGAGAATTTTGTTGAAGTCGTGCGGCGTTTTAATTTTGTGTTCATTACAGTGGCTCTGTAATGTGTTATGTTTTTCTGTTTTCATGTAGCTTTTCATTTGAATATGTGTTAATATATAAGTTTAGTCAATATATTTCTCTGAGATTTTTACCTTTTATTTTACTAGTATTTAAGGATTGATTAGAAAATAAAGTTGCATTACAAAGTTTAAATATTTTGTTTAACCTCAGTTTAGATTAGTAATTAAGATACAAGCTCCCATTTAATTTAAAATTATTCAATATTATCATGGAAATTTTGTATTGCATACGGAGCGCTCAAAGGTTTCTATGTGCCGTTGTAACTCAAAAACGTGCACATATTAAAAATTAAACGCAGAATGTTTTCGAAAATATTTTCAAATTTTTAAATTTCTTGCTCCAGAGGAGAATAAGGTCGCCCTCTCTGGAGTTTCGGGCTAATATGAAGGAAGCCTTCGGTTGCTTGTTTAGTCTGGACATTCAGGACAAAGTAGCACGAAACGGTCTCTTGTGTTTCTTGCGACACAATGTGTCTCTTTATTGTGATGGCCGCTATTTCTGTGGGAGGATTACTGGCGCCAGTCTGGAGCAAACGAGGTGGACTCTGGCCGCGTAACTGAAATTAGAGAACCAACAAACAGTCTGTTGCATAACGTCACCTTGGAAACGAGTGTCTAATATGATGATCCGTATCCAAGCAACAAGGATAACTTCAGATAGAGCTGGAAGAAAATGGTTAAAATCTTGGCTTACAATTACAAATGTATTTACTGTTCTTCAGGTCTTCTAGTCAAAGAAAGGTTCAACTTCATGCTTGTTACAACGTCGTCATAAAACACCAGACATCGGTTTATTAGCAGCAATTCACTGAATTATGTATCCAAACTGGACGCGAATACAGATAAGTGGAAAAAATTATTTTTATTATATTTTGTAGTTTTTACGATTAGGTCATTAGCAGCAACTACATGGAATACATTTACGTAATATACGTACAATAGTTACGTGGTAATCGAAGTTTGATAGTCATGGTAGATCATATTTTTTATTACCTCGATTTTTTATCCCTTCTATTTTCTTAAACGTTGGAAATCTTATCCATATTGTTCGCAATGAATTTTAGTGTTACTGTTTTGTATTAATATACTCTTTTGTCCAAAATCATCGTCTAATATTACAAAGAATCGTTAAGTTTGGGAGCGGTCTAGAAAATGTTAATTTTTATAATGTGCAATTGTGATAAAACTATTATTTTACATTATAATTTTTGTGGTACACAGGACTGGTTTGATTCAACCCCCCATGCTAACCTATGCACAATCCTTTCTATTTCCGCATAACTACAACATCCCACATACTCCCTCTTCTACTTAGTCTATTCCATCCTTGACCTCTCTCTTCGGTTCTCACCTTCCGTCTAATGCTAATTTAAAACACCCTCATGTCTTAAAACGTGGCCTATTAACCCTCCATATTGTTCGCTCGTCCTCTATTCTGTTTAGAACTTCCTCTTTGGTGGTTCTATCCACCCATCTGATTTTCAGCATTCTCCTACAGCACCAAATTTCAAAGCCTTCTATTATTTTTGTTTCTGAAACGTCTATCGTCCACGTTTCACACCCATACAACGCCACACTCCATACGAATATTTTCAATAATATACTCACTTATATTTCCTGTAAATAAATTCCTCTTTTTCGGGAAAGCCTTCCTTGCCTGTGCTATCCTACTCTTTATGTCTACTATACTCCTGCCATCCCTAGTTATTGCGCTTCCCAAGTAGCATAATTTCTTAACTTCATTCAAAATATACCTTCCCAATTTAACACACTTTGTTACTCCACTGTTTCCAATATTACACTCCCTTACCTGGGTTTTCCCTCAATTAATCCTCACATTGAACTCTTTCTCCATGACCACGTTCATGCCAATTATTGTGGTTTCCAAGCATTTTCCTGACTCCCCTAATACTACAATATCATCGGCAAAGCGTAGGGTATTTATGTATTCTCCTTGCAGTATGATTACTTTTCCAAAATCCATTTTAACTTCCTTCATCGCCTCTTCTATATATAAGGTAATGAGAATGGGTGACAAACTGTATCCTTGTCTTACTCCTTTCTGATTTCTGCTTTATTTTCTTGCCCTTCAATCATAATTACTGCTGACTGCTTTCTGTAGAGGTTATGGAGAAGCCTTCTTTCCCTTTTTTTTATTCCTATGGTCTTCAAAATCCTTAATAGTTCGTCCAAGTTTTCAATATCAACTTGTTTGTAATCTGCAAATGCCACGAACGCATGTTTTTTATATCCTGTTTTCTAAAATTAGACTCAAAGTCAATATTACTTCTCTTGTCCCTACATTCTTCCTAAAACTGATCCTTTAACTCGCATTCTATTTGTCGTTCACACTATTTTAGTTATTTCACATTTAATAATTAAAACTGAATCATGCGTTAACATTCATCATATCGTACGAACTTTATATTTTATTTTTTGTTGAAATTTGTTTCTCAATCTTGATTTATCAAACAAGTTATAAATTATAATAGACCAAAGACGGTTAATTTCCGCGAGTTTGAGCCAACGAATTACAATGCTTTATAAAAGGTCTGGTCAAGCAGCTGTAATAATTCCATCCCAAATCAAGATTATTTTTCAAGCTCGTTGTTATTTGAAATAAAATTCTTTTGATGTGATCGCATTGTCGATGGAATTTTATGAACTCTCTTTCCCTCAGTGTTATTACTTGGTTTTACTTGTAATCATATAACTATTATGCTAGAGAATGAATAAATTTTACATGAATTTTCATAAATGTACTAAACAAGTTTGAATGAACCAACACAATCGACACACAGTACAAAAATCCTTAGTGAAGTAATCGTTATTTAATATTTAATGTTACAGGTCCCCTAATCAAAGTATTTCCAACAATCTTTGTCGTTTATATCTAAATATTTTAGTTTCAAATCAGGTTAAATTCGTTAAATATCCGTCACCTTATCTCCAAAGGTGATATATTTTCTTCCTCTTACATGGGCAAAGATGTTTATTTTTTTTCTTAATAGTCGTATTACACAGGGTTTCCATAAATGTGTGACCATAGGAGCGATGTAATATTGCTTTGCTGCCTGACAAGTGTCTCCCTCCACGTGGACACGTGACAAGATTTCTAACTTAAAAACGGACTATACCTAGCTACGAGGAAGAAAGTAATATATTTGCAGTTCTTAATGTTGATATTATTTTCTTTATAACCGACTTTATAATAGAATAATTATAAGGGAAGAATATTACTCAACTTGTAAAGAACAATCAATATTGTCTTCAGAGAGATTAAAATTATATATTTTTTATTAGTGATGTTCTAAGTACCAATATTAAAGCAAAATTTCTTGAAATGCATGACTAACATTAGAAATTATTTAGTTTAATAACTATGTCAAGCTTTTCATAGTCAGACATTTAAAATAACTTCATTGGCAATATTTTGTTACGTTACCTAGAAGCTGTTATGTTACATGAATGCAGTGAGCGGAAAAAATAATTAACAAAATATTTTGTGTCCTTATAATTTGATTCTTTATAAGGTGATCCAAATGGTGGAATAAGGTCATAAATTAGAGATAGAAGCATATTTGTTAGAGAATGAAGTGTGTAACGTTTTTATTTTGTGAGAGAATGTTCCTGAAGCAGATCTTCAGTGAAAGTAATATTAGAGAAATAGAGTGAATTTTTTTTTTAGGAAGAAAGTTTAGAGGTCAGATAAGGTGCAAAGTATTTTTGTCAAGCTTGATCACGCTTTCCTAGTCTCTGTCTGCCATAAAATTCTATGGATTTGCCTGCAGTCGATTCAGCGAAAACTTTGTTACATTTTATAGAGATTAATTCCGCATCCCCCCCTTTTCAATTCCCTTCCTATGCTATTAAAGGGGAGTTGCCTGTTTCAGGATCACCCTCATGTAGCCTGTTACCCAAAAAAATAATCCAGACTGAGATAAGTGAGCCCAATCATTTACATTTGAAACAATATATCGTAATTATTGACGCAGAAAATTAAAACAGCATGTATGTAAGTACAAAACATATGTTAAATAAGTTTAAGTATATTTTAAGATTAAATGACATAATTACATTCATTGAAAAGCCATAGTATCAACCATGTTGCAGGAATAGTGTTTTAACGACGTTTTTTAAATCAGTGATAATAATTAACCGTTTTGGGGATAGGGAAGGGCGCTGCGGGAGTTTCTCGTAGACGCTTCAGCCCAGAGTGACTGCGGGGCTTACCTGATCATGTCGGGGATGCCTCGCACTCTCTCTGGGTACTTTTTATCAAAGTTCTCATATGCCGAGACACCTTCACCTATTTTAGGAGGTATATGTGCTGGGGTCTAAGACCTTGGGCATATGGCAAGAGCTGTCCGCTGATCCCATTGGATCAGTCGGCCAACTGCCTCCTGAAACTGGTGGAGACACGGAGAAGGGAATGCTGCGTCCCCACAGCAAACTCGTCTCCCGTCATTCGGAAGGGCGTGAGAATAGTACCCAATGCCCGATCTACCTGATGCAGGTTTTCTAGGGTTTTCCCTGCATCTCTTTAGGTGAAACACTGGGTAGGATCCTTAAACCATAGCCCGGGGGCCCTAGTTAACCCTTGGCTACCTTGCTCTACCTTCCGAATCCCCCCTTTTCAATTCCCTTCCTATGCTATTAAAGGGGAGTTGCCTGTTTCAGGATCACCCTCATGTAGCCTGTTACCCAAAAAAAAACGTTTTGGGAGTACAGAAACATGTTACGAATTATTCTATAGTCTGGCATCACTATACAATGCAAGCTACTAATTATTGCGGTACACTATTTTTTATATTAATTGTTACTGTTCTCAATATTCGTCTTTTTTTCATTCTTTACGAGATTTGTTTTACTTTGAAAATTTGTGCCGCTTTGAGCTTTAGTCTTCTTTTATGAAATTAGTATGCTTTGCCGTTTTCACCCTACTACTTCGTTCGTTCTATGAGTTTGGAGAACGGTGAGGCGTTACAACAACATGCTTTGAGGATAATGTTCAGTGAACGTAAGCAGTTAATCAATACGCTCATTTTAATCAATTACAATTAATTTAATATCCATTACTCTGCATACCGTTCACGGTCTTGGCCTACCGTGTTTACTGTCTTCTTACATTACACAAATCAATAAGAATACTCTATTAGAATATGCGAAAGTTAGGCATGTAATTATATACATCACATATAGTGGAATTTATAACGTCAAATTTGACTCATTACAAAAGTTAAAACCCGTTATATGTAGTTGGAAGGTTAACATAATATGGGATACTCTAGTATTTAGGAGTATTACATGTAGGAAAGGTCTATCGGTTAATGAAGGTATCCTCTCAAATATTATCGTAGTATTAGTAAACATCATTCATTTGAATTAAGATAAATTAAATCATTAATTTGAAATTTCCTTGACAATTACCTTACTTCGTCAAATTTGTTTCTACTAAGTTTATTTTAAATTTAAATGTACTTATGTGAATCCTCACCAAAATAAAATGATCGCAATAAATTGGAAGACTAGCCTCCGGCTAATGTGTTCATTATGAAAAATAATAACAGTTGACCATGTTTTACATACGTTTACAAACATGTTTTACTTAATTTTAAAGGCTCAATGTATTTTCCTGTCTTCGTGATATTCAGTCCTAAGACTGGTCTGAAGTAACCCTCCAAGCTAACCTATCCTGTGCAAGTCTTTTCATTCTGATTAGCTTATTCTATCCTTGGCCTACCACTTATGTTCTTACCCCACACACTTCCATCTAATGCTAATTTTACAAGACCCTTGTGTCTTAAAACGTGGCCTATTAATCTATCCCTTCTCTCAGTCAACGTCCCACATATTGTTCGCTTTTCCCCTCTTCTGTTTAGAACTTCCTCGTTACTTACTGTATCCAGCCATCTGATTTTCAGCATTTGCCTATAGCACCACATTTCAAAGGCTCCCATTCTTTTCCTTTCCCCAACTCCTATCGTCCACGTTTCGCACCCATATAAAAAGGATATAAATAACAACCGATTATATAGTCCACTAATTTTTAAAAAATATATATTTATTTCTCATCAATTCAATTCAAAAGGTTTAAGCTATTAAGTTCATGACCATTTAAAATATGTCATAAAATTAGCTAAATCAGTTACGTTTTGGGATTAATATTGTATAATTAAATTAATCGGGTATTGATGAAACGGAAAAGGATAATAGGAAAAAGTTTGGAATCGTAATTGCATTGACAATCGGGTTCGGAAGGAGGTGTTATAATTGATAACGCAATACTAATAAGTTAAAGTGCAGTAGAAGATTGTTTGGAATAGACCAGAACCTTCGTCCGAGCCGACAATCATTGCACAACTATCCATTTTCTTCATAACTTTCCGAAGGAGGGGGTAAATTTTCATCCTTCAAACCCACTCATTTTCTAAGTCAGGATTATAAATGACTACCAAACGTAGATAGTTTGAATTCTCAAGCCAGGGACAGAATGTAAGTTGAAGCAGCAGAATTTTCTATGAGGTAAGTCAGATATTCGTCAGTGCCAACTGTCCAGAAGATAATATTGCATCATTTTGTTGTTAATCTCCTTTCTGCATACAAAAGAATTTCTTCCCTCATAATAATATTACGCATAATAAATGACATGAATGTGGTCCTGGAGAAAGAGTTCAATATTAGGATTGATAAAGGGAGTCAGAGGAATAACAAAGGGTGTTAGATTGAGTAGGGATATCTTGACAGTGGTTAAAGAATCCTGCTACTTGGGGAAGCGTAATATCTTGAGATTGTAGAATATGGTACAAATAAAGAGTAGGATATCACAGACAAGGAAGGCTTTCACGAAAAAGAGGAATTCACTTACGGGTAATATAAGTGTGAATATTATTAAATCACTGCTAAAAATGTTCGTATGGAGTGTACCGTTATACGGGTGCGAAACGGAGACGGTAGGAGTTGCAGGAATGGAAATAATAGAAGCCATTTAAATGTGGTGCTATAGGAGAATGCTGAAAATCAGATGAGTGGACGAGGTAACTAGCCAAGAAGTTCTGTCTAGAGTAGGGAAGAGCAAACTATATGGAGGACGTTGACCTAGAAAGGAGATAAATTAACAGGCCACGTTTTAAGATACGAGGGTCTTGTAAAATTATCATCAGAGGGATGTGTGTGGGGTAAGAACAGAAGAGGGAGACCAAGGATTTAACCCGCTAAGGAGTTTAGGGTGGATGTGGGATGTGGTAGTTATGTGGAGATGAAAAGGCTTGCGCAAGATAGGTTAGCATGGAGGGTTGCATCAGTCAGTCTTAATACTGAAAACCACAAAACACAATAATATTACACTTGCAGATTACACCAATTGTGGAATAGCCATACATTCCCTCCATTTGCCAGGTCTGCTGCTTACATTATTTACGCTTAACTTATCTTCCCTACTTAAGATTTTACAATATAATAATTTAATAAATCCATTGTTCCGAGTAGTTTTCGGCCTATCTTCAATTATTGGTTAAATGATTCATGTAATGGACATTTCCGTTATTTTATATGTAAAATTAATGAAACCTCTTGATTATTAATTTGATATAAGGAACCACTAAATTTATTGAAGTCATTTGCTTCAAAATGCATCTTGAAGACTACCTTCCCGTAAGCAGGTGTCAGAGGTCGATTAGTCTGATTGGACAAAACATCCACATGCGAATTGAGGTCAGAGGCGAGGCTGGAACAGCAGGGGTTTGTTTGGACGCTAGGAATCGTTAAGTTGAATTATTGGCAGAGCGCAGATTGGACTAATTACAGGGCCCCTAGGGCAGGCTAATTAGACCCCCTCCCTTTCATCCTGCACTGTTCTCCGGTGATAGGAAGAGCGGTGGCTGCGGTGAAATGGGACGGGAAGTAAGCCCCAAAAAAGCGACGAGTCCCGCTTTATGGACCTTCCTCGTAATGGTATTCCCTATCGACTGCGGATTCCCTTTCGAAAGCGTCGTTACACCCGTGTACATCTTACCTCTTCTACCGTGTAATGCACTACATCGGGCAATAAAGGTACATCGATCGAAATGATTACAAGAATAATGTCTTGTGTTTCAAATTCTTCTGCGTCATCAAAGAATTACTGATTTGTTGCACTTACCGGTAGCCTTAGAACTGAAGTACATTTAACGGGAACAGCAAAATATTAACCAGAATGAAATAGAAGTAATATCTCTTTAAAAACAAACAAAAAATATGTCATTACGAAGCGGCAGACAATCATTGATAAATACTCGACATTAAATTTACAAAAAATTTATGTTACGAGATGGTACTACGTTGAAATTAGCATATGACGAAAACTTCCTTGATGCCCTGAAAGGACACTATGCGCTCATCGGTTTTGCTTCTACCATATTTTTTCGTGGGGAGGGGGGGTTAACAAGCTACATGAAGGTAACTGCCCTTTAATATCATAGGAAGGGAATTGAAAAGGGGGGATTGTGAAGGTAGAGCAAGGTAGCCAAGGTTTAAGGATCCTACCCGGTGTTTCACCTAAAGAGATGCAGGGACAACCCTAGAAAACCAGCATCAGGTAGGTCGGTCGTTGGGTACTATTTTCACGCTCTTCCGAATGACGAGAGACGAGTTTCATGTATGTTTTATTCTTATAATTAAAATGGACTGTAAGCAGCCTTGGTCATTTTTTATTAGAAGACTCGTGTTAGGCCCAAGTCATCAAACATTTCTGAGTACTTATGAACCTAAGAAAAACGTTCTGAAATATTATTTTCTGCTTATACATGAATTGACGGTATTGCTGTAAAAATGAGTGTTCTAAAGTATGTAATTTTATATTCTCCACGCAGAAATATTGACGCGTGGAACAATTCCAACTAATATTTTTATCACGTGTTCCTTGCCATCCAGAAACAAAATCCTGATGGGTGAGAAACGAAACATGGTTAACTTTGGTTGGATGTTTTAAAGCATTAAAAGGCGCCAGATATTTGCGTCTGTAAGCATTTCTTGGGGTCAATGTGATTAGTACTGTTTCTCCCGACGTTCTTTGTGCATTTCAACCCCACTCGCCATGGAAGTGCGGGCACATTACATAAAATGACGCGAAAACAACCGAGATTGTTGTCTATTCCGGGGTTGTGTAGGTCGCTGATGTTATTCAACATGCATGTTAAAATGTATTTTAACCCCTAGGAAAGAGGGTGCACAAGTAAATAGGTGATAAAACATATTCAGCGCACAATGCTAAACGTGTGGAGTAATTTGGACCAAGTTTTGTGTTCATTTTCCTTGCGCCCGGAAGAAAAAGTGATGTGTAGATGAGTTGGTGGGCGCGAATGTAAATATTTCAATGTGCAAAATAGCCAATATTTGCGTTGAATAAATGTTTTTCAGTTTAATGGCATTGAAAGCTCCTCTCCCATTCGCCAAGGAAAAGGGTGGGGGCATGTGGGGAACGTTACATAAAATAAATTCAAGAAAAACCACAGTGATTTCTATTTCCTGATTATTATCGTCGCTCAGTTTACATCCGACATACAGCAAACCGGTTAAGTAGTAGATTAGCCACCAGTAGCGGACGTGAAAGGATAAGAAAAAATGTTACGAGTATAAACTTAAGCATGATGAGGTATATCTACCAAACTTTATACACGAGTTAACTGAAAGCCAGAAGCAAGAAATTTCTGTAACAATTGACGGATTAATCACGTGTTAACCAAGAAATTATTGCCTAATTAAATACTTCACCGAGCTAATACAAACAAATCACGGGCGACGAGTTGAATGAAAGTTATGAGTAGAAGTAAATTATTACTTTTTAATGCCGCATTGAAGCTTTATAAATTATTTTATTAATCACGTACGAAAATAAACTAAAACTGAGATTCATAAATCGTTATAATGAGAATCGGCAGCACAATATTGTGATTGATAACAATCGATACATTTACCAACCTTACTAATTATGGAACGATCTTTTATTTTGAAGCACATTTCCGGGAACTTTGCGTTTATGTTTGTAGATTCTTATCAGTGAAAGGAAGTTCAAAGTACTTTTGCAAGTTTTTCTAAGATACGGTCGCCCATTCACTTGCCAAAGTGACGACAAACGTGAAAGGTGATTTCTCATCGCCCCCCCACCCCAATAACAATTACAGCATCTCATACTACTTGCACTTATACCGTTATCTATTAGACTGGAAGAAGTCACTGTCAGAAATGTTCGTCATCGTGTGTGTTTTTATTCCAGTCTCTGATAATAATTATGGGTAATTTCTCTACAGTTGTGTTTCGTTGAAACAGTGGAACCAATGTAAAGGCTATAGAAGTCCACCTCAAGCTAAACTCGTATTTTATTTTATTTTCGACGTCGTATTATTTGGGTGTTAATTTTCTTTTAAGAAACACAGAAGTCTAATGACACCCGGGAATAATTCAAGAAATCCACGACGTTCTCTATTTATATTTACTAATCGAATAAGCAGTATCATGCATATAATTTACAGCTATCTCCAACTTAAGAGGCTCGATTAAACATTTTTTTCTTTTTCTTTCGCTAATTTACTGTTATTAAATAATAGTTTTATCGTGGTCTTGTGTAGCTCCTAGATTAATATTGGAAATATTTAAAAAGATTTCAGTATTAACCCCCTAAGATACCTCAGGTATTAATAGGTATGGTTCATCTTCTTTGTTTAAAGAATATGTCACTTAACAGCATTATTTATAGTATGTAATAAATCATCATCAATTTCATTTTTTTTAGTTTACAATACGAATAAACAACGAGAAGTATTACTTATCAAGGATACAGACCAATTTTCAAAATAACGTTCTAAAAACTTTTAGTTCTTTCCGAGAGAATTGTAACAATCCCTTTACATTCCTACACGAACGTTTGTTCTTATTCCTGCCGGTTTCATATAACTGTGCAAAACCAAATCAATTCATACACTCAAAATAATAAGGCAGTGGCAAATTTGAAAGTAACGGAAAAGCAATAAACCATAGAACAGATGAAAAAAGAAATTAAATTAAATTGCCACTTTAATTTATTGAAGTTTGAGGATGGAAAAATCTCAACCGGAGCGGGAGTCCGTCATGGAACCTCAATTTGGTGCGTAGTTGCTTTAGTATTTGAGTCATTCTTGTCTACTCCCCGTTACGTACGTGATTCTCCATATGCCGGAACTCGGCCAGACGTACATTATATTAGACTAGCTGACCCGGCTTTGTCCAGGGGTAATATTTATTTTTATAATTCCGGTACATTATTTAATTTTTGTTCAACACATGATTAAACGGGCATCGAAAGATTGGCAATATGAACCTCAAATATACTACCAGTAATTCGAGAGAGTAAAAAATATTCTACGTACATTGCAGGGCTAAAAATATTTTCAGTAAAATAACTGAATAAAAGTTAACTTAACGCTTAATAATAATAATAATAATAATACTCCCGGTACATTAAAGAAATAAAATTTGCGAATAGTAATCTGAAAGTGGCAGAAGGTTTTCCGGTAACCTAGTAGAACAAGAAACACTCACTGTTTCTTAAGAAAGGCAAAATACACCGTTGAAGGAGCTGGAAGTTATTTTACTCATCAAGTTTTCAAACTGGACCTAATCGCCATATAAACTAAGTTCGAGTGAATGACAATAACTAAAATTAAACTTACGCAGAAATGTGTTTTACACCGTTCCACACCCTGTTAGGGGATGAAATGCAATTTAAAGTCAATCGATCTCAAAACTCGCAAAGCACCTATTTAGATACCAAACTTACCTGTCTTCTTTTTATTTTCATATGACGCCCCCTGCACCCCATCACTATTAATACTCCACTTCGACGCTAAATGGGGTTGAATTTATACGCAAAGAAAAAACAGAAAAATATATATGGGAAGGAAATAACGGCTTTTATGGATATTTAAAATTTTCCGCGCCCTTCACCCCGGCCCAGTTAGTGATAGCCGTGTCTTACCCTAACAGTGTTGATTGTGTTGATTTCCTGGTCACCTAAACCACGTGTTCAACATTTGCGTGAAATTGTTTCTCCGTTAAAAATAGTATGGGAAGTTTGATTTACACGCTTCCATCCTCTCTTAGGGGACAAACTATAACTTAAATTGTATTTTTCCTGACTCAGCGGTTCACATACCGGTTTAGAGCCCAATATCGATTGTTTTCTGGTTATTTTTCCCCTCCACCCGCACCTCCAAGCATACTCTTCGTTCCGTAAGGGATTGAAATTAGACGCTAGCATATCGGAGAACACACTATAAAATTAATTGCCCCCGAAATGTATTTACATGATGGAAATTTTGGCCGTTTTACTTATTTACGAATTTCCAACCCTTTCAACCCCGCTAGTAGGGATGGTAGCCGAGTCTTACCCCTTCAATACTCATTTCCGGGTAACAAAGAACACGTGTAGCAAATTTAGTCGAAATTGATCCTCCTTTTGTGGAACATACATACGGACAGACAGATACACAGGCACACACACATATGTATATGTATACATACAGGAAATTTTATTATAGAGATGACATTCTTCACGGGCTAATTTCAGTGCTTAAATGAAGATTCGTTCTCGAGTATAAATTGATAATAAGTGTGATGATTTCAAATGAGCAGCGAAACGGAGTAAGGAAGAAAAATTCTCTACTGGACCGGGAATCGAACCCAATTAATCCATTTTGATTGACCTATAACTTTCGACTTTGTTGTAATGATACCCAGCCTGCCTTCAAACAGAAGCAGGTTTCTATGATATATTTAGATCATTTTTCGAAGTCACTAATTAAAATTCGTTTCCTTTGACCCACCGCCTGTAGGTTATTACTTAAAATACTGCTTCTCAACGACAGATTTATAAGAAAATATTGTCTGTGTGATGTTTTTACTCCATCAAAATTCAGTATTCTGTATTGAAGCTTTTCTGAATTCTTTACAAGAAATTTTTACGTATTCTTAGTATAACATATAAATTATAGTAATAATACTTAAATTTATCGCCTTTTCCTGGATGTTTATTAAAAAGAGTTAAACGTAATTACACATCTAAAAGCATCTGAAAAAATATACATCTCAGTGCTATTGAGTCATCTGAAGGAGGTAAATTTCTAAGCTCATGTATGTTGACTGTAAACAAATCAGCAATTTTGGAATTACACTAAATTTAATTAGGATTTACAATGTTAGTTACAGAATATAACTGCTTTTTATTTATAATAGTAAAATTAACTTTATATTGTTAAAATTTTTGCCGATTATGAGGATACGAAACCATATTTTTTTTTTGAAAAAAAAGTTCCGAGCATATAAAACCCTATTAATAACAATAATAATACTAAAATTTGTCGTCATTAGCCGCAGTCTGCCCTGCTCCGTAATTGTAATGGGTCGCAATTATCCATAGTGTGGTCAGACTAGCCACTGACTCTGAATGGCTTCAACATTTTCACTGATTATTTCAGGTTTGGTTGCTTTTATGTGGCCATGCTCGTGGTGATTTTGTGCCTCCTTTATTGTGTGGTCGTTCATTAACCACGTGCGTTTTGGGACAATGAAAAAAAATCGTCGGAGGTTTTTATCAAACCTAATAAATGGTGTTGGCCGTGGTATCAGTTGTTGTTCATAAAGCTCGCTTTGTGTCCCGTTCTTAAACATTGCTAATTTTACCTTAACCCAATTGATATCTTTTAAAAGTACACGACAACTTTTAAATTATTTAAGAGAGGAAGGCTAATTTTCCCATTTTGTTATGTAATTCGGTTATTAAGAAATTATTAGTAGAAAAAATATAAAATTAGAAGACGCTTTCAAACTAATCTTAAAATAGCTTATCGACTTACAACTATAGTTTGCTGAGTCATAAATCGTTAGAATAAATTATTTATTACCTACGTTATGTGCACCAATATGTTGAATCATTGATTTGTTTGAGACATTATACTTTATATTATTCGAGAAACGTTGTAACGTTTCAAGGGGATTTGGTTTTTACTTTAATTAATGAATTAAAATAAAGATTAAAATTGTATAAAATAATTAACGAAATTAATAAATCTGCCATTTAAAAAACATACATTTTAGAAAATGAATTTACAATTAAAATTAAATAATAACAACTGATTCTTTTTCTCTAAGGACGGTGGGTTCAAATACCTGGTTTTTATTATTTCGAACGCTTATTGTTGGTGGCGATTACCACTAACTATGAGAGATGTATATTTCATTTGTACTTTACTGTCGACGTCTGCAGAACTCGTACGTAGAACATTACCTGAACTCAATGGCCGCCTTTGAAGTCTGGCTGTATACCTCGTTTCTGCCACCACAGGGTGTTTCGGTCCGCTCAACAACTTAACAAAATTTAATCTCTTTTATTACTTCCCCTTTCTCGTTCCTTTGACAACTGTCCAGACTGAACTATTATGAATAGCTTCGACTTCTGTTCTCTCTGTCTTAATGCCTCATCCCAACTTTTCCATTATCTAGATAACAACTCAGCAGCCAATAAATCCTCAATCTCCCACCAACCTCGGAACCTCCGATCTTCCCCTCTCCCGGCGAATTTCCCACGACTTGAGCCAATACGAATCGTCTTGCATTTTCAAGTTCCCAAATACAGGGTTCACACGTCTATCCAAAAGTCGCAAAGACTCACGCACCAGGTTATTCCACTATCTGTGAGAAAATTCCAGACGTGTCAAAATGTCGAGATAGATGCTTATTCACCCCTGCTGAATCAGTCACGGAGATTCTTAATCCTTAAAAACGTCTAATAATAGATGTAATGCCAGGCCTACACTTTACGAAGATCAACAACCCCTCGTGTTCCGCAACTCGTAAAATTTTGTTTTAAAATTTATTCAATTGAAATTAAATAAAATAACCCCCTAATAATTTAGTAGACATGTGTATACTACAACGTAAACCATTTCATTTAAGTCGATTGTTATGAACTAGATATCCCAAGTGAAGTTAGTCGTAATACTTCATTAATCTTTCCGTTATAAATAAATTAATTTATATATATATATATACGAGTAGTATAATTTAATATAAAATAAAACGTTTTCACTTATACTTTAGCATCAAAATGTTTAAGTTATTATTATTTTTAAAAAGTAGAATTGATTCTATTTTTATGCTTATGGCTCAGTTATAAGTTCATTGAATTCTTCCAGGTCTCGTAGCTTCAAATTTCACTCTTCCCTGCGCGCATATAACGACTATACGTAACATAACTATATGCTCTCTTATTGGATAACTGAATGCAACAAACAATTCATCATTGGTATCAAAACATGTTACTCCCGGCTGAAAATAATCTACAATAAACAACAGCCCCAAAACTATAGGTCTATTTGAAATAATTATCGTAACTTTTATTCTACTGTCATAACGTAGTATAGTTAAATATTTTACTTAAATTAAAAACTGACAAAGAGGTTGTTTTAACTTATTTAATACATAATATACTTTTCAGACTCAAAGGTATTTGTTTATTTATAATCAACGTTGTTGGCGTTCTACTAATGGTTAATCGGCCGCACAGGTACTAAAATCTTAACTTTTATTTAATTATTTACAAATATTTTCTCCATGGACTGTTATTAATATTATAATACTGTAATTGTAAACAATTTTCATCTTATAGTTTGATAGGCAATATTATATAACAAAATTTTATTTCCACGATACCACAGGAAAACAAAAGTGTCTGATCCGTGATTAGGTGATTGACACAGAAAAAATAATTAGGAAATGATGGATATCTAGCATTAAAATTTCATCAGAAAATTTATACTACCACACCAGAGGAATTGTTTTAAAATTAGATCCATCGATTGTGAAATAATTAAAAGCAGTAATTTTGCTTACACTCTCCCAGACGTTGTCTGATGTTGACTACATTTTGACATTAAGCTTTTATTCTTGTATAATTTTTCAGAAGCTGTTTGGGGTAAGTTGCTAATTTCGTTGTAAATTACAAATGAATTGTTTAAAGTTGTCGGGATGTAGTCGCGGGCGTTTCACAGATTGTGTGCAACAATCCAGCGACATAGTTGTGGAAGCGTCCCGGCCTGTGAAGCAACGAGCTGAGGTTCCCGAGGGCATGTAGGGAATTCTGCAGGTCAGGCACGCGGCTTCCCGCACAACAACGGCTTTGTCCCTTGCGACTCGCCCGGGGGTTCCCCGCCGCTCCTGCACAAATATTCACGGGCCAATGCTGGTGCTAGTGCTGGTGCTGGTGCTGGTGCTGGTCGCGATTACAGCTCACCTGCCTATAACTAGCTCGCCCCGATCGATTAGCCGCTATAGTGTCAATAGCCTGGTAATTGGTCGTCGTCCCGGGACGGTTGTTCGCCTATTAATATCGGGCGCCTGCTAACCTACCTGCTGCCGTCGTTATTAAAAGCGACACGCGGAATTTCATTACCTACCTACGATTGACACTCTACTTGGTACAGATCTAGGTAGACTGAAATTTATGAACCACTCAAATTCAAAACTTGCAACGGAACGTGAACTCACATTCGTGCGATTGGCACTAATAATATAGAAATCATTAATAAAATGAATATTTTAAAATAAATTAGAATTTCTGGGTTGCTCCAAGTTAAATAATTTAGATTTTTGGTTTTTAGTAAATTGAGACTTAAATCTGGGCGTAAATGATCCAATCATGACCATTTACGTACTTTTTTGCAGATTTCACTATTGTCCCTGTAGCGATCAGCACAATTCGCCTGACTTAAGTTATAATGATACACAATAACACATAATATTTATTTATTGTGTTAACAGGCTACATGAGGGTGATCCTGAAATAGGCAACTCCCCTATAATAGCATAGGAAGGGAATAGAAAAATGGGTATGTAGAAGGTAGAGAAACGTAGCCAAATGTTGACCAGGGCCCCGGGCTATAGCTTAAGGAGCCTAACGAGATGCAGGGAAAGCCCTAGAAAACCTGCATCAGGTAGGTCGCGCATTGGGTACTATTCTCACGCCCTTCCGAATGACGTTTAAGTCCAAATCATAATTTTTTAAATAATAACAAAAAATTTTATTTTATTCTAGAACTTTGGCGTAGTGGTAGCAATATCTTCACTTTCCTTCCTGGAAACTTCTCACCTTCTTTCTAAGTTGGTAATAGTATTCACATTTCAATACCAACAAACCAATACAATTTTCGTTGCTCTGAATCCTTTTCACGTTCCAGTAAGATGAGTCTAGTTTCAACTTTGATGTTTAGGACGTTTTAAATAATTAAAGTAGCTAATTTTGTTCATTCAGGTGTCATGCTTTAGAGTATATCTCACTAATTCGGTAGGATATTTTTCTAATTTGCTGATTTACAACTTGATTTTTGCGAAGTTATTCGCGTGTTAGATGTTACTGTTTCAATTAGCTTTCCAACTTAGTTTTCGATTCAGATTCAAATTACTTCTACACCTATTGGATGAACTTTTTTCAAACAGAATCAACAATTTGGCTATTAGCAACACATATAATTTAAAAATTTGCTTTTCAGGCTACAATTTTGGCAGTAGTTAATGAGGTGTTCAACTGTAAACTGGTCATTCCTCTGGTCACATATCGGTGTTGTTTTGTTATAATGTAAATTTGTGTCAGATTTTATGATCTTTGGTAGTTTTGTATTGTATAATATATATGGTTTGATTGTATATTTTATTTTATATAAGCATATTAGTAAGGATGGGGAATTATGCGAGTTTCTGTGCTCGGTGACATGAAGAACTAGGAATCAATAATCTCTGGGCCTGTACGAAATACACGCAGTCGGTGTGAAACGCACACCCGAAAAATTAGGTTTAATGGCTCAATGATGATAAGTTACAAAAATATGATTTCCCAATAAAACTGGACGAGGGTACAGATCATTTCCAAGATGCTGAAATTTTCATGGCACTACATTAGCCAATGAAGGCATCGCCACATGGACGATAGGAGTTTCAGAAAGGAAAAGAATGGAAGCTTTTTAAATGTGGTGTTATAGGAGAAATCGAATCAGTACTCTTTAAATATTTTTATTTTAAAGCTTCACTAAATTACAAAATAAATAAATCCTCTTAAATTAATTCATTTTTTGCAACATATGATCACAAATGCAATAACCGCCACTGGTAACAATCGCCACAGATAAGCGAGGTAAAACATCGCGTTTTGAAGTGCAGTCCTTGTTGCAAGGTAGTTGACGTAGACTATTGTCTGCAAGGTGGTCGCTTAGTCACAAGGTAGTATGTCAGTAAGAAGATTACTGCTTCCAAAGTGGTTGGCGAGGTGGAGGCACAACGCGAGAGCAGTTCCATCAAGGAGCTGACAAATTTTCTGAAGTCGTTTACCCAGGTCGAGTCTGAACTTCAAATAAAAAGGGGATTACATTGTACTCGTATATTTGGGGAACTCGGAGCGGAACTGGATACCGTTTTTAGATTGGATAATGCCGAAGTTTAGTAAATAGGGGTGCAGCATTGTCTCCGGTTAAGGACGAAATCCCGGCAGCCATACTTTATCAAGTTCTGACTGCCCCTTGTGAATTTTTTTTTGGGGGGGGGGGTAACAGGCTACATGAGGGTGATCCTGAAACAGGCAACTCCCCTTTAATAGCATAGGAAGGGAATTGAAAAGGGGGGATGCGGAAGGTAGAGCAAGGTAGCCAAGGGTTGACTAGGGCCCCCGGGCTATAATTTAAGGATCCTACCCGGTGTTTCACCTAAAGAGATGCAGGGAAAACCCTAGAAAACCTACATCAGGTAGGTCGGGCATTGGGTACTATTCTCACGCCCTTCCGAATGACGGGAGACGAGTTTGCTGTGGGGTCGCAGCATTCCCTTCTCCGTGTCTCCACCAGTTTAAGGAGGCAGTTGGCCGACTGATCCAATGGGATCAGCGGGCAACTCTTGCCATATGCCCAAGGTCTTTGACCCTAGTACATATACCTCCTAAAATAGGTGAAGGTGTCTCGGCATATGAGAACTTTGATAACAAAAAATACCTAGAGAGAGTGCGAGGCATTCCCGACATGATCAGGTGAGCCCCGCAGTCATTCTGGGCTGAAGCGCCTGCGAGAAAACTACCGCAGACGGGGAAAATCCCTTGTGAATGTACAATAGTACGTCTATAAATTTATAATTTTGCAATGTTTCGACAGAAGGAAACCTACAAAACTGCTCACTTTTAACTCTTTAGTAGTATATATTCGTAAAGCAAATAAGTTACGTGTTAGGTTTAAATCTGCTTGTGTGGAAAACCTTAAACTAAAACTTGCGTGCTGGGCGGAACGGGATACTACTGTAGAAGGCAAAATGTAACGTTTCTTAAGAAGAAAAGAAAAACTGACAGACTTTCGTTATAGGAATGAGTAAAAGCAAAGACTATGCAGTTACAATAAAATCTCTTTGCGAATAGAAAAATTGTTAAAGGGATCAACCGTATGCAAAATAAGTATAAGAATAAAAATACAATATATGTTTTTTCTTAACCCTAGGGGGTGGGGCACAACGGGAAGTTTGAAAGTTTTTTTTAAATTCACCATAAATCTTAATTTGCTTTTAACTTAAATTGATATTTGATTAAGTAAATATAAAACTAACTACTGCGTAACACATGTGTGAAATTATTTCTTTTAGAAAATTTTACAATAGTTGTTAGCCAAGAAGTGTCCTTTTCCGTCACGACTACCCTATATGAAGTTAACAGACTTCATTTATTCTAATGGATTTTAGGCAAGGAATCCCTTAAACAGTCTGAATTGTTTCTAAAATTCAAATACTTTATTTATATACGTCAGTCATGTAACAAGTTCATTCGGCTGAGTTAATGGTATAAACATCTGTGCAATAACTCCTTTATATTATAAGTCACAGAAGAAATCGGATCTCAAAATAAATTCATAGTTTAAAAGACTGATAGTACAAATGATTATGGCGGAGTACTAGGCCGAAAGCTCCTGTTAAATGACTGACGTATTTAAATAAAATATTTAAACTCGAAAAAAACTGATACTGTATAACATTTGCTAACCTAAAAAGATTATATTGTTTTTCTGAGCTAATGGCAATTCATATTCCCAGCAGTTGTAATAATTTGTTTAAAAACATAATTATATATTTATTCTTGGCAATCTCCAGCCAAAAAATCACCGGTTTACACTTTGCATTACATTTCGCCGCTTGCTCGTAACTTGTACGGAACTCTCTGGACTACTCAGGCTTGAGTATTCACCTAAACTTGTTAACAGGAGTTATCAAACGAGCTGTACGCCTCTATTGCTAAGATAAATACTTTGAGAAATATTTTTAGAGTAGTGTTTAATTAAAATTAATATATGAGAAAGGTAATCGTAGAGATTTAACTGATTTTGACACTATAATTCGTCTGATATTAAAATTTGCGTAAGACAATAGCACCTATTTTAAACGAAATATATTTAGGTAAGCTATTTAAATAACACTTTTTTTGAACTACTCATAATAAATTCAAATTTCTCAGAACGTAAATCTGCATGTTTTAGATTTGTCCTCTCCGGGAATTTTTAAAATTACAATCCGTGTTATTTTCCTTTTTCACTTTTTTTGTCTACATTCTTAATAGGTTTAAACCTTCCAACAATCCGTTTGGTAGTTAAGTTTAATTTTCGTTCTTATTAGAGTTCATATTTTTATCGTAGTATTAAAAGGTTATTTCCATTTTATCCATTTGTTAAAAATTTTTACGTTCAGTCAGGCTTTTATACTCGTCTTTTTTACATATGTTGTTCTGTTGTAAATGTTGACTTCTTCTCTGAAAACAAGCTCTGCTATGTGAATATTAACAGTCTGCGAGACGTGTGTTGATGAAGATCAAAGGGTTATGAATTAATTAGTGATTTCGAGAACAGATCTGTTTATTGTAGTACTGTTTATTAGCAGCAGAAATCGTAAAGCTCATATGGGTCTAGTGACCTGTCCTCTGTAAGCTTTGGCGTAATGGAGAGAACACCAAACTTCAATATTACGCGTGCTTTAATTAATCGTTGTGCAAATAAGACATATAAAGGGTTTTGAATGTCTTTTGCTTTTTATATATTTTGATTTAGCCATTTTAATTACGTTCGTACCGTGTACACTGGAACTCGAATACTGCGAAAGCGTTTTTTTCTCTGTTATTTACCTCATCACAAAATAAATCACATATAACAATTGTGTGTAAATCAGTTAAAATTGACTTTCTGTGTATTATGCAAAGCATAAATTACTGTAAAAATATATTTTCTTATTTCAAGGAATTTTTATTAAACCCAGATTTGAATTTAACATTTTTTGAGTATGAATCACTATATTAAAAAAATTCAAAACAATTATTAATTAAAATTACTGTCTTGCGATTTACAATGCGTACAATAAAGGTAAATTGATGTGCGAGGCTCTGAGAGAATAATCATCAATACTAAGAATATGAGGAATATGGGGCTTACAAATAAATTTTGATTAAACCTAGTTTATGATAGTTGGAGGGACAGGAAGAGTTTTAGAAATGGAAGACGTAAGTGTAGTATAGTGCTGCACCACATATAAATACTCAGGCACAAATATTTATAGGAAAGTAGGAAGCGAGGAGGAAATGAAGCACAGATTAGCGAAGGGTAGAGTTGCAACAAGACATTTCCGCTGAGTTGAATGGAATAAACATATAACAAATAAGGTGAAAAGGAGACTACAAAACGATAAAAGAAACTATTGCGCTATATAGTTCTTAGGTTTGGGAAAAAAACTAAGTAAAATGAAGGAAAGGTAAGAGCAATGGAAATGGATTTTCTGGAGACGCAGCTGTGGTGTAACAAAAACAGAAAGAATAAGAAATTAATACATTCGGAAAGAAATGGGGCTTACATCAGTAAATATCTCAGATACAATAGAATACAGGAGGTTGAATTGGTATGGACATTTGAGACGAATGTCAGAGGAACGGTGGCCATTAAGAATATTTCACTGGCGACCCCAAAAACGAAAAAAAATGAAGATCTAAACTTACAAGAAATGAAGGAGTGATGCAATCAATGACGGACAGATGTATGCAAGATGTAGATTGGAAATATAAAAGGAGGTGGAATCTAGGTTGCGAGATATATGTATATAATCATCGATATAATTTTTGCGACGTAACATGTTACAAGAGGGCAATCCAGAAAAAGGCAACATCCGTTTAATAGCACAGAAATGAAATTCAAAATGGAGTGTAAGGTAGCCAAAGGTTAACTGGGGCTTCTGGGCTATAATTTGAGGATCCTACCGGGTACTTACCTTAAAGAGATGCAGTAAAAACTATAAAATTGCATGAGTTAGATCGAAATATTGGGTTCTTGTCTTACGCCTTTCCGACTCATGGAAGAAGTGTTTTCTTTCTCGGCCCGTTGAGGAGGCAGCTGGCCGACTGATCCAATAGGATAAGTAGATAGCACCTACTGTATCATATATCTTTATGAAAAGGCATTGTTGCCTCGGCATGTGAGAACCGTTAACGCTAGAGAACGAACGAGGCATTTTATTTTTGGTTAACAGGCTACATGAGGGTGATCTTGAAACAGGCAACTCCTCTTTAATAGCATAGGAAGGGAATTGAAAAGGGGGGATGCGGAAGGTGCAGCAAGGTAGCCAAGGGTTAAATAGGGCCCCCCGGCTATGGTTTAAGGATCCTACCCGGTGTTTCACCTAAAGAGATGCAGGGAAAACCCTAGAAAACCTGCATCAGGTAGGTCGGGCATTGGGTACTATTCTCACGCCCTTCCGAATGACGGGAGACGAGTTTGCTGTAGGGACGCAGCATTCCCTTCTCCGTGTCTCCACCAGTTTCAGGAGGCAGTTGGCCGACTGATCCAATGGGATCAGCGGACAGCTCTTGCCATATGCCCAAGGTCTTTGACCCCGGTACATATACCTCCTAAAATAGGTGAAGGTGTCTCGGCATATGAGAACTTTGATAAAAAGTACCCAGAGAGAGTGCGAGGCATTCCCGACATGATCAGGTGAGCCCCGCAGTCACTCTGGGCTGAAGCGTCTGCGAGAAAACTCCCGCAGCGCCCTTCCTTTTTTTGGAACGAGATATCCTCGAAAGGAAAACCAATCATTATTGTGGGTAAAAACACCTGCGAGAGCTACCGCAGGTGCTCCATTCAGTTCATTAATACGTATTACCTGCCTCATTAGAAGGTTTGTTGATATGAACCAGCAGCAATCATTTTCTTTTAACATCCCGGTAGCGCATTGCGTCACCGTGACTTAGCGACAGGTACTATGAGTCTACGTGTTTATTCATTAAACTGTGGCGAAACTGTCCTGTTCCGTGAAATTTACAACACACTTCCTGTTTTGTTACAATTCTCCTGGTAATGTCTCTCTGGTTTCTCCTCCCTCTTCCTTTTTAAATAGAACTAATAAAGCATTAATACTTAACTCTATTTTAAGCTTTGATCAAATTAGTAGGTTGCAAAGATTAAGTGGCCACAGATCCAGAGAAACAATTGTAATAATGGTAATCTACGACATCAATTAAGCTGAGTAACGTCTTATTATATTACCGTTTGAACTCGAAATCCTTTGTGAGTAAAATTGTATAAGTTCTGTTACGGTCAGCCCCATAGCCATTAACTCTGGACTTTAATTTTTCATTAACTAAATTTACTCAATGTATTGTGACAAATATGTTTTCAATACCACAGCTGTAAAGATATTTTAACATAAATTTTGATACGAAATATTATGCAATTGAAAACTACCTCTTAAATGACGCAGGTGCTTTAATTAAATGGATAAAAGTCTAGTCAGGCACACGTCTGGGATTGACTGATTGTCACAAAAGAAACTGCTTCAGGAAGTGATGGAAAATTATTACTTAACGCATAAAAGTATAAATTTTACTCTTATAAATTTTTTTTTACAACTTTAAAAGATTAAATATTTTTATAAAAATTAAAAGTTACCCTAAAAATTTTTTGATATAAAAATGTCTTACACTTAATATTATCAAAATTTCCCGTTTTAATTTTACACTGAAAAATATAAATGACAATTCTCTGCAGGTTTTACATGTGAAAATAGTTTCATAATCATAATTCAATTCGCGGCGTTTTTAAATTGAAGATGTATAAATCATAGAGTTTAAAATGCATGAGAATGGTTGGAGATAGCTTACAGTTCTCTGTCAGTCAACAGTTTTACACACACTGAATACGCACGGTGACTGGCGTGCCCTTTGGTCCAAGTCCCGCTGTGAGTTACAGTCTCCGCTCCCGGCTGCATGCTCGGGGTTAAAGCAACTTTAAAGTCGGTGAAGGAGCAAACGAAAGACCTCCAGAAATTTTTAACACTTTTGAAAACCTTGCTCTCTTGCCTCAAACTGTTTCAGTCTCTATTCTGCCCAGTCAATCTCTCACTTATCCGCGATTCGGATAATCTCAACCAGTAACTGCAGCGGTTCTTACACGTTAAAGGAGCGTTTCAACAATGAATATGGTATGCAGAACACATCAACAATTTAATACCCAGAACCGCAGTCTAATAAAACTCTTTGGACATTAATAATCAAGTAAAATGTGCACATACGTTATTGAATACAAATAAGTAACCTCCAATAATTTCAAATTAATTAAGTTAGTGAAATTTGTTCACCACAGTGTATTTAATATTCATCACGCTATACAGTGCTAAACTCATTTCATTACAGCAGTTCTAATAAGAGTTAAACACCAGAATGTAATGTGCTCTATCTCGTATTATTGATAATAATAAAATGAACGTCAGATATGTATTGATGAAATGAACATGGCCTTAAAAACATACCGGACCGCGCCATTCCTGAGCATATAAAGAAACACTATTTATCTTGTATAAATTTCTGTTACATATTCATATTTACTTTTATTAATAACGCGCTACGAGTAAAATTAATTATAATTTTTTTTAAAATTTGTTACGTATAAGCTAATGAATTTACATTATTCCTTTCGAACTGTGGTAAATTAATATTATGTGAATTGTACCATGAATTGTTCTCATATAATAACGCTGCTTTGCTTAATAACCTTCAATATTTCGATGCTATAATGATTTATTTGTCACGTTCTTTACTGGAAGGTTGGCATTTAGCGAAAGACGCTTTTAACATAAAAGAATTTTCGCAAATATCTAATGTCCAATATTTGGCCAAAGTAAAATTGAAATGGTTAGTAAGGTCAGGATTGAGCCAGATTGTTTCTTAGTCGACAATTTGGAAGGAGCAGGTTGTTGGAGCTGTCAATCCGCGTGGGAAATCTGCAGGGCGTGATTTAATGTCTGTGGAAGGCTCGGTGCGTGATATTATTACTCGCACCATCTCCTAATTCCGTTAGAGCGCTCTGCGCATAATGCCGCAGCTGGAACTGTTACTCGTCGAGGTACAACTTTGCGATCCTATTTAGCTACTGGTCTAATGCAGTTTCCCTCCGACATTCTAAACACCTCAGAACGTATTCCTCGGGGTCTCTCTTCACCTCTCTCTACACCTTAACGAAATTTACTTCTCAACACCGACCCAGCTTATCAGTAATAATTAAACAATCGTGCTCTTTCATGTGTAAAATTCAACGAATCAATGTGCACGATGAATAACATTAAGACCAATGAGTCTTATTAAATTTTAAATTACGAATGCATCTTGGATTCTGCTTTTGAAAAAACGTCTTCTAGACCAGATTCGTCGGTACTTTCCGGCATTTCGGTGAAGACGTCTTGGAGGTCCTTGAACAACTAAATTTTGTAAGTCTAAAACCACGTATTCTTTTCAAAATCGTTTGGTAACATATTACCTAATGTAATCAACTGTAATTTGCATTTTAGTACATCCGAAGATATCTCAAATGAGAGACGAAACGTAGTGTAGTTCATCTTTTAGGGAAAATAAAAAACTGACTAAGAGGCTGTTATAATTCATTTGAAAACCGTGTATCTGTGAGTTGCATAAAAATGACGCACAGTATTATTTACTAATCAATACGAATTCAGAAAACCAATTCATTGTTTTATGCCATGCTAATTTGTAATAGCAATTAGACTTCAATATACGTTTGTGAAAAGTGATAGCTATTAATTTCAACTAACGAGTTAGGAAAAGTAAATTGATTGGTGGCTCTCCAAGCCACGAGGCAGACGTATAATTGGTCATTATTCTGAAACTGCTAATACCTAACCATGCACACTCAAAGAGACTTTCCCTACCTTTACCACACCATTGAGAAAAACGCGATACTAAAGTTGTACAATATTGCAACGGCCCCTTAATTTAACTATAAAGTATTTCAATAATTATTAACACAAAAACGGAGGGAAATGAAATCACTCACCAAATACGTCCCTAAATTCAAAATACGTACAGTTTTTTAACGGAGTGTAGTTGTCTGAGTATCCAACAATACTTTAAATCTACTATAAACTACCTATGCCCGCGACAACTTTCGCGCGGAAATAGTTCTATTTATTTTAACCTAAAAACGAAACAACAGGTGCAGAGTTTTGATAAAGTTGAATTCACTGAATATATAAAAGTACGATATCAGTTATTTATGATCGCTTCAGGAAAAACCTTATATCTCTCAGTTGGTTTTGAACACACGCTTCGGACCCATTAAATATAAGCAATACTAAATATTAAAATTAGCTGAGGCGACAAATAAAACCAATTTACGTATGCATCGTATCGAAGATCCAAAAAAGTTTATTACTTCGCAGGGAGTTAGCTCTCTGCCAACAATAATTTAAATACGGCGCGAATCCTACTGCAACAATATATGGAGGGTGAATACTCGACCTCTCACCTTCTCCCTCACCCATCTATCATTCTCTCTCTTATGTTGCCAAAATTACGCTTATAATAACAATAAGTGGGATCAATGGAGTAGGGACGCCTAATAGGACTTATAACTCGCAGTTTGTTTTCACGCCACATTTCGCGTGGCAATTCAATAGATTTATAAATATTTACAGTAATATCTTCCAAACTCTGCAAGGTATCGAATTGCAACGTACACGGAAATTTTAGTTAAAATTCTTGTTTCAATCCCGTTAAGCCGTTTCGGAGCATAAACAGATCAACCCGCATACACTTTTCGAAGACTGCAATACAAGTACGCGAAGAAACTTTCTTATAGGATTAATATTTATATTATATTAATATCTTCTGTGATATATTGAAATAAACTATGCACGAATATTTAAGTTGAATCTCCTGTTCTAAATCTTCTAATTTTCATTGTAATCCGGTGAGCCGCTTAGGAGCCTATTCAAGACAAACAGACAGACAGATACTTCCATTTTATTTATTGGTATAGATTCTGGGAAAAGTACAATTGTAAGCACTAGAAATTCTACCGTTAATATATGATTCACCTAGGGTCCGTTAACATTCTTGATTTATGTAGAGTTTTATAATTACAGTAAATAGTAATATAATAGAAAGAAGTATCTAAAAAATGGTATTATTTTCTTGAAAATTTAAGACATTAGCTAAAACGTACTATACTAATGCATTTCTGAATCAGATCTGCATGAACAACATAAATAATCAGAATGCATATAGTAACGAGTCTGTAGATTTAATAAATAAACTTAGTGTTGCTCTTGTCAGAAATATATATCTGTGCAAATTTGCCTTTAATTTTCATCGTCGACCGACGCTCTTATCAGAATTGGCGTACGTGAAATTATGATTCGCTGCGTTTTTTTGTTTCCGGGAAAGGTTTTGGCAATGAATCTGGGCCCATATAAAGTCGTTGTTATTAAAATAACGAGTTTGTTTACCTCCCACAACCCCGTTTATCGTAGCGAAGATTTACGGTCATGATGTCTGGTATCAGGAGCTGCATCGGCTGCTTATCTGGTCGCTTTATGTCCTGCACATCGATTTCAGGTCTTCCTGGCAGCCATGATTGATGTCTCCTCCATCTAGCTGCTGTATTTTGACAGGCGTGGTTTTCGTGATCTGGCGGGATAGTTAGTGTTGCAACACGGATACGTTATCAACTCATGACGATGATTACATTGTGTGGCCGACGTGTGCACTAATTCAAAATGAAGCCTACTGTAAAACGTTTAATTCAGTTATGCAATATTCGAGGGGTGTAGACAGGAATGCCTTCATAAATGGAAACCTAATGCACGGCCTTTCAGTCGGTTTATTGTCAAAACCATTACTATAACGAGGTATTTCTAAATTGCGTTAAGTTGCACCTATGCACTACAATACCGCTAAGACTCGGGGCTTGTGTGGAACGGAACGAAGCAATTCCCTGACTAATCCTTAGTTAAATTTTAGTTGCTTGGTCAGAATACAAACTCAACTGAGAAATTAAGCTGTATATCAACGATTGTCGCGCCAACTCGACTTACTAGTTGCCGGCCACTACTCCATAAACTTTATGTAAGCGTTTAGGATTACGGGAACTTTAAATTATAGCTCAAGTAGCTGTAGTATTAAATAAGAAACAGAGTTATCAGAGAAAGAAACAAGATTTTCTCCTCATAATACCTACAAAAAAGTGGCCGTGGTACGTAGGAAAAGAAATTTGATGTGGTGTTTGCTCTTTGTTTACATCGCAAAAATATTATTATAACAAGGAATTGTTAAATAATTAAAAGAGTATATTTAATTTGAATATTTTTCATTTAATTATGATGATAATAAAGATCTAAATCGTGGCAATACAATATAAAATTTACAAAAGAAATTAACTCAAATTAAGTTTTAGTAAAAATATAAATTTACGAATAAAATTTATTATCAAATTGGCTCAGTCGGTAAAGCAAAAAGAATCTATGCAGCTTCTAAACGGCTGCTCCCGGGAACGCGGATGACGAACGATATAATTGAAATAAAAACACAATCGCGAATCAACGAGAATGGTTTTGTAGGAAAAACCGGGTAAAAATGCCGTTACCAGATGTTCTGCGTGGTTACGTCGTTCTTGGTTTGCCGTTGCCGGATGTTCCTTTGCTGGATCACGTCTTCTAGATCCTCTAGCGCCTCTTCTTCAGATTGAATCTCCATCACATGTTATCTTTTTGTTTTCCGTACTCCCATCAAATGAATCTTCTTTCTCGAAAACATGCCGAATTTAACTTTCACGCATGTTGTTTCGTCAGCCACTGCTCTCTCATCCCGTCTTTCTCAGGACAGCTCCCGGTACCAACTGTCCAAATACAATGCACTCCAGGCAATAAATAATGTTGTAAACGGCGACGTTTCCCGCCTACTCGGCCTTGACCAAACCACCCTCGCTTTTTCGTCCTGCTGTACGCAAATACCAAAAACTAAATTATTTTTGCTTTACCGCTTCAATGTAGGGGCCATGAGTCACCACATTGAACGACATTAAAATAATCTATTATATATTAATCTGAGTTTAAATGTGAAAATTACACATTATACCTTATTTCCATTAGTTTTATGTTACTTTTCATTTTGTGCTTGCACCTTCGACGTAATCATTAATGAATTCCTTTACCGTATTAACTCATTTAACACTTAGCTGTATTGTAATGTATGAACATATGGAAGGCAAAATTTGGTTTTCTGTTGTAAGTTCTTCGTGTTTGGTGCGCGAGAATATTCCAGAACAAAGCAGGTTTGAGTCTCATCATAACAGAAACAATGGAAAAATGACGTAGCGGTAGCGTGTTTTAAGGATAAAATCCTACTCCGGCTCATAAATTCAAGTTGTACTCCAAATTAGTAATGAAACGGTCTAAATTTGCATTTTCTGCAAACTGCATATAACCCAGCCAAGAAACTCCCCGCCAACTCTCTTTTAGATTTGCATCAATGAACGTATTACCTCTGAAAATAAATCAAGAATGCAATTTTCTAAAACCTATTGAAAAGAGAATATTGTCATTTTCTTGAATTATCTATTAATGATGATGTAAGTCAGAAACCTTTTTAAAGATCAGGCATAAGTTTAAGTTTAAACAAAATATGTGAAGGGGTATAGACTAAATGATGTAGGTTGTGCAGGTCCGACAGGATAGATGTAGAGGCAATGTTCAGCTCAAGTCTGCACTGTAACGACAGAGGGCGAACTCAAATACATCAAACATAATTTTTACAGGTAATGAATTTAAAAGATAAACATAAAAAATAATGTCAGTAATCATTTTTACTCCAACGTAAATATAATTTATTTTGCAGAAAAGGTTAATATTTTCTATCACACGCTGTTTGCTGTTACAGCTGTTACATGTAGATGTGATAAACTTTTGACACTCAAAGATAAATATGAGTGAAATAAAAGTTCATTTCGTAAAGAGCATCGAATAATTAAACACTGTTTTTTGACCGATGTTTCCAATAATTTAATCATATCAATTTGCAGCTTCAAGGACATACTAAAACCTATTGAAAAGAGAATATTGTCATTTTCTTGAATTATCTATTAATGATGATGTAAGTCAGAAACCTTTTTAAAGATCAGGCATAAGTTTAAGATATAACTATGTAAGGGGTATATGATTGTAATTCGAAAGGTATAAATAGTTGAATATAATTAAACTGTCAATAGATATTTAAAAAAATTAATCATTTATTTTTGGACTATTAGACATTGTATATACATGAGAACAATTATAAGAAAAAAATTTCATAGGAATCAGTAATGTTGAATAAACGAAATATATTTAAATGTTTTTTAAAGGTAATGTGTAAGTATAATATGTAATTATGTTTTATATAATAATTAATGTGATTATAAAATAAATTTAATTGAAAATACAAAGGGTTGAATTCATAGAAATAATAATATATTTATCTTTACTTAATTAAATTATAAGAATAATCAGTATATTGATTGGATAATGAGCGTGTCATCTGTAACGAACAAATACATCTACTCGGGCCTTGGCGGCGGAATCAAAACAAAGGAGACAGCGGTTAACAATTGGGCTATAAAACCGAGTCTTGGCTGGGAGTTTCCCAAAATTGTGTGAGAATCGGCGACCGGGCGGCATGTTTTCCCCAAGTGTAACCTTGGTGATAGATGTCGCAGAAGGGGGGACGAGGTTTTAAAGAGGGAGACGGAGACATTTTGACATCAAATTGGTGGTAGAGAGAGAATTTGAGAGATGTAGAGATTGATGGTGAGAGATTGGTGGTAGAAAATCGAATTTACAGATTTTTGGAGAGATGTTGAGATTGTAGTGATTGATTGGTGATCAGATTGGTGGAGAGACAGATTGGTAGAAACTGAATTAGAGAGATTGGTGGTCGAGAGTGGTGAGGTGAGAAATGGTCAGATGGTGCTAGAGCGGTGACGATCTGGAGAAATGACGAGTAAGGAGCTGGAACATGCACCAAGACGATTAGGTAAACTACTGCATCTGTAACTCTTTGTAATTTTCTGTTTGCTGCCAGATTAGAGTGGTTCAGTGTACTAAAATATCTGTTCTATGAGAAGACCCATAAAGTGCGACCCTGAGATTAGTCTTAAAATTGTTAGGATTGTTTAAGTAATTAATATAAATCATTTTGTAAATATATGTGTAGTTATTATTAAAAATAATTGCCGGCGTAATTATGTGTAATATTAAAAATTTGTAATTATTATATGTTTGTTTTTGTCATAGTAAATTGTTTTATTGTTTTTATAAAATATTACCATTTATTAAATTATAAATTCGTATCACCCCCAAATATTCTGTATACATCTTTCCCGAAAGTTTGCATGAAAATGGAAGAGTGTAAAAAGTAGTTTTTATCTTTATTATTGATAATTTAATTTTAGTTAAAATAATTTTAATGGTTGTAATTTAAATAAAATATTAGTATGAGTCACTAATATGGATAAAGAATCATGTTTCTGAGACGTTGGCTTAAAACAGTATTAGAGAACAATCTTATATTGCGACAATCACTAATTGTAGTGTTGTGAGATGGTTGCGTTCTTGAAGACTATTTTTTTAGAACATTTAGTAATTAAAATGAAAGGATGAAAAAATACGAAAATTAAAAGAATCAAGAGCAGTTAATTTTTCAAATTCGTGGTTATGGCATTGAAGACGAAACCGGAAGTTCCTTTAAACCGTTGTCAATTTAAATAAAGCTAATGGACAACTTAAATGGCTTCTTTTTTTGATTGATGATGTAACTCCAGAGGAAAATTACAAGATTCAGTAGGCAGCTCAACGATTTGAAATTGAACATGGTAAATTGGTTTGAAGTAATTCTGAAATTGAAAAAGTATGATTGGATGAAAAGCCTTTTCTTACATATTTAGATTTATTGTTGTTTCTGTTAGTCCTCTATTGAGGAAATAAGATACGTCATACAATACAAATGAACAAAATAAGGTACATAATGAAAGACAAATAATCTTAAAATAAATTAATAAAGAAAATGTATATAGACAAAAGTCAATATAAACACAACACGGACACACGATGTCACGCACACATTGAGAAACACGCAATGGAGTTTTAACTACTTGGTGCTCTGCGACCAGAAAACTGTCCTTCCCTCTGCCTCCAGGCAGTACATGAAACAAACAAAAGAGCAGAAAAAACTTAATAGAAATTTTAGAGATATGTGATGTACTATTTTACAAGGCAGCTCATTCAACACTTTTTGCAGGAAACTTGATTTTAAATACTAGAAGGACGATTAAGAAAATCCTGTGCCGGAGAGGCTGATGCAACTTTTCAAGGTGACGAGACATCTGAATCGCTGACACACGTGGTTGAATTATATCAGGTTTCTCTTCCCCCTAATAATGATGGAGCTACCTTCGGGGATGATTCTTACTCTCTCACGTTTCAAGATTCTTATAAGCCGAGGCTCTTGGTCAGTTTTGAAAGATGTCTTGGGGTTGCAGACAGTGAGCACACGATATTGGACCAGTAGACTAGATGCTTCTAAACCAGTCCAGGCACCAAGAAGGGAATGCCGTGACCCCACCGCAAACTCGTCTCTCGTCATTCTGAAGTACCCAATAGCCAGACCTACCTGAGGCAGGTTTCTCTACAGCTTATCTTATTTCACTTTTAGGTTAATCATCGGGTATGATCCTTAGCCCGTGGGCCTTATTCAAACCCATTTCAATTTATTCGTCACTTTAATGTCTGCGTCGTGTAGCTTACGGATGGGCAACCATTTCGTGGTTACCATCCACTTTTGTATCTCTGGTAAAAGTAAAATTTTCTAACCTCCAACTGTTCCGCAGTAATAAGGATTTACAAAGCAGGAAAGTAACTTTACCTTATAAAGCAGAGTTACAGCGAGTTAAAGCATGTAAAAGTAATTAGTAAATTCTTTATGTCAGACTTTTGTTAAGTTTCGCAGAATAAATCTTTATAAAACAACTTAATGTCGTAAATTCTTTTTATTTATACTTTGAATACATAGAAGCATAGATAACAATGAGTTATTAATTAGATCCTTGATGATGATGCTGCGACTTGAAATACATCATATCTGACGCAATTTTTGTAAGTAACAAGAGAAGGTATCCTCGTTCGGAAAAATTCAGGCAATTTCCTTCTTTGACAATAACATAAGTCACAGTTCTAAAGCCCTATTTCACAAAGTACGAGACAGGGAAAAGTAGCAAACTTAATTTTTTTTTCACATATTTGCCGTAGGTTATTATATCCACTACTATTAAATTTATATTTACTTTATATCTCATTCCTGACAGTTCTTCTTAGCAACTTATATCAGATTATCAATATATGGAGTGAAACGTTTCTTTCATCCAGGCATACACCTTAAATTTCAAAATTACTTCAAATTGATTTTCCCACTGAACATTTTAATATCCTCTGGAGTTCATCAATTAAAAAATAAATCATTTAAGTTACCTATTAACTTTGTTTAAATTGTCAACAGTTTAAAAGACTTTTGGGTTTTATCTAACGTATTAATCTTTGAAAACAATTACTCAATAAACATCTCTAAATATTTATGCTTTTATTTCAAAACCTGTTATTTTTCTCGTTATTTTTTCTTTTTTACGTTCCTACATTTTTAAATACTAAAAAATATACACATAAAATTATCTTAAACAACAAAAACAAATGGTAACACTTTGCAATTAGTGCTCAACAAAAAATAAGCTTGTTTTCCAATACTGTTCTAAACTGGCGTCTCGGTATCATGATATTCTAGCCATATTAGTAACTCTTATACTAATATTATATTTATATTACACGTTATACAATATTATTTACAAAATCAATCATTTCAACAATCATAAAATTTATTTTAATTAACATTACTTTCTCAATAATAATTATATAAACTCCTATTTACAATCTTTTGTTTTCGTTTAAAATTCCCAAAAACAAATGACATGCTCATTATGCAATGGTCAATTTAATGATTATTTTAATAATTTAATTAATTTTGAATAAATAAATTTTTGTTTCAATAAATTAAATACTTTGTATTTTCAATTAAATTTTACTTTATAATCATATTAATATTTCCATAATTACGCCTTAAACTTATATATTTACTTTAAAAATATCTAAATATACTTTGTTCATTCAACTTCTACTGATGTATGTAATGCTAACGTTTCTTACAAAAATTTTATATCATCCTTTTTCATAACCCTTTTAATTTTTAAACATCTGACAAACTTTCAATATCACTCCTTTTATTCGGTACATTGGCTATATTATTGAAAATATCTTTTATATTTATACGTTTCTACGTGTAAAATTTCAATTTTCTCCCAATCATCATAAAATTATTAAGATTCTAAATAAAGATTGTCAATAGAAATAAATATATATGATTACTACTGTGTTAGTTTTCGAATAGTGTAAACAAGACTGCTGATTTGTATCAAAAGTTACGTTAACTTTAATAAATGATAATTCAGGAAACTGACGAAAATTATTAGCAACGCTTTCTTAATATTCACACTTATATTACCCGTAAGTAAATTCCTCTTTTTAACGAAAGCCTTCCTTGCCTGTGCTATCCTACTCTTTATGTCTACTATACTTCTACCATCCGTAGCTATTCCGCTTACCAAGTAGTAGAATTCCTTAACTTCTTCAAAATATCCCTTCTCAATCTAACACCCTTTGTTATTCCACTGTTTTCCACACTACACTCCGTTACCTTGGTTTTCCCTCTATTAATACTCATATTGAACTTCTCCAGTACCCCATTCATGTCATTTATTATGCTTTACAATTCTTCTCCTGACTCCCCTAATAGTACAATTTCACCGGAGAAACGTAAGGTTTTTATTTCTTCTCCTTGCAGTCTGATTCCTTTTCCATATTCCGTTTTAAATTTCTTCATTGCCTGCTTTATATGGCACAATAGGCGCTGCGGGAGTTTTCTCGCAGGTGCTTCACCCCAGAGTGACTGCGGGGCTCACCTGATTATGTCTGGAATGCCTCGTACTATCTCTAGTTTTTTTTATCAAAGTTCTCACATGCCGAGACACCTTCACCTATTTTAGAAGGTATATGTACTGGGGTCGAAGACCTTGGGCATATGGCAAGAGTTGTCCGCTGATCCCATGAGATCAGTCAGCCAACTGTCTCCTGAAACCAGTTGGAGACATGGAGAAGGGAATGCTGAGACCCCACAGGCAAACTCGTCTCCGGTCATTCGGAAGGGCATGAGAATAATACCCAATGTTGCAGGTTTTCTAGTGTTTTCCCTGCATCTCGTTAGGTGAAACACCCGGTAGGATTCTTAAACCATAGCCCGGGGGCCCTAGTTAACCCTTTGCTACCTTTCTCTATTTTCCGCATCCCCCGTTTTCAATTCCCTTCCTATGATATTAAGGGGGAGTTGCCTGTTTCAGGATCACCCTCATGTAGCCTCTTAACCCAAAAACAATAACAGCTCTATATATAAGTTAAATGTCATGGGCGACGGACTGTATCCTTGTCTTACTCCTTTCGTGATTTCTACTTTATTTTCTTGATCTTCAATTATAATTACTGCTGACTGCCTTCTGTAGAGATTGTTTATAAGCCTTCTTTCTGGATATTTTATTCCTAGGCTGATTACTACCGTAGGTATATATGAATAAATTTGTTTGTCACGGTAAAATATCAAAATTCATTACGAGCTGCTAAGTGCGATAAGTCCTTGCAATAAACATTGAAAATTCATGCCACATCGTAGGGACATGGTGTCTGCCTCCTGTGGAGCTATTCTTCATGGCTTCACAAAACAGCGTAGGAGCCATTAGCAAGGGTGTGCAGTGGACAGGGGACAGATATCCTGGGTGGAGTCTGTTTCTTGCTGACTCCGAGTCACAGGCCTGTCCCCAAGGAAGGCCGACGAAAGGCGAAGCTTATATTAGGAAACAAATCGAATCGAGGTATCAGCCACAAGCCTTGGCCTCCTTGCACAATATCCACACTGAGAGAGAAGATAAATGAAGCGAAACAATAAATAGTGAAACCCTGCCATTTATCCAAAAAAGATTAAGGCCACGATAGTTCTAATCAACATGATGTTAAATGATGGAATATGAATTTATTGGACATATCTTCTAAATGGTAAACATGAAGTAGTGGTTAAAATTATAATACAACTGGAGCATCTATCCCAAGAACCATGTCAAGTGACAATGGCAAACATATTTTAATTTCATTCTCATACGGTTCTTGAGACCGTAAATCGAGGAGAGTGAGTGCACAAGATACAGTTTAAATACGTGTTCTTTTTTCTCGAGGGCGTACAAAATCTCAACGTATTTTTTTTTGTAAAAAAAATATTTACATCCATAAGTGCAATTGTCTGTTCGGCTTTACTTTGGGAATTTATATTTCACCAATATTTTATACCTATGTCGAGTCTCTTTTATTTCTTTTACAACGATGAGCAACTGAATAATTAAAATCTAGTCTTGTGTATAAAGGCTCTTTTAACACAAAAAAATATTTTTGCCTGAAAGCACTCAAATTAAAGACTTGTTTTAACTTCAACTAAATATGTTATTAGGGATCAAAAGTGGAAAAAATGTTTTCACAGTTTATTTATAAGCACATAGAGTTCTATTTCCGAGTGTTTGTGAGGCTTAACTGGTAAGTTTGTGACCTTGTTTTCTGAAGCTCGGAATTTAACGGAAGGTTATAGATAACTATGAATTTTATTTTGCTTTATGAAACTTTAAATTTATATGTATACACTAAAATGGAGAACATTAATTTCTATGGGGCCCAGTAGATGTATATAAAAATATTAATATCAGTTATCTATTCTAAGAAATAAAATTGAAGTGTCTATTTGCCTGTCTGGAAGATTGTCTGTAAGAGGTTCCCAAACGGACTCAACGGATTTCAATGAAAATTTGATGAATTAAAACAACTTAAATTTTCGTGTATGTTTCATTTCTATATCATGTATATAATATATATGTATAATATAAATATAAATGTTTGAGAATCCGTTGAATTTCCGTGCGACAGTCGATCTGCACAAATTAACTGCGAGTAATAAGGCTTATTAGGCGTTCCTATACCATTCATCCGATTGCCGTGAAATTTAATATTTAACGATGATCATCCAAAAGAGGTTTTCTGTCGATCATTTGATAATTTCAAGCCAAAAGGATTCCTACACTAAAGACATATAGAACATTAAACAGTATATATTATGCCCGTCAAACGAGATAATTAAATTGATGCTAAGCGAATAATTACACTTATGTTTAACTAACATTAATAATGCAGAATGTTTTATAAGTCCGCATTGCATATTGTTTATAAAAGGATCCTGGTCGCACATACTCAATTTTATTTTGTAGCAGGCTGATGTAAATAGTAACCGTATTATTTTCTGCCGATTCAAGGACAACTTTACCGCGGGGGAGAGGAATATCGCTGCTATCATAAGCGTAAATTTTGCAGCGAAATAGAGGCGAGCATTCTCACTCCATATATTGTTTCAACAAGATATATGATTGGAGGTAACGGTATTATTGTTGAGACAGCATTGTTACTTCAGATACAGGACTGCCAACATGCGTTCACGTTTAGTTTAAGCTTCAAGAAAATTGGAAAAGCACTTATTGTAGTGGTATTAAATCCTACGACTGATCTGATGTAACCATACTTGCTCCCTTTCTTTCGCAAGCCTTTTCATATCTCCATAACTATCATATCATACGTCCTCCCTAATTTGCTTAGCGTATTCCATCATTCGGCTCCCTCTCCTGTTTTTACCCCACACACTTTCCTCTAATGCTGATTTTACAAGACCCTTGTGTCTTAAAACGTGGCCCTTTAATCTATCCCTTCTCTTGGTCAACGTCCTCCATATTGTTCGCCCTTCCTCTATACTGGTTTACAACGTCCTCGTTACTAACTATCCCCCAACTGATTTTCAGCATTCTCCTATAGCACCACATTTCAAAGACTTCTACTCTTTTCCTTTCCGCAATTCCTATCGTCCATGTTTCACAGCCAAATAACGCCGCACTCCAAACGAACATTTTCAGAAACGATTTCCTAATATTCACGGTTATATTATCCGTAAGTAAATCCCTCTTTTTTGCGAAAGCTTTCCTTGCCTGTGCTATCCTACTCTTTATGTCTACTATACTTCTACCATCCCTAGTTATTACGCTTCCCAAGTAGCAGAATACCTTCTAATTATCCCTTCCCATTCTAACACCCTTAGTTATTCAACAGGTTTTCATACTGCAGTTCATCACCTTGCTTTTCCGTCTATTAATCCTCATCATGTGCTCTTCCTCCAGGACCACGTTCATGCCATTCATTATGTTATAATTCTTCTACTGACTCCACTAATACTATAATATTATCGGAAAACCACAGTGTTTTTATTTCTCCTCCTTGTTATATGATTCATTTTTCATATTCGTTTTAACATTCTTCAACCCCTGTTTTATATATATATATATATAAGTTAAAGACTATGGTCGACAGACTGCATTCATGTCTTACTTCTTTCTTGATATCCTGCTTTCTTTTCTTGCCATTCAATTATAATTACTGAGACCTGCCTTCTGTAGAGGTTATAGACTAGCCTTCTTTCTCTAATCAAATAAAAATAATGGCTTTATAAAGATTGTAACACGAAAGTTGAATATTCGCCATAATAGGGAAGACGGGGGCAAATACTGACCCTAATATTATTGATATCCCGCACCAGGGTAGTACTTCAATAAGAATATATTTCATCCCGTCTAGAAAGTACACCATTAACAATTTTTTATAATTGCTAAATATCATAGTTTAATATATATCAGAAAATTAGTATATAAACTCAAACGAGACAACCACATCATGTTCATATTTAAATATTCACTGCGACTCCAGTAGGCGAATTCGGATTGATGATCGAAGCACAGACTGTTGAGAATCTGAAGAGACCATTTATGATCGTTCTTCGACAAACTTCCACTTGAAGACGATAACCTGAGTCAACACTCTCGTTTGCATACCCGTCAAGAGTTCACGAAGATTTTGTGAACTGCCCTTCCTACTTCAGTCCAGGTCAAACTTTCATCAGTTCGGGTTTTCGGTCTTAGTAAGTGATCAAAGAAACGTCTTTGATTAGTAAACAATTACTCAGCCTTAATTAGAAAAAACTTGGGACCGACAATAAATTTTAATCAACCATTAACTAGTCGCGTGGCTACACAGACTTTAATAGTCACGTGGGGCTTGTGAGGCACCATTACAGTATATTTATTTTAATGAACTAAATTTTATAATGAATCTTAAATAATACATTGTAAAATTTAAAGTACACTATATTGAAGATAATGGTATTAATTTTAGATTTCCCATTAAATAAAGCATTTTCACTCCTTTTTACAAGTTGTTGCGAATGTCTATGACACAAGTTTTCGTGGACACAAGTTTTCTTAATTCAACTTTCAGCACGTCCAGTTGTCGTTTGAATAAAGTAAATAATCCCGACATAATTGCGGTGCATTCATTCGCGTTAATGAGGTTTAGCGTGTCTTCTATCAGGTTGGTTTAGAAAGTCTCTCCATTCTCTTGGCATGTTAATGTTACTTGTTTTATTAAAAAAATTCATTAATTACATATCCCTTTATTAAATGGTAAAATAATGCTAATGGCGGTCGCCTTGTTTATCTTCACGTAACGTATTATCCTATCTTTAGTCAAGTTGTAAAATGTATTTCAGGTTTCTTTTTATCAATTAATTTATCGTGGCGCATTATTGATAATATTAATACCGCTTTATTTGTTTCGGTGATACAATAGTTTAAATTTTCTATTTTGTGAAATGAAAAGTTCTTTCCAGCATTCCTAGTTCTTTCTTTGACAAAAATTTAAAATTCTAAGCATATCAGTCAAAGATATGTTGGTTAATTCAGAAAACAGTCAAACAGGGGAAACTACATCTAAGGACACTAAAATGTGGTCTTCTGGAACCAAAATAAACCAAAATATCATTATAAATACGCATGTTGGAGCACATGAAGAACATTAATAGCAGTTCACAAAATCATTCCGTTTTATCCAAACACACAATGAATAACCACCAAATTTAATGGAATCATGTCGATGTTCTAGATGAAGAACAAAATTATTTCTCGAGAATTAAAAGCGAAATTCTCCACATTAGAAAAAAACATTAATTGAATCAACGTAAAGTGATAAAGTTATTGAACTTAAATTTTATATATGATTCTTTACTATTGTCGTCCATTGTACTGCATTTCGGCCTTAGGAATCATGGAGTGATGTTCCATGTACAGCTTAATTTTGTAAGTTTCAAACCAAGTTTTGTATTTATAATTTTTTTCATAACATATTAGCCAATGTAATCCATAGTAAATTTCTGCTTAGGACACGTAGAAGTCCCAAACGAGAGACGAACGCTGTAATGTTTTATATTTAAATTTTAAAAAACTGACAAAGAGGCTGATTTAACTCATTTATTGTATATTTAATTGTCAGATAAACTATGTATTTATCCCATATTTGTTTACATTTGTTGACATGTATTGTTTTAAAGTACACCTCACACGGATCGCGATAAACTGTTCATTAATTATCACATATTCACTCGGCGAGAAAAACTCAGTACACTTATTTACTAATGTTAAAAAATGTACCTGATAGGTGAAAATTTTTTCAAACCCGGAATTTTCTTTTCGAGTCTGTTTTATCAAAACTCTATCTCCAAAGAATAAATAAAATCTTTGCTTACATATGGTAGCATATAAAACTTCGTTTTCGATATCATTTCTCTCGAGAACAGAATTATATTTCATTTCAAACGACCACATTGCAACAGACAAAATAAAAATTCACAAAAAAAGCTTGCATTTCGATAAGACGTAGTAGCTTAGCATCACGATATTGTTCAGTTTTGGTAACACCTTCAAATTTATGTAATTATTTTTTATTTCAACAATTGTTTAATAACTAGCCGGTCAAAGAACAACTCAAATACTACCTAAGGTAATCGTGCATGCATTTCTTGCCACTTCCTTTCATCCAGGCAAGTGATAATTATATTTTCCTTTCACCATTTCGTATGGCGGCTCTATAATATGTAGTTATATCACGAGCGATGTGATGATTATCAATATCAACATCAACATCCTTCTAACTGTCGTGGTCACTTTCTCAAATCTAATCAACGTCCACACTTTCAATATCATCTTCATTTACAAGTTGTTCAAATCCAGCATAGAAGAAAAGCTTTTTCCTAAACATTACTTCCCATTACAGTGTTCTGAAATAAACTAAAATATTCATAAATAAGAAAAGAGAAAAAGCGCAGAAGGAAAATGGATAACAGAAACAGCCATTAAATTCCAGGAAATGAACAAATCCACTCAAGGAAATTTACCTGCCTACGAAGCCCCAGCAGTGTAAGACACCCACAGAAAGTAAACCAAAACTCCTTCAAACATATTGATGGAGGAATAAATATAATTATAGATCCATGTAAACGTTGTTATAAATTATGTTGATTTTAATAATGTTTGGGGCCTACCAGGTTTCACGCCACGTCGTAAGGATTATAATAGTTACTAAAATTTAGTAACTTTATGGTCTCAGATAACCCAAAAATTGTGTTTATTTAATATTCAACATAAAATATCATTAATAGATTAATTTTTTGTAAGAGGAGTTGATTACATCATTAACAGTAAAAGTTCACTGAATATTTTTTATGTACCATGGGTTGCATAATCATGGTTGGTCAGGTTTTGCTACAAGGAAAGCGTAAATCATTGACATTGAATTATTGAAAAGAATCTGAACACCATTAAATATTCAGCTGTTCAAAAAGTTAAGAAAAATATCTTCAGGTGTCTGACTTTTCACGATTTTTGATCCATTTCACTTTATAGTTGATTATCTGATATGTGCCCAATTGAGGGTACGGCGATATTTTTTTCATATCAGTTTTAACTTCAACGTTTCACAATTATGATCTCTGACCATTCCTGATTTTGGTAATCTTTCCAAACTGTACCGACACTATTTTCTTATATCTTACTCTAGACCACACCAAATATCTTTTACGAATTTCAACATTAAAAATTATATCGCCTTCGAATAAATGCTGAAATAATTTTAGATTGTTTATGTGTTACCTTCTGCCGCAAGGTACAAGGATGAAATATCTTATGTACCGTCGCGTCCTAGTATCAATACTGGTCACATCTTGGAACTTCTTCGCAGATGTGGGACCATTTAACACTGCGTCTAGAACTAAAGACTTTTAAACCAAATTTTTGGGTAGCCACAGCAGGCAATCAATAGTGAGCCATTAGGTAAAGCAATCACTGCGTCACGTTGAGTGGAGCAGCATGTGTCGTAATCGCAAATCCAATTCTGTGAAGAGCATTAAATCACTCGTTGCGTTTATTACGCGGGCGCCAAATGTGTGTCGCCGGTAATTACACGATCGTTAAGAAGGATAAATTTCAATTTTATCTCCATGATATAGCAATCTAAACAGGAATGTTTTTAATACTCTTCACGTTCAATGGAACATACCTAGTTATTCTCGATACACATTCAGATCTAAAACATCCGTATAAACTGAAATCACTTGAACACAAAATTATATATTTTGCCGTACAAGAGATAAGAGATTTAAGCAATAAAGATCTTAATCCTTTTTTGACATTTGTTTATTTCTATTTTTATTTTAGAGAAATTATTATTCATCACGATATTTAATAACCTATATATTTTAATGTCATGTTTGGTATCATCTAACGGAAGGTTTAGAAGTACTTCCGCATAGATTGCATTTCATCCTCAGCTTTCGGGACCTCTTCGGTTCCAACAATACAAAGAATGGTCAAAGTCAGAAATAGGTTTGTAACATAGTGATGTTTATTGAAATATATGGTAAGTTGTGACTGGAACTAATTGTATGGTCCACGTCTTACAAATATCACAGTCATATTTTATGCCAATATAATGTTTTTAACAAAATGAAGTTTTTACTCAACTCAATTACAGTTTTAGGTCCTCAGAACTTCAAGAATTCGGTGTCTGTAGTTATTTAAATTGTCATCAGAGAACAAAGAAAATACAACCACTTTCAAAATTCAAGACTGACTGGTAGGTTAATTATCCCTCAATATGAAAATATGCCCTATTACGTCCGCCTAAACAATCTCCTAAAAGAAATCAATTTCTCACTGCCATCAATCAACCATAAAACCAAATCAAAAATTACCCCCATGGTTGTCGAATACAATCACAATAGACCAATCACTATGCGATTTTAAGAAAAATGAAGCCAAACCCATAATACTAAGTTATCCGCCGAATTCCTAGACCACCAGTCAATTTTCACTGATCAGTAACTGCAAGTAATGCAATCGTATCAGCTTATTAAAACACTTAATAGAAACACAACAACATCAGTTCCATCTTCTCCTGCGAAGCCTTTACCATCTATGACGCGTTAGACATGTTCCCAAAGTCACATATCAATAAAAAGAATTTAATTTCGCGTCTTCTGTTGTTTGTGTCGAATAAACTCCGAAACGGCTCAACGGATTGCAATAAAAATATTAACAGTTTTAAAAACATGAGATTAAACTTAAATAATTGTGAAAATTTCACATCGATATATAGCAAAAGATATTAATGTAATATAAATATCAATTCTACTGGAATGTTTCATGGCAACCGTGCATTCGAATCACCAACCATGAATTCGGGTTGCCTATACTCTTGATCTTTTATGCACCGAAACACTGAACGAATTTCAATGAAAGTTTCTGGAATTGAAACAGGAATTTTAACTTAAATATCCGTGTGTTTCATTTCTATATCTTGTAGTGTTCAGAAGATATCAATGAAAATATTTATAAATCCATAAAAATACGCGCGAAAGGCGGTAGGAAAACAGACTTCGAGTTATAAGTCCTATACCATTCATCCCACTTACTGTGTTATTATAAGCGTAATTTTGGCAGCATGAGAGTGAGAGAGGGACCTGTTCAAAACCAACTGCTACTTATAAGGTTTGCCGTGAAGCAATCATAAGCTCAACCACTGCACTGGACGGACGGTTCATACAGTATTGATACATTGACATTCATTCGTATTCATTACCGTTTCTTTCGCAACAGCAAATGCTAGTTTGTTTCGTGTGTTTTGATCATGGTGTTATTAATTGTTAGTAATAAGAAAATGCCACCAGGCAGGCGTCAAAATTTCGGTTCGCGTACGTGTAACGCAAGTTGGGTTCATAATCTTCCGTCGGGTTCAGGCGAGAGGCGACAAAACAGACGGTCAAACGTAGCAATTACCTATGAACGTTTGGCCTATAGCTTCCAAACAACTTTCCTAGGGGGAGGGGGAATTGGTGGAGTTTTTATATGTAATAAAGGTTCATATTTGAGTCGAAAAAGAATTCGTGATGTCTATTACGTTTATAGTGTTTTCCTCTACAATATTTGTGTATAATTTACCCATAAAGCATGTGAGGGGTTGGGGTGAAAGTGATTCATATGAAAATATCAAGGAACTTATCAAACTTTGGGGTCGAAACCGTTGTAAAGTGGGTCGCTGTGTTACATTACGACCTTTAATATGCGATTTAAGTAAAAATTCGTCCCTCAAGAGACGAAGATATTTTATTGTATTACAATACTGAAAATATTTTTAGTGCTATTATTTTACCGGGAGTATTTTTGACTGACGAGATACTGGGAGTATATTTGAGATTCATATTGTGACGCTTTTGATGCCCGTTTGTGAAGTTACATTTGGTTAGCAAATGTTTTATACGTTAATTTTTTATACGTCACACAATTTCGCAGAAAATTATATTTTATTTAATTAAACTCTTTGGATCTCACACTTGGCTTGCTGAGTAGTGTATCTTTGGGGCAGAGAGATAAGAGCTCGCTGTTCATCGTTGAAGTTGTGTATTCAAATTTTTGTTTAAATAACCGCTCACAGCGGCAGTAATCCATTATAAATTAGTGCAATTGTATTCAAAACATAGAGAGTAATTAATTGTAACGAACATACAATTAGGGAAGGAGATGGTAACACATATTATTAAAGGGGAGCTTCCCGTTTCAGGATCACTCTCATGCAGCTTGTTACTCAAAAAGAAATTGGCTGAAGTTAAAATTCTATTTCTTTTCTAATTTACATATAATGTTCGAGCGTTTGTATCAGCCGTAATCTGAACTGACGAGCTCAATTTAAGTGGATTCATCGCGGCTACGCTGAGAGACATTTTAGCCACCCTGAACTCCGACGTAACCAGAGAAAGCCATAAGACGTCATCAAGAAATATTGCATGTTTACCGTCTCGATTTAACAAGTGTCTTTGTCAAAGAGTGCTTTGAAACTACTAACCCAAAATTCCTGTGAACGATTCTCTTTGTGTCGTATGTTTGCCGGAAGTGAACAAATAGTGAACGTTAAAACTTTATTTTACTTTAAATAAATCTATTTATTGTTTATGAAAATATATTCTGTGTTTGTTCCTTTCATTAAAGGTACCTCGAGTTAATGATTAAATATCAATAAGTTGTTTAACCACTAAGCCAAGGTCGTTAGGGATTAAATAATAAAAAACGTCACAGGTTAAGTTATGAGTTGACCAAGAATTAAATAATGTACCAGGATAATATAAATAAATACCCGGGCAACGCCGGGTCTCCAGCTAGTATCTATATAAATATGTGACGTTAACGATGTAGCAGTCGCTAATGACCGTAAGGTTCAATGAATTAAATAAATTAATAAAAAGATTATGGGAATAGAATGTAATGAATATAATAGAATATAATGAAATGTGTTCATAGAAGACCAATCCTCAGGGTCCCGCCTTTTAGTACGAAGAATGAAGGTGTACTAGATTCACACACAGTAGGGTAAATAAGCAAGCAGAAGATTGAAGAAGCATGCTAAAGCGCCGTTATTGAACATACCATTTTCCCATGGTATTATAGCACAATGCACAAACTTGTTTAACGATAACAACAAATGGAAAACGTGCACATTTAACGAAACTGAAATTAAAGTCATAATAATCATTAGTCCCAGCCGGCCTGCTGTGGTGTAGCGGTGACTGTCATTACAGAGGTCCCGGTGTCGAAACCCGGTAATATAATGTATCCAGTACAAGATCCCTGCAGACACTTCCTCGTTGCACGTTTTCCCTATATACTCCTTTTTAATACTTTATTTATTATTCCTATTAACAATTTTCCCGAAAGTTCATTATAACGATTTACGTTAGCAGTCATAAAATTGTTCCGAATAACAGTTTTCAGACAACACATTATCCCGATTCTGATATTTCCCCAATTGGTAATTTCCCGAAGGTGTGATCATTATAAAATATATTTTACATTAACAGTACGCTATTATACATCATTTTTATTGGAAATTAGGTTGTTGATTAGTGCTTGAGACAATTTCAACCAAACTTGGTGCACACTTCTATTACAATCAGGAACAACTGTGGATTTCAGACCATTCTAGCTCCCATATGGGTATGGGTGGAAAGGGGTTTCATTTTTAACCAAACACTACACCGCCTCCCCCCTTCCCCCAGGAGTGGTAGTAGTGTCTTGCCCCTACAGTCTTTGCTTGCTTATAATAAAATGTAATTAAATTTAAGCATTATTTCACGTTTAATAATAATTTAATTGATAGGCTTGACACGTGAGGGAATAATCTATAATGTAGCAAGTTCTAAAATATGTATTTAGGGTAGAATCATTTTTGGCCAACAATGAGAGGTAGATGGACAGAAAACGTCTCTGGGTTGATATGCACTAAAGACCAAAATTTCACGGCACCTGTACCCCAGTGCCTCTGTTAAGTGTTGCTTCCGGTCGGCAGATGGCATTGAAGTTCTTTGATTCACAGTAGTTTCATGTCTTGACAAGACAGTATGGGTGTGGCTTCAGAAGCGTTGATAGTATTGTTTTTCTCCAAGTTGTTTAACCTTTTGGGCATAGGTGTATCCCAGTGTAGCACAATCGGTGTTCAATTCTCAAAGACTAGGATTCTTTATTTGGGTAACTACAACGTTAAATTTATTAATACTTATTTTAAACAAGGAAATTATAAATATATTTTTATAAACCTGAAATTATATTTTTTCAAGCAATGCAGTGAATATTTATAATTAATGGCTGTGATTTTCAGTAAATTGAATTTTTTAGGTGTAATACAATGACATCTCAAAAAATGATCTTCGATCTTAGGAGGGAAAAGGATATTCTTTAAATACATCGTATACTCTACAGTTCAGATTCTAATAGACGCTGAAGATGATTGTGTTATTCTAGATTTCAAAACCCAAAGTACAGAAGAAGAAGAATCAACTGCTCCTGCAGGTCAAATTGAAAGTCCTGTTTGACCAGTTCCTGATTCCGAAGATGACACTCTACCAGTACATCTGCAACTTTCTGATCCATCGAAGGTAATAATTGTGAAGACGCCGAAGAAACTGTATGGGAAAAATAAGTTCAAGTGGGGTGGCTAAAGAGGAGTTCTGCATCTTATTTTAAAGGAATCTTATTTTACACTTACCAGGGAACAAAAATGAAGCCAGACAAATAAAGTACAGACTGGAAGCTTTGAAATTATGCTTTACAAAAGGAAATTTGGATTTGATAGCAGAATACACTAACAGGGAGATTGTAGTTCAGAGATCAAAGTACAACAGAAATTTGGAAGAAGAAATTTATAGTGCATCCAAAGACAATAAGACTTCATACACTCGAATGAATATATAGGATTGTTGTACTACGCTGGAGTAATGAAAGTGTTTTTACTAAAGAACTTTTTGGCCAAAATAGTGGAATAGGAATATTCCGAGCAGCTCTGCCCGAGGCACGTTTTAAATTTCTAATAAACTGCCTCAGATTTGATGACAGAGAAACTCCAGCTCAAAGAAAATTGAGTGACAAATTGGCCCCTTTAATGTAAGTTTTTGAGCGCTCCCTAAATAAAATGAAACAACTACACGTACCTTCAGAATACACCACGATAGATGAGCAATTGGTTGGGTTCAGAGGCCGATGTCCCTTTAAAATGTTTATCCCGTCCAAACCAGACAAGTACGGGATCAAGTTAGTGATATGTTGTGATGCAAAAACATATTCTGTGCTCGATACAGAACTGTATATAGGTAAGGGATCCACCTCACATAGCATGCCAGTTGTTCAGTATTATTGTGAAAAACTCACCTCCTATTTTCACAGAACCAATAGAAACGTAACTATGGACAATTGGTTCACGTCCATATAGACAGAAAATAGCCTTTTAGAGAGGAAAATTACTGTAGATGGTACTCTGAGAAGAAATAAAAGAGATTCCTCCATCATTCCTCAACATCAGGGAAAGACAATCAAATTCGGCAATTTTTAGGGGACACCTTACTGCCCCTGCAAAACAAAATCTATCAACTATCAACGATGCATGAAAAAGAGGTCCAAGCCGATTAAGTAGAACTCCCGGAGATTATTAAGTTATATAAATCTAAGAAAGGAAGTTAGACGTTAGACCAGCTATGCCATTCCAATTCCTGTGGTCGGAAAACTCATCGTTGACCCCTCTGTTTATTTTATAACTTATTAAACATTACAGGATAGAATTCTATATTACTGTTGAGAGGGAGCGCCGTAGCTGATAAAAAAAATATTTAGAAACCGAAGATCTAACCTAAAAAAATGTCCCTAGATCATTAGACCTCAAGGCAATTGAAAACCCCAAATTTAAGACGAGAACTCCGTCGAACAATCACTCGTATTTTAGATGTGACAATGGTAGAAGAAGCCAGAAAAAGCCTAGAATCCACATCAGGACGCTGTAATTTCTGTTCTAAGACTCGAGACTGAAAATTTATTTAAAAAAATGATTTGTTTGTAACATCAAGAAAAAGTATGTGTTCATTACAGTTTTTTTCATTTTATAATGTATGGGCTGAAATAATTAAAATTACTTTAAATAAAAAAATTAATTGCTTTAAAAACCGCTTTTTATAAGACCCGTTAGTAAAAATAAGTGTAGCATTCCAGGGCTAAAATATGAGAAAACGGCCTCTTTTAGCATTAATAATTAATTTACGGGGTCGCTCAGATTCGCAGGGCCACTCTCGGTTTTATTAGTGATCTCTTACGACATGAGATTAATACTGTAGCTCTTTATGTAATTGAATTTTCAACTTCTTCAAATTGGGGATAGAAAGCCAATATTTATACAACTTTTTATTAAACGGAATACTGGGTACAATTTTCATGTTCTTAAATGTACCAGGGATAGTTCTCACTCCTGATGTGCTGGATTATTTTTTGGAACTCATTCGTTAAGAAAATTTTATGGAATCTCTTACATATCCCAAGAATTAATATCAGCGAAGACTAAAACTCGTTATTCGATGCTCATATCGGTGGCTCTCCCATTCCTTGTAAGTGCACCCTACGTCCACCCTTCCGCCTGCCCGAGGTTTGTTTTTGATCATAATTTACATCTATAAAACTTTTAATTGAAATTGCTCCATGTATGAGTAACACTTTCTCACCCCCCTTACCCCACCCATAGGAGCTTAACTTGTCATAATTAACCTCAGTGCCTACGGTAACGCTGGATACGACACCAATCTCGGTCGTAATCGCATCAGTTTTATTACTCCCTTCCATCCCCACAACTAGAGATGTTTCTGATGCTGTTAGAGTTATAAATTATACGCTAAAACCATAGACAGTGGAGCTATGAATCCGAGCGTAAACAATTTATTCGACGCATATTTAAAAACGCCATCCGTCAGCACAATGGTGCTTGGTTAGTCATAAATACGCAGCAGTTGTTCCTAAATCGTGACACTTGTACCAATTTTGTTTGAAAAATATCCGTGCATTTGTCAATAATTTAGTGTTCTATTAAATTTTATACTTGATTTCGTAAAACGAGCCGTGGGGATATTAATCTGTCGGGAAAACTTCAATCGAGTTAATGACATTTCGGGACAATGTACTTCTGACCAAACGTCAATCGGGATGTTGTCATCGAGTAAACGTGCATCGGGAAAGAGTCTTGTTGGGTAATGTCTGGATCCCTGAGGAAATTTATGTTTGTCAGGAAATGTGTTACAACTGATCATTGATTTGATTTATTGATTCTATTAGCCTTTTTCTCAGCAAGTGAGGCAAGTCAAGAAAAGAGCTAACGGTCACATGAATAGAATACAAATTATTAGTAAAGACATAATATGGTGTGAAGCGATCTTGAGACGGTAAAGTGAAAAGTGTAGGATACGATTTGGCCAGAATAGGTACAAAATTAGATACTACTAATATTTTCCTATCCCCAAACTGTTACTATACATCTACATTCATGTAGTTCCCATCTAGGGAAATTAATGGAATCAAAATCTCCATTATTTAAATAAATATAAAAGACATGATTGATAAATGGAAGATAATGAGAGCTATATAAGAAATTATTTAAAATAGGCGAGTAAAGAGATGACGAAACTGTTTGTAATTTAATTACCACTTAACTGTTTTAATAACACTAAAATTTTTATTCATGAAGAAGAAATTTTGATGCCACGTTTTGTTTCTCATCTGGTGGCTGTAAGTGACTAGTCAATACGAATTACAATCTATCAAATATTACATACAACGAAACAACACTGATTAACTATATCTATTTCAAAAATATTACCTAATACTTCCAAATGGAACTAATTATCATTAGTTTCAACCCATTTTATGTATTATTGACAAATAATAAGTAGCATTAGCAGAGTTGTTACGTATCCAAAGTGGAATCACATAACAGATGTAATATATTGTTTATCTTGTTATTATTTTTTCTCTCAATGGAATATAACGGACACTGTATTTCATATATAAAATTTTGCTGACCTGTGATTTATTCCAATTTTAATTTGTTAAATTCTCAATGCATATTTAGCGTGTCTGTCTGCCTTGTTTCTTACTCCGATTAATGGTAGCCATTATGCTCTATACCAGGGATGAGCAATCTTTTTTGAGAACAGGTCAACTAAGGGTTTTTGTTAAAATTTTGTTGGTCCATATTCTTTTTTAAACTTTTTTATTGGGTTTAATGTCACATCAGCCCGAGGGTTATTAGCGAACCAGCGAATTTCATCTTTAACATCGTAATTTACAATCAATTCTTAAAAGCCATTTGACAATTGCAAGAGTACAAAAACTGTTACTTCTTTTTAAAAATTATTACATTTAATTAAGGGCGAAAAAAAGTTAAATACAACCACATTCTTTAAATTGTTACATTATATAACTGTCTATTATCTCGTTGCAATGTAGCGTCATATCTCTTTCTCGCAAGTTATTTGGACGAAATATTTATTCTATATTCGAAATGTTTAAAGTTTATTTATTAATTTAGACATTTCATTTCATAACAAATAAGAACACACGTAGAATTTATGATTAAAAGTCAAAAGTAAAGCTTAGGCAGCCGTACAAAACTGTGCTGCGCCGCGGGTTGCTCATCCCTGCTCTATATATGAAAGAGAAAAAAATAGTTTTTCCATGGGTATTGATACTTTTTATATATTAGAGAACACTTAAATTAATAATTTACATTTTCGTAAGATGCTCATGATAACGAATACTGAAAAAATTAACAAGGTAACGACTGTGTATTTAAGTGAAAAGTGACGAGTGTGAATTTATTTGGTATGTAATTAATACTTATGTAAGATACACTTGACGGAAAACAAGATCAAAAAGTGGTTGAAAAGTTAACAAAATAAATTCTTCTAAGAACAACACTGATTTTACTTTGCTGGAATAATTTTTACATCACGATTCAAATTGATATAACTGTACATATATAAAATACTTCCTTTGGAGACTTCGCAGAATCTTCAATCACGAGGCTTTCATCTTCGGATCCAGAGAAGTTGGCAGGTAGTCGGAGGCCACTGAGCTATGCATGCTTCACCTAATAAGGTCTGTCTGGGACTGTTTATGCCACGAATTTCCTGTTAACGATCCCATTTGTCATGTGGACGATCTGCGAAGCGGATGCAATTTCCGGACGTGCAGTGTGTCAATTTGACAACCGTCGGGCTCCGGTGGTTAACATACGTCAAATGAGAACGCAGATATGTGTCTAAGCAAAGGGGAGAGGAATAAAAACAACTAATTACTTCTCATTTTCCCAAAATTAACATTTTATATACAGAAGTTCTTCCTGCATAACCACTATTGTCTCAGACAAATTTATTTTTATTTTACTAAACTATATTGAGTATAACAATTTCATGAAGGTAAACAACGTGGTGTTTTTTCGTATATAAAGATATATAACGATCGAAATGGGAGGCGGGAAAGAGACAGGAGCGCCGTATATAGTTAAAGGAAACTACGCAGAATTTTCCTAGAAGTGATGTAAGGCAACCCCTAGAAAACACGTGTCTGGTAGTCGGGCTCTTGAAACTGGTCTCACGCCCTTCCGATGACAGGAATGGAGTTTTCTGTTAGGACGCTGAATTATCTTTTCCATTCATAAACGAGTTTAGGCGCCAGCTAGCCGACTATTTTTTCTACATTTTCCATATTTATCAGCACTCAATTAGCATACTAGATAAGTTTTAAGATGTAGGGTCCAAAAAATAAATATTCAGATAAAAGAAATGATATCAATATAAGTTTTATGATAATCAGTCATGTGTGTACCTTTAATTAGATATTTTTGTTCAAAAATTTGAACTTCTTCACAAAATTTACATTCAATAAACAGTTTGATAATAAAGTAAGTTAAATTTTAATTTATTTCAAATAGATAAGAGTTGCTTCCAATTGAACATCTACCTTGATATTTATTTTAAATTGATGTGATGTATTTATTCCAAAGTCCTGTGATGCAGAAATAGGATACGTTATTACATAATATTCTTACAAACTGCAATTAGTAACAATTATGCGTAGCTAAAAATCGCAATAAATAATTTGTCTGTTCAACAGCAACTGAAAAACATAATAATATATTCCTTTGACATTTCTAAGGGTATAATATTGTGTAATATATGCAGCATGCATACAAATTGTACACGTACTTCGTAAAATACTTATTTAGAACTGTTCAATGTCTCAAATCACTAAATATGCAACAAACTAGACTAAACGTAGCACACATACACGAGGGAGGACAAACACAAATGACAAACGTCTCTTTACAGAAGTGAACGGTGACGAATCTGTTTATATATTTTGAGGAGCAACACAGTCATAACTGTTGCTGTACATAAAAAAGGTGAATGGTCAAAAAATAAATGTACTGAATAAAATGCGCCTTTCAGTAGAATCCTCTTACATTGATTCGCAAAAATTGTAGTTATTAACGCTCTTTACATTCGGAGAAAGCATCACAATTATTTTAGCATTACGCTTGGGTTTCTCAATACACTCATTATAAACTTTTAACAAAAGTTCCCGTTTTCGTTTAATTGGAAACGGATTGTAAGAATAATATATCATTTCAAAGGAAATGAAGAACTCGTTCAAGTCTGAGCATTGAGTCATAAAATTTGTTGCTACTAAATCCAAATAAATATCGGCTCTGATTTTTTACTGCAATATTTTTACGTGGGGCGATTTTATATCACTCGTGAAAAACGGAATATTTGAGTTTTCTGCAGAGGTAAGGGAAGTTGGCAGGGATTTTTACATTTCGGGAGCTAATGGTGATCATCGGATCGCAAGGAAGATAGTTCCTGGGATAAGAGGGGAGAGTTCATTTTTGAATACAGTGATCAGGAAATTAGGATGTAAACTCACCAGCTTTTTATTCTAGTAAATGTGCTTCTAATGAGTAAGAATATTACACCGTAATCCTTGACTATTTATTTAGAATATTTGCTATAATTTTTTTATTGTTTTCAAGAAAAGTGTGCAAAAAGTATAACCAACAAATATATAATTTGAGAAAAATTATTGAACTGCTAATTTTTGTCGACTATTTATAAAATTACAATTTGAGTCTTTTAGTGAAATGAAGGGATTTTTGAGCTAAGATACAAATAAAAAATTATAGTAAAAAGAATCATAATTTTCTTAACATTCACTTTTAATTGGGCCTTGGACTATGAACTCCAGTACTCCCAAGTAGCGTGGGCTCTCGAGGTTCTTTTCCTTGCTTCCGCGGGAATAAGAGGTGCCAGGTATTTTTCGACAGCATCCGGGCCACGCGCAACTCAGGTTTCTCAAGTGGCCATTGGTGCATTCATACTCGAGCCTTAGGAGAACTTCGGGAGTGGAAATTTGCTCACGCCGGAGAGTGGCGCGTCCAACTGTGGCTTTTGAACATTCGACATATAAAGCTCAAGGGTTCCTGTCTTTCTTTTCTGCACTACATTCCAGCAATATAACCTCTACTGTGTGTTGTATTACTCTTGGCTGCCTTACGAACATTCTTAGCCACATCTGCCAACTCTCATCATTCACTTGCCCACTTCAGCTACTTGGAACAGTCGATCACGTTCGTCCATTGTCGATGACAATTTTGGTCTGGTAAACCTAGTGGTTCCCGTGCCAAAAGTCAGAAATAGAATAATTTAATTAGACTACGTATAATACCCGAAATTTAGGGACCTTTTCAGTTCTTTAAATAATTGTAAATTGTTGCAATATCTAAATTAAATAACCGACAATATCCCTAAGACTGTGTGACGAAACGTATTCTAATTCAATTGTTCCATTTCTGACTTTTGGAAAATTTGTGTTTTTAAATTTTTAATAATCTTGTAACTGAGTATTGTTATGGGTTATATATTACAGCATTATACGTACTTAAATACAGGGGTTTCTGAATATAAGCATTTCATTAAACATATTTAAATGCTTTATCTTTAAATATTTTTGCATTTATTGACATTTTCAATTCTTTATATATGTTCCTAATCACATAATTTGAAAAAAAAATTATACATAATTGTTTGCGCTCTGTGACACTACTGGCGTAGATAACTGAACGACTACTTTCAAAATTTTGTTTCTAAACGCTTTGCATTTTATCTTGATTTTTTGAAAACATAAAACCTCGTCCCAAATTTTGAATCCAAATGGCGCGGTACAACTGTAAATAAACGGAAATATATTAACTGGCGTATTCAATAAAATCTTTCGTATTTTTTATCATCATCCTTCCTTGTTAACGTATTTTGCAGAATTATATAAATCTGAACGTGACTCAGAAACATAGGCGTTATTTGTAAAATTAAATATGGCACACATCCCTGCATTCTTTCTCTTGATACATGGTGACGCCATAGGCATATAAGTTCGTGTAAGGGTTTCATCATCCCCCTTCGCGTTTTTAAGAATATGTATACCAAGTATTTCCCTGCGTTTAATTTTAACATGGCACTGATTGTGTTTTATTTACAATGTAAGTCAGAAAAATATAAATACCTGATTAAATAATTTGAAGTTTAGTGTCTTATAGTTGGAGCAACAGGGCAGTCGCTATTAACAACATAAATGAATTAACTTACACTCTGACATATTCAAGCTAAATCTAAAACGTAAATAAGTTATTTCATAATAGCTGTAGTAATATTAAAGTTAATCATCCGATTCTGATTCTAAATTTAGTAACAGACTTTTGTATTATAAATTACCCCCTGCTTTAAAACCAAGTTTTCAAGCGAGTTTAACACTATTGAGTACAAATTAGTGCTGCTCGGCGGTTGAAGGGCACAGGAAGCACGAACGTGAAATATTTGCTGCACGTTGTTACCCTGAGACACCCTTTCAAATTTAAACAATCATCCTCTATAACAAATATATATAATTGTAGATTGTGTCCAGATTTTTAATTAAATAAAATAATTATTTATATTTTTTAAACCATACATAATTTGTTAAAAATATTTAAAAAAAACAATTATCATTTTCAAGGTTTTATGTTTTTAAAACACTAATATTTCAAAAAAAATGAAAATATTCAACGAACGCTATAGTATAAGACATAAAAATTTTAATAACTGTTATATTTATTTTTATTTAAAAGTATTCCGTCATATAGCTAATTATTTAAAAATTTACACTATATTCGTTGGAATGCTATCAATTCCTGGCTCTTTACAATTGCTCAGGTATGTAAGCACCCTATCAAACTCCAACCTTAAAATTTTGTCTTCTAACAATTCATCATCCACCTCCTCTTCTTCTTCTTCTATTCCTAGATTTCCACCATGATACAGCTCTTCTAGATGTTCCATCTTTATGCTTTTTCTTCTTTATCCAGAAATTGCTTCCCGTCCGCTCTCCTGATGTTCGTGGGAATATTTTTCCTCCATCAGAATGTTTATTTGGTTTTGCTATAATGTGCGTCTATTTTCCCTTTCGCCATGAAATCTTCAACCTCTTTGCGATTCTCTTGTAGCAAATACTCTTTGGCTGCTTTGCACTTCCTATCTATCAATATATCATATATAAATATATATCTAATATTTTATGTACTAGAAATAAATATGGTACTCTTTAACACTATAATACTGCATTAGTTTAACAATAAAAATCCCAAAATCAAATTTAATTTTTCGAACGTAACATATTCGTTATTAGTTCAGACATATTTTTTATTGCGAATGTCAAATGATCAGGAAATAAATTAATTGTTAAATAACAATAAACACAAAAAAATTCTTCGTCTCCATACCACTATTAAAATGGATATATTTGAGGGCATTGTAATAAAATACATTAAAAATAATTAGATTGTTGTATTTATATTTAAAAATTATTTATTTGATCTATTGTAATCATTTATATATCGGGTGGAACTTAATTGCCTGCCCATGCAGAAAAGTCAGGCCGACCCGCATTTTCAGGGCTGGCCTTACGAAGGAAGGCCAATTTGTCGTGAGATTCATTGTCTGATCTAATAGCATCCACATGAGCTATCTGGCGCCGAGCCATCACTCCTGCACAGACAATTGAGCTACTGGAAAATGGGCTCGCTCTTTCTTCGTGTCCGTCCACAACTGTGAGCCTTGAGGGTGTCCGTGCGTGCTCTCACTTCCTCTATGGCAGAATGCGGGTAATGCGGACGAATTCAGTAATTCAAGGTGAAAAGGAAAATATAACTCTTCAAATTTTCATAGCATTTAATTAATTCTAATTCTAAATTTAGGTTTCAGAGTCATCATCCATTAAGAAAAACACCCATATTTTAGAGATTACACTTGACAAGAAATCTAGTTTATTTACACTGCTTTCAATTTACAAATATAGGTGAGGTAGGTAAAAATGTATCTTAGTGATTGTCTCTCTAAACTTCCGTTTTTGTCCTTAACAAGTTGTAATTAAGCTTCAATTTTGGTACGAAAAAGGTTGTGAAACACTGTTCCAAATTGATTCTAGTGTTATTCTTTTTAGTTATGTGGTTGTTTGTTTTTACATTGTCACAATTTATTTGTTGCTTAGTTTCTAAACGGTGTACTGCCAATGCAGTATTAGTTTTCATATTTAATGTAGCATTTTTATATGACTATAAATCCTAGTATTCACATTGTACTGGTAAGTTATATATAACTTTTTAATTAATTTAAATGAGACCTGCTTTTTCATTAATTATAATTGTTCCCTTACGTTTTGTTATAGTTTTTTATCTTTCGCTGCTTTATGCGCGAGTTTAATTTAATTTATCCCATTCTTTTTTATATATAATTATAACTACTTTCGGTATAAGTTTATCTACATAATTTAAGAATAAAATATTATATTTCTACATTTATAATTATGTGTATTTTGTCTCATTGGGTTATTTATTTCTATTTCCTCATATTTCTTATTAAATAAGATGGTTTTACATTAGTAGGTGTTTGAAAATAATTTTCAGTCTGATTGTTCTGTTCATACTTTTGGCCACCCCTTTTAATTTATACTGTTTCAGTTTTTGTTTAATTCATTTACATTAAAATATGACAGTTTATTTATCACTTTTTTTATTTAGGAACATTTTGTATATAGTTGTTTTGATTTCTTCTATGACATTTTTATCTGTTATTGTTAATGCCTAATGTATTTCATTTCTTTGATCCTGAAAAGAATTATTTGAATATAGTTTATTGAACTTACATATGTAATCAAATATTCCAGAAAGGAAAGCAGCAAAATCTTTTAACAACATGCTAAATTTTTGGATCATTTAGGTTACGTAACCTCTAGTCATAACTTTTAAATCTTGAAATATATCGTAATTAAAATAACATTATATATAAGGATAAATACCTGTGAGAGTTTCTCGCAGGCGCTTCGCCCTAGAGTGACTGCGGGGCTCACCTGAGTATTTCGGGAATGCCTCGCACTCTCTCTGTTTTTCTTATCAAAGTTCTCGCATTCCGAGACACCTTCACCTATTTTAGGAAGTATATGTACTGGGGTCAAAGACCTAGGGGCATATGGCAAGAGTTGTCCGCTGATCCCATTGGATCAGTCAACAAACTACCTCCTGAAACTGGTGGAGACATGGAGAAGGGAATGCTGCGACCCCACAGCAAACTCGGAAAGGCGTGAGAATAATACCCATTGCCCGACCTACCTGATGCAGGTTTTCTATGGTTTTCCCTGCAGCTCTTTAGCTGAAACACCAGGTAGGATCCTTAAACCATAGTCCGGGGGTCCTAGCTAACCCTTAGCTACCTTGCTGGTCCTTCTGCCCCACCCCTTTTCAATTCCCTTCCTATGCTTTTAAAGGGGAGTTTCCTCGTGTAGCCTGTTAACCCCAAAAAAATTATACAATATTATAAAATGAAGTTCGTACATAAAATTTTATTAGATCGAAGTGTATCCGATAAATCGGGGCAGGCGTCTTTTTATTATTAAAGGACTAAGATGGGCACATTTGCTGTAGGTACCGGAACGCTTAGAGAAAAACTAGGTTTGCGTAGTAGCTTTTTAGGAACATATTTTAGAGACAAAATTTAAATACATAAAATAAAATCTTAATCGGTTTAATTAAAAAAAATATTGTTCTTTAAAAAGGGAAAAATGTTGGGCCAAAGAATATGGGATTTGGTTTTTGAGATCCTTTTTAATATTTTTATATATATGATTTCCTGTGAAAAATGACGAAACTAATTAATATTATTAATAAATGAATACGTATGAGACTGATTTAAAAGCTTAAGAGATCCTATTAGATTCAATAAATCAATAATCTGACATTCTTTCAATTGTAAATATTTAAAGTCATATAAAGTCCAACCGATTTGTCAGAAATATAAATGTTTACTTAAGACGAAACGTTGTGTATGTTATTTTTTACTGATCAATTGGCTGGATTTATTATTTCTAATCCTTTTTCATTTCATTAAGTAGGCAAGATTAATTTTGTAACCACAAATTATTTGCATATGCTTTAAGTCATCTTAATTATTAAAAATTTTGCTTAAACGTCTGATATTCTAACATTCTTGAAATGTACCAGCCCAACATTGGTCGTTTTTGCATGTTTAAAAATTCCACCCGATTTCACCGCGTCCCTTACGATTGGTATGTCCGTTAAATTATTTCATCATAAACACCAAGTATTGATAAAAGTTTTAATATTCTAGTTTTAAATTATTATTCTCCCAATTTCATCAATAAATATATTATAAGTAGAATAAATTCTTTGACTTAATAAAATAATTTCTTGACAACCATTAAAAGCAAAGAATATATAGGCTACATTATTTTACCATATTTATAAAACAATTATTTTGCCAATTATGGTGTAATAGTAATTTCTAAATCAGGAAATTTAAATTATGTTAGAAATTCTAAAGATACTATACATGATTTTTGACAAGCACAATGATGAATATGGAATTAAATTTTTGGACTGTAGAGCCTGTTTTATAAGTCAATTAAAACGTAAGCTTCAAAGGAACATTAAGGAAGTTTAATAAAAAGCATGTATTAGATTATAATCAATAGATTGATTATATTAATGTAAGTTTTATATTGCAAAAAGCAATTATTAAGCTTCATATTAGATAAAATATAAATTCTATAGATACGCAAAATTTTAAATCGGTATTCGACTCTATTAAATTTCGTTTTAAAATTGTATTCGTGAAACTTTGAAATTTATTTCTTGTTGTTTGAAAATGTCTGTTACAACAATCTAAGTTTTGTGATCTATTTGCCTGTAAATACTTTCCCACATTTCAACCCAGGATGTTGTACAAGCAGTAAAAATTATTCTGTTATAAAGGTCTTATTCAACATTTTAATTCCATTTAACGCCTTTTTTTCAGAAATCATCTATGTCTATTCAATTATAATTGTTTATTTTTATTTATGGAAACAATGCACTTTTGTTATTTTTTAGAACTTTCTGTTTAGTTTATCAATGAAATATATTGTATTAATCTATGTCTATACAATTACAATTTTTTTATAGAAGAAATGTTATTTTGTTAGTTCTTAGATATTTCTGTTTAGTTTATCAGTGAAATATATTGTTTCAACTTTAACCTTTTGACAATACACCACAATTTCTGTTAATTTTTACAGTTTCAAACAAAAATTGAGGATATTTTACCCATGCTGTATGAGAAATTTTTTGGAATTATAATTTTTAGCTTAAAAGAGTTTCATAGTAATGCTTATCTTGAACAAGTTCCTATCTTTTGCCAAGCTTTCATACTTTCCATATTTTGTTTGCGTGTTAATCACAGTAGCTGTTTGCGCATAACCTCTCACATTAGGCTTCTTCATAGCAGTCTTACATGTGCTTGAGCTATTTTAGAGGGAGTTCAGTTAGAGGTCGATAGGAACCTCGGAGGTAATCCCTTCCCGGGCTGCACCACCACCTTCACCATACAAATTGTCAGCACTATTTATTATTTCCCACCTCCATTCCATCCCTGAGCACTTAATCACACAGTTCCTTCCTTCGTCGCTCTCCTCTGCTTCCAGGGATTTTAATTGTCGCCCCAGTCTCCCCTCCTGTTCTTCGGATTCTTACTGTGTTTGTTAAGGTGTAATGAGCCTAGAAGGACATGATTCAAACGCTGCACCACCCTCACACTGCGTCCTTTGAGAAATGTCTCTTCTGCTCTACCGTCCATTAAGAACACGAAAGCTCAAACGGGTGTAAAGTAAAATCTCCCCCTTCTCCCGTCTCTCACAGATAGAAGTTAAAGGAAGCAGTGTGCCGCAAAATTAAAATGTTTCCTTCTTTCACAGAAGGTTTGGCGTGATTTTCCGCTCCTCACTGTTTAATGAAGAGGTCAGACGTGACAGATTGTTTAATTACTTTCAGAGCAGAATGGAATGGTATTCTGGCTAACAGAAAAACAACTGTAGATAAGAATAACTCAAAGACCTTAAATCCCATACCATACTTTGGAAAATACAACGTAGAATCAACTTTTAATATTTCATAGTTAATGTAAACAATCGAAATTTAATATTTAGGAATTTTTAGAGTAATTTAACATGAATACAAACATGTAGCTACTCATTCGTGCCACCAGGTTAGACAAGAAGATAGTTTGTCCAGCTGTAAACTTTCCAAGTCCAGTAAAACCACAATGTAACGGACTAATGCAAGGAAAGAGTAAAGACCGTGATATGAAAATAAGTCTTGTTAATTTGTAATATTTTTTATTATCAAAAAACAACTCAAAACAATTTTTTTGTACATAACTTTATTTTTAAATATTATATTAAATATCAGACTTTTCATCCAAGGAAAATCTGTGTGTATTCTCCTTCAACATTTTCGGATAAAATGATTATTCATTTTTAATTCTCTTCCAGAAATGTGGTGACATAAATTCGTATCCAATTAGTACTGGTGATTTTATATCATAGCTCCTTTTTAATCTCTCGTGTATGTATGCAATAAATGTATAAAATATAAAATGTATAAAAAATAAAATTTCTCTTTACCCGTCTTCTATATCCGCTGTGGAGGTCGTTGTTGAACTTCCGCGTTTCGGTGACGTTGCTTCGAAAAATACATCAATTTTCGTTGCCAAAATTGCGAAAATGCTTGTATTTGTTATACGGTGAATAGTCAAAAAACCGATATTAAATCAAAGTGCGATCTGATTTTTGGTAAATTTATTTTTTGTCGTGTTGATTCCTCCTCTTTGCTATCTTCGCTTCCAGTCATAATATGATACACAGGGTCACCTTCATCTATTTCCTACCATTTGAAGGACATCTTCCTCGACAACTTGCTGCACAGTATTATTTTGTACAGCCCTGCATAAATCAGAAACTTCTACTCGCGATAAATCCATGTCTGCATTTTGGTCTTCTACTAAATTTTTATTCCCATTTCCTAACGTTTAAGCCATTAAAATTTTACCAAGCAACAGGAAATAAAAAGTTTTTTATAATTATTTTCAAAGGTACTCTGCTTCTTTTGCCTTCTTCACCTCATTCAATATCTCCATTATTTATTTTAAAAACCTATCCCCATATATTCCTTCCATGGAAAAAATTATTCCCTTCTCCATCGGTTAAATAATCGATGAGATGTAGCTAATCTTTTCGTCTTCAGACTGTAAAATATTTATCTGTGGATGCTAAGAAGCGTTGTCCTATAGAAACAACATTTTACGTTTTCTCCGTGTCTCCACCAGTTTTAGGAGGCAGTTGGCTTTTTTTATTTATATATATAACAGGCTACATGAGGGTGATCCTGAAACAGCCAGAAACTGTTGGTTTTAAATGCCATATTATTTGCATATACGTGAGAGAAAGACTACAAACTAAAACTTTTCGATTTAACGTTACATACATTATTTTCAGTTTGTCCGTATTTCGAGGATAAATAAAATATTGGTTTTTCTTGTACCTAAATTCTGAAAATAAAATAATTAACATTCAGGTACGAAGTTTATTTGCGGTGAAAAGTTTTTATAGAAGTATAGTTCACGAGTTGTAATCTATGTACTTGAATGCTCGTAGCGTTTGCAGTTGAAAACAAAATTACGCTTATAACCTTTAAATTAATCCATTGTGTGCTTATTCAGCCGAGCGGCAAGTTCGCAACACCGTGGACAAAAGATACGTTTGTTTCCTGGCGCCTTGGGTCATATCACTTAGCAGTTTGTTGAATCAAACCACAAACAATCATTGCATATGTTAGATTCAAACGATTATCCGCGTAATACGTCCGACATGTTGCCTGGAAGGTCAAGCGAGCTTGTTTATAAACTTTCTCCTTTGGAAACACTGTTTATAAGCCGAATAGGATTCTACGTTATCATCACCCGTACGTAATCTGCACGCTCCGTTCGAGTCAGTATTGGTATTCGGGCAGTTCCTTCCTTTACCGATTAATAAGACATCGAAAATTAAAGTCATAGGTTACTGGGTGTGCGAGATTCTATATCGAGGAAAATCCACACGTCGTAAACATAACAAAAGGTGCCTTTAATTTACTATTGTCGTGTGAGGCGGAGGAAGATTTTTGTTACTAGTTGGTCTATAATGTTACAGTAAAGTACTATATTATGTGTGTTGTTCTAAAACTCAGTCAGATGCATCCCTCCTTGCTTATCTATTCTACGCAAGCCTTTTAATTTCTACATAACTACCACATCCCACATCCTCCGTAGTCTGCTTAGCGTATTCAATCCTCAGTCTCCGTCTTCTGTTCTTACCTCACACACATCAAATTTTACAAGACCCTCATGTATCAAAACTTGACCTATTTATCTATCCCTTCTCTTGGTCAAAGTCCTCCATATTCTCTTATTCTATTTGTACGTTCAATTTAATGATTAGAAAATGAGGCAAAAAAAAGACCATTATAACGTTTCTTATTGAAACTGTTTAAGTATCTCTCGGAAACTAAATTTGAATGAGAAGAATATAACGTTCATAAAAAACTCAATAAAACATAGTCAATGGTTACTGAACAATGGGTCCAAAAATTGTATGTTTTAACACTTGAAATATAGAGCTTACAATCTGCCCTTATTATTATTGCTTAGAATTTTTTGTCTAATATAGAAATATATTATAAGATTAACTAATTCAATATATTATTAAGGTATTTTGAAGATGGTAGGAATAAAATATTGAGGAAGAAGACTCATCCATAACCTCTACAGATTGCAGCCAGCAGTAATTAGAATTGAAGGGCAAGAAAAGAAGGCAGAAATCAGGAACGGAGTAAGACAAGGATGCAACTGTCACCCATGCTCTTTAACTTATATATATAGAAAAGGCAACGGAAACAGTTAAAAATTAATATGGAAAGGGAATCAAAATGCAATAAGGAGTAATAAAAACCGTAATTTTTGCTGACGGTATTGTTGTACTAGGGGAGTCAGAAGGAGGAATAGTACAGCATGAGAATTAATAGAAGGAAAACCAAGGTATTAGAGTGTAGTATAGAAAATAGTGGAATAACTAACTGCGTTAGATTCGGAAAAGATATTTGAAAGAAAGTTAAGGAATTCTGCTACTTGGGCAGCAAAAAAACTAGGAATGGTAGACTTAAAGGGTAGGGTATCACAGGCAAGTAAGGTTTTCACAAAACAGAGGAATTTACTTACGGCTAATATAAGTGTGAATATTATCAAATCATTGTTAAAAGTTAGTGTGACGTTATATAGGTGCGAAACGTGGACGGTAGGGGTTCCAAAAAGGAAAAGAAGCCTTTGAAATACAAATTTTAAATTTAAACATTTCATATATGGAGGAGGTTGACCAAGAGATGGGTCGGCTAATAGGCTCGTTTAGAGACACGAGGGGTTTATAAAATTTACATTAGACTGAAGAGTGAAGCTGAGGATGGAATACGCTAAGCAGTTAAGGCAGTATGTGGGATGTGGTATTTATGTAGGAATGAAAAGGTTTGCGCAGGATAGACTAGCATGGAGGGTTGCATGAGGCTAGTCTTTGGACTGAACACCAGAACAAATTGTGAAAATCAAGATTACGCACGACAGAAACAGAATAGAAAATATTACTAATAGAATATTAAAAGTAAATAAAATTTTCTGATACTGGCATATTTAAGTATGTTTTTGGACGATTAAATACGATCCTGTAAACACTACATTACAGAAAAATTCTGTAAAGCGTCATAAACGCAATCGGTTTTAAATGTAATAATAGCTCTGCATATTTAATATTAATTGGCGCGTTAGAGACAAATTTATGTGATACTAAAAAATTCTAGGTAAAAAAATAACCCTCGAAGTGAACAATTTGTGTGTGATGAGCGTTTAGTATTCTATTAGTTTTAAGTTGGACGGTTTGACATAATGCGATAAGGAGACGTTTACTTTTCTGGGAAACCAGATCTATTTAGAAAGAGTCATGTAAGAGATAATAAAAATCCTTGTTGCGTTTAAGGGCGCATGAATCCTTCATCGCACCAATCGAGTACGCGTCCTTAATTGTAGCACAAAAACCTTTCCGTAAACACGCAGACAACAGAAGCCTTGCTACCAGATGCAAAGTGGTCTTTAATGTGTAAAGCTATGCGCAGCAAGAGGGTGAGGGCGGGGGTGGATGTGTAAAGCAAACCTTGCCTTGCCTTCAACGCGGTATGGACCTTTATGTGTTAAAATTATCCCTTTGAAGCGAAAAGACGGAACGCTCTCTTTCTCTACACCTCGCAAAAAAAAGAGTGTGGTGAAGGGGGGAGGGGGGAGTGGTGAAGAGGGGGTGGGCATTATGAGACGGGGAGGAGGGAAGGTTTCGGGGGTGTGTTACTTGTGAAGGCAAGGTTAAAATATAGTCTCGACGGAGACGAGAAGTTTCAGCGGCAAAGATCAAAGGCTCACGGGCAAACTGGAACAATGAGCTTCTCGGTACGGCATCTGGTTCGTAATATCGCTAAGAGACGCTCGCTGCCAGCACTTTTTTTCTCTATCCGAAGTTTCAGCGCGCGTTGCGATTATAGCTCGAAACTTAGTTCTCTATTTCTTAAACGAGCGGCAAATACCGTTTTCCCTGTGTGAATGACATCCAACTAACTTAAACATCGGTACCAAGAGACGCAAGAATTCCTCTTCCAGACTCAACAAATTGTCTAAAATTCTGTTCTTTACGTCTACATTTCAATTCTACTTAGCTAGGAAACATTTCCTTCAAATACGAAAATAATTGTCTGTCGTAAATACGCAGCTCATAGAAGTTCGTTTATTGAAGGAACGGGATTCTCAAATTATTTCTGACAGATTAATGTTTAAATGAGGTCGCAAACAGACAAAAAATCAGTAAGCCACGACCAACTACAATTTAAAAACAACTACATGCTTCGGTCCTGCTCTGGAACCCCTTCAGGTTGTCTGTTTATTTCTGACAAAGTTGGCTGTTTCCATTTATTTAACATTTTAGTAAACTCAGATAAATGTAACAATTAAACTGGTTCTGTTTTCTAGTCATAGTTAAATCACGACAATTTTTTAAACATTAAGAACAATTAATTATAACGTTCAATTTTCGATTAACAGTTTTCGGAACTCACAGGTATATATTTAGGAGACAAATTGAAAAAAAAAAAAAGAAATAGTTTGTAGTGTGTGTCTATACGAATAATTCTTACTTTTATTGGATAAATAATAATTATAATAAACGGGAAGGTCGGGGCAGTTCTATAACCCTGATGTTTTTCCATGATTGGTGATGATATCTCATGGGGAATTCATGATTTCAGTTAACAGTTGACCCTTCACCGTTACGAGTAAATTTGTTGTCCCTGTGCCTTAGCAGTGAGAATTTTACGAAGAAATTTATTTCAAGCCATCTTGATCTAAGATGAGGTATTGAAATTTCAGTTCCTTGTTCCTGGATTTCTTCCCTTGAAACAAGATGGCCTTGTGTCCCTATAACACAATTTTCGTGTTGGGAGAAAATGAGGCAAAATTATAAATTAAGAGATCACATCGCGGGTAACATGATAATTATAAGTACATTTATGCACTTAGTAACAGTTATACAGTTCGATTCTGCATTCCTTCTTATGTAGTATCTGTAATAAAAATACTATTTGTGATGGAAATAATGTGTTTGCAGATATAAAATGATGTAATGAATCTTGAAGTACATAAAAATTCCATATTTAAACACTTGAAAATAAAGGATCATATTACCCCATCCCCATTACCCTACAAAACATATAAGAATCGCTTTTCATTATATTTAGATTAGTATGTATAAAATGAGTAAATACACGTTAGGAGAATTGTTTCACCCCGTCCTCTACTAGCAGCAGAAGAAGATATACTTTTAGTTTCATCTGACGTTAATTTTTAATTTATTGAAGAACAATAGCAGTAAATTTAATAATTGGGGGACTTTTGCTATTATTATTTTTTCATATTTTTTACCATCTCTTCTCCCTATTTTTATTACATTTACGAACTGCACCTTCACTACTTATAGACTTGCAATATTTTAAACACCTGCCCTGCTAATGATCCCCTCCTCTCACGTTTTATATCCTGCATGTTGAATTTTTAGGGATGCTGGGAGAAGGCACAGGGAAGAAACTGAGAGCGGAGGCAGATGGCAAAGCCACATATCGGGCTGTAGTTCTGTAAAAGAAGAAGGAAGGTATAAAGGTGCAGTCTGTACTTCGTTTGTAGCGATTTGCATTGATATTGTCCACGTTTTGCTAGTAATGTGAACAGCGAGCGCCCTGTTGTTTGTCTGTACCAAATGTTGAACTCCACTAACAATGCTATTGCACATATTGCCTTAACAGAAAATTTCAATCTATAATTGGAGATCATCCCTACGATTCCGTAATTTACAAAATGACACGACACACAATTTCAAAATTATTTCGAATACAAACTCTGCAGAGATTCTAATCTTACAAAAGCTAATTTGGCGAGTAAATGTAATCAGTCCTAAAAGAAGAAAAATCCTGTTATTTAAACTTTTTCCTTAGATTTGATTTCCATGTTTTTGAAATATATTATATAAAATTAGCATTTCGTATTAAAGAATGGATACCCAATTTCAGTCTTCGTTTATTGGTACAATGTAATTCAATTCAATGTCAGTCACATATTTCTCTCAGGAGCTTTCGGCTAAATAAGCCATATTCATCTGAGGGTTTTTTCTTACGTTATTACATTAAAAAAATTATCTTAATTCGTCAGACTGTCAGTTCTCTGGCTTACAATCTATCATGTTACCATTTTTACGCCGTACCTTTTAACATTTCGTTTTACTACATACATCTGATATAATTTCATGAGGGATAAGAAGTAATATATATAGTAATACTCAATATATATATATATATATATATGAATCAAAGGAAACGTATGCGACGATCCTTACGTACCAAACCCGTTCAAAAACACTGCGAAAAACCGTTCGAATACCATTCATCTGATTACCGTGAAATATTTTTTTTTAATTTAGTGCTGATCAAAAAACTTTCGAAAATTTCAGTTCCTTTCTACCCTCTTTCAGGCCGAAAAAGGTCCTACCCTGATCAAAAATGGAACTTGTAATTATGCTCCCACGTAGCCAATCAAACGAGATTGATAATTGAATTTGAGTGTTAAATAATGCATAAATTTAACCAATATTTATTTAAGTAATGATACTTAAGAATAATGAAAATGATTGAGAAATACGGCTCTGGCGCATAAGACGGATTTTTCTATAACTAAAATTCGAGTCGCTTTTACGAAGTGACATTGGCAGAAAAAAAAATTAAACTGTGCCATGAAGTAAACAATGTATTATTTTACGCTACATGATCATAAGTAATGATACTTTTTACAAGTTTAGAAATATTAAAAAATGTTTCATTCGTTGCAGTGCCAGTTGGTTCTATAAATATCAGAGCCGGACACAATTTTATTTTTCATAGGTATGTATATATACACATTATTTTACGATAATCAGACCGAAGAAATAGTTCAAGTGTCTCCTACCTTTAAGTATTTATTAATATATAGCTGTCTCTTTGCGTATACATGCGCCGCATACAAACCTAAACATATGCAGCAAGTCAGACCATTTTTTACACGTGTTCTTTGTGACCCAAAGCAAGCAGGAACTGTAGGGGTAAGACACGACTTTCACTTCTGAACGTGAATATGGACAGTATGGAATTTTGAAACGTATATATTTATCAGATATCTGGTTGGGAATAAATATTTTATGCCGTTAATTGATAGTGTCTCCCTAGGTATTGAACATTTTTTAGACTATTTTTAAGTTATTATATCTATTTAAAATACTAGAAAAAATCTCTACTCGATTAAGATACTGAGTCATCGTGGTGGTTATGATGAAATTCAGCTCTTATAAAGTAGGAGGCGTGAAAAGGTAAATTTTCAAGGCTAATATAAATGAAATCCGGCATCTAGTTAGTATCACATATTTTACAACGGTGAATGCAATTTTACTTCCGAAATTGTATTAATATATACTTCTTCCAAACTCAGATACATGGCTAACCTTAAATTGGAAGCAATTATTCGATCTATGAATATAAATCATTACACTTTTGATCAATTTACGCAAAGTCCATTCTTCACTATTCTGTTATGCTGCGAGGAGTATGATTAAATTAAGTTGAAGAAAAGGCTAAGGTATGCAAGTGATGGAATGATCTCGCAACGTTTGTGGAGTTGATTCGATTGAGCTCAGATGGTAGAGTGTCCGTCAGGAAAGTGGAAGTTCCCCAGTTTGAGTCACGGTTTGGTCTAGATTTTTCCATTTTGTTGTTCTAAATATGCATTTTAGATTATAAAAATATCCTTCAACTTACTGTTGCGCTTACTGATATTCCTTCAGTAAATTAAGTCTTAATCGTTATCGGGCTACTATTTCACTATAAATAAAATACCTCTTTCTTATGTTTTACCTGTGTCCATTTTTGGCTCGTTTCGTTTGAAAACTTTAACCATTAATTCACTACCTAATAAGCTGCAAATGAATTGAAGGGTATTTATGTTCAATGCATTTTTAATACTCAATCTACAAGCTTCCCTATTGTACAATGCTACTACTGGAAATTCATTTAGTTTTCCATTCATTTAACATGGAACCAAATCGAGAAATTAATGTTTAATATTGTGTCATTTTCCAAATGCGATTTTTTATCGTCAAAGCCTCCAACAAAAACTTTCTGAAATAGAGGATTGCATGGTGTTGAGTTCAATTCTGATTTCCGTGCTCTCCTTGGAACGACTGGTTTCATCACCATATTACGCTAAATTTGGTTTCCTACGTTTTTAAATACCTCATATTTTACTAAAAGGGGTTTTAATAAATGTTTTATTTTAATATTTATCAGAAAAAACATTCTTAAACATGCTGTTCCGTTTACAGATATTTCTTTATAAAAATTCTTTATTAATCGTTATACTCCCCATTATTAGAGTAATTTAAAAAATTTGCACCAATATTTTATCAAAGTTATCACAATCACGGCGGCATTAGGAACGAAAACATTTTTTAATTTCCTTTTCACATAAAACACAGTAGATATGAAAGTTATTCACAAACGAGTTAGGTCTGAACAGTAATTCATTATACAGGAAGAGAACAAAGACGTAGGAAAGCTGTGTTAGGATGTATAAATGATATCAGCGAAGTGAGAGATAAACGGAGGATATTTCAGCAAGTTCACAAGGAATTTTCTATTCGAGTCCCTTGTTAATTTCACGTGCATAAAGCGTTATCGCCGGGCAGTTTTATGAAGGTGAGTGGGGAAAAGGGCGTCGGTTTTTAAACTCGCTGATCGATGTCGTGAGTTCGTTTGATGGCGGCTCGCAATCATTAAGTTGAATTATTGGAGTGCTGCAGATTGTACTAATTACAGGGCCTCCGGGCAGGCCAATTAGCGTGGGTGAGGAGTGAGGGGTGGGGTGAAAGAGGTGTCCTCAATAGTCTGCTTTATAGAGCTCACTCCATCCATCGGCTGTTAACGACAGTGACACGTCTTCAGCTGACTCGCCGAGTAAAAGTGGCAATTCCACACACTCATTGAGTTATGTGCGTCAAGCTGTGCCTGTTCAACCTACTTCAATTTCAACTGAGCAACCATTTTGTCTTCACACACAATACCAGGCACAAAACATGCTCCATGACTAATTGCACCATGGAAAGATTTTCTTTCTGCCAGAATAGTTTTAATTACGTCGTAAGAGAAATAGGTACACATATTGAAGGTGTCACTTCTGCAACTCACTGGATCCGAATTTCTAAATTTGGTAATACAATTACAAAATCTACCCACGACTTATCAAGATTTTCTTTATACCGATTTTTCGCGTGGTTGTTTTGTTACATCCAATTACGAAAAATATACTTCAGGAAATTCCTCATTTAGCGATTTAATTTTCCCATATCACATAAATTTGCAACTGGAAAATTAGTTTTTTATGAGCAACAGGCCACTGATGGTGCTCCTTTAACAGGCAACTCCCTTTAAAAGTATATTATGGGAATTGAAAAGGGGGGGAGGGTGGAAGGTAAAGCAAGGTATTCAAGAGTTGACTAGAGCCCCCGGGCTATAGTTTAACAATCATACTCCGTGATTCACCTAAATGGTATATAGGAAAAACCATAGGAATTCTGCATCAGATATTTCGGGCCACTCTGTGCTCTGATTTTCGTATTGAATTTGTCCTAAGATTAGGCTGTAATAAGAATAAATCACTTTCTAATTCTTCTAGATCTAACACCTTTATCATTTAATCCATGATGATATTTTAGAGTACCATCCAGGTTGTTCTTTGAACCATTCGAATTTTTTTGGGCGGGGGGTTAACAGGCAACCCTTTTAATAGTAGAGGAAGGGAATTGAAAAGAGGAGATGCGGAAGGTAGAGCAAGGTAGCCAAGGGTTAACTAGGACCCCGGGCTATGGTTTAAGGATCCTACCCGGTGTTTCACCTAAATATATGCAGGAAAACCCTAGTACACCTGCATCAGGTAGATCGAGCATTGGGTACTATTCTCATCCCTTCGAGATGACGGGAGACGAGTTTTCTGTGGGGCCGCTTCATTCCGTTCTCCATGTCTCCACAAAGTTTATTTATATTTTGTGATTTACTTCAATACATTTCACTGTCGAAATATTTCAAGTTGAAATATTTCTGGTGGCTGAGAAATCAAACTCAATTATATTTCAAGGAGACAATTCTTACCGTATGTTGAAGGTCTTCGACGCAAAATAGATTAAGGTGCCTCGCCATCTGAGAACCTTGAAACTTAAGAGGGAACGATGTATCCGCGAAGGTAACCTCCGTATCACTCTGTGGCGAAGTACCTGCAAGAGAAATGTCTCACAGGTATTTTTGCTGGAAATTCATTTACAGTAAATCGTTTAAAAGTAAATTTCAGTGTGAAAAGTTTTTTAAAAAATGGGGATGAATTTTTGTCGTGCTGAGATTTTATTGATTGCTGTAGAGAGAAGTATCAAGGAAACAGTGATACTATTTTTATTTGAGAAATGGGTATTTTAAGCTTAAGTTATATAGGTTGGCACATTTTTCTTACTTAATTAAGTTGTTCACAAGCTGAGCTTTGTAACTCCCTCAATCCGATTGACGTACGTTCGTTGAGGTCGACCTCATCCAACTCTCCCATCCACATTTACATTTTATGCTCTATACATCTCGAAACCCGTCTCAACATTCCTGTATTAATTCTCGAAACTTACATATCCTTTCACTTCACAACGCTTTCTAGAAATAACGTAATAAATTTATTTAATGACCACGTAGTTGCAATCACATTAAAAGTGATTTCGTTTGTGGAAGTACCACACACAAGAGGCCAAAGAGCCGCGTGTTGCAGATTACTACTGCCTTAGATCACTATATTAGTAATGCGCCAAAAAACACTAAGCTCCTCCCTCAATTGGAGGACCAAGGTCAACAGCGACAGAGGAAGTAGTGAAGTTGGTGTATCTATATTCTTGATCATTAAGTCAAGAGTGATCTTCTTAAGATTGGAATGACCGGTATGCCTTATGTTCTGTATTTTACAAAAGCACCTTAAATTACCCCATTATAAAATTATGCTTCGCTGCACTGGTCATTACACTTCAAAAAAAATCCAGAAAGTGTCATTCATGATAATCTCACAAACTTCCCGAAATAATAAGACATTAAATGGGATGAAGATTCAAACAGAAAGAATAAAAGATTTAAAAATTAAATTACTGAGTGAACTGTCACCGTAACATATTAACTTACACCTAGTCCTTTTAGAAATTATGCTAGAGCAAAGTATGACACACTGGTTTGTATTTCACTGAAAAAAAAATTAAAATAACAATTGCCGGTACTGCGTTGAGGAAAATTAAAGAATAAAAGATGTAAAGGTATGGTATAATCAGTCTGAAACAACAAGACAAGTATTCATGTAGAATCGTTGTCTTTCTTAGACAAAATGTTTTAAAAAAAACTATTTTTGCTGAGAAAAAAATATTCCGTGGCCGTCACGTAGTTCTCACTTTGCTTCTCTTGCCATACTTGATTTATTTATTTAGTTGCGATGGGCATAGCTCGTTGGCAATTCTTAATGTACATAAAATTAGTAACAACACAAACTAAAGTATAAAAGTTACATTAGAGAATACGGGAAAGAAATAAAACATAATGAGATAAAAGTAAACAGGAAACATTCCGCTCCATTACCCCAATTTAATTATACATTTTTAAAACTAAAGGTGTCCTACTGTTCTCTGCACCTTTTCCTTTGCACTTCACTATCCTGTAATTACTAAAATATTACATTAATAATATAAAAGACCATACCCTTATTAATACTAACCCTATTACTATTCTTATAATAATCACTATCATGAATAATTAGTCTTTTATTGAATTGTATCAAACTGGTTAGCAGGTAGACACGTTAGCAGATAGACTATTCTATTTATAAATGAAAATTTTCCTATATCAGTAATCTGTTTCCTTTGTCGAATCTTGCAAAAGTGATATTTTTTATAAACGTAAGTTGGAGGTAAAAGAAAACCGTTCATATTCCTCCAGGCCGGTTCGTTGTAATAAATACGGAAAAATTCAGAATTATAACAAAAATTGTCAGGAATAGAAGAGAATTTTCTAAAAGAAATAACTGGATATTATTATTTTTTAGGACTGCTCATTTCACCAATGTTTCCAAACAATACTTTTTATAATTAATATCTATATATATACATATATCTTTAAAAACATATATTTATTTTCCACCACTATTTTATTTGCGTCTGTGTTTATGTTATTTTTAGAAGCAATGGTTATGCAAAGCGATTTTTTTATTCCCAATCTACAAGTTATTGACTCACCAAGACTTTAACGCGCACATAAAAGAAATGTAAGATTTACGGAAATAGTTTCATAGTACATTTTATACCATATCTATCTAATTTCACACCATATTGCACAATACCTGAAAACTAATCAAGCTTAAAATATCAAGCGGTTTTCTAAGCCTCTTATTTAAAGTTTTTTTTTCTGTGCGTAATGTCGCTAACATTATGAATTCAATATTTGAACGTAATTAGTTCACTTGAATGTAGTTATTAGTTATTTTCTCATTGTGTCTGTAAGCAACAAATTTTATTCCCCACTATTAATATAAATATGAATGCAGGAGACGTAATGTTATGTTACACTTTTCTCCTGATTTCTGAACTCAGACATAGATTCGGCAACTAATTTAACTAATTCTCGTTTAACATAAAATACTCGTATGTTCAATTAGCCATTCGTGTCCGTGCTAATGGAATATAAGCCACAGGCCATGAAATGTATTTAACTTGCCCCCGGATTTTTCCAGAACTGCTAATAAAAGGTTTCTCGATAAGTGTGGATGGATGTTTGAATGAAATAAAAAACGTTGTGTGAGGTATTAACGAATTTCTTTTTAATTTTAAGGTCCATGTCTTTCATTAATTATGTAATATAACATAATTAAAATGCCCACCGTGGCTTCTCGCGGTGGTACGGATCCGATTGGTCCAATATTCAATGACTTCCGCATAGATCGAGCTGTATTTTAGCGATGATGTAAGTTATGTTGACTTGGGGAATCGGATGATTGCGGATTATTGGCATAGGCCTGCGACTTCAGGAAACACCACACGAAAATGTCTGGCGGGGTCAAATGGTACGATCTTGGTGGCCAATTGACGCCACCTATGCGGGAGGTAACCATACCCTCAACGTTCATGCAGAATTTCCATCGTGGCGTTCCCTGTGTGACACTTTACTCCATCCTGCTGGAATCACATGTAGTTTACGTCAATTTTCTTCAATTTTGGTCAAAATAAATCGGTTTTCATAGTCCTGCATCGCTCGCCGTTGACGGTGATGGCCTCACCAACGTCGTTTTTGAAAAAGGTCCTCCGGTCTGGCGCTCCTTTGACGTATGAGCTGACTTTTACCAAACCAGTTGTTTCTAATTTGGCAACCAAACGTTAAAGAGTTGACTTTGAAGGGACACGGCAAAAAATTTCTGCCATAAAATGAGCGCAACGCGTGCAACCGAACACTCATTTTGATAATAATGTTTTATCATCTGTACGTATTCATGAATTTTGGAATTTGCCTTGGTTATTTGGCATCAGTGGCTGGATAATAAACAACAGTTTAGACGGACGACACCAAAAACAACATTGCCTCCACAGGCTGCAAAAATTGACCCGCCCCATTTGTAAAATCTTTTCCTTTACAAGTTTTATATTTACTGAAGATAGTTTAAAATGAATACACAATGATTATTATTTATTAAATTAAAGTTAAAAAACTACAAATTAGCTTATTTTTTAACGTGATTCACTTGAAATCTATTTATCTGTATATTTTTAAGTAATTTGAGACATATTCATGTTTTTACTGTATTTTGGTATGAGGAACATGTCGTGAAAAATATATAAAACGTTATTTCTTTGTTTGTCAAACGCATTGCCTTACACTAATTTAGTCTCACAGATATAAGATACTTTCTTCGGAATTGAAATGTTTCTACCTGTGACATCGGAGAGGACTTTAATTTTAAAAATTAAATTTAGACATTTAATTGTTGAATGTTACATATTTACATAAAAACAAACTCCTCTAACATATGTATTTAATTTTATATGAATCAGTGATTTTTACTTTCAAAATCAATACACGAACAAAATAGTTATACATTGTAACACTATATTGAAAAAGGGCATTTTTAAACAAACACTATTTTAAAAATTCTGGGAAATTTTTTTTAAGACTGTCTATATTCAACTCTAATTTCCTACACATTAAACACTAAACTAAATTCAAATAAACAAAACTATATATATATTTTTTGCGACCATTAAAAATTATTATAATTTAAAAATTAATGATATAATCTTTATTTAACAACAACATTATAATAAATTTATGATGGATATGTATTAATTCATAATTAATTTATGATTTTGTTTCAAATACTATATTGTTTATAATTGATTGTCCGGACCTAACGACATTGATGACAGAAAAACACCCTGGTGTTTCCAATTAGGTAATTTTTTAAGAAGAAAATATTTTAGCTAAAGTTGTAATTGGAAATATTATATTCCCTTTCCCTACGTCACTAAAGACAAAAATTACTGTTATTTTCCTCTTTGATATATATTATATATAAAATCATTTTTAATAAATTTGAGAAATTAGAATGTTTAATTTTTCCGTTATCTGATTTATTAAGTTAAATACCATCTATCGTATAGTTTATATTAAGTAAATCGCACATATTGATAAGTTAGATGAGTTGCGTTGCCGTTGCAAACTAAGTGAGAAACACACAGGAAATATTTATATCATAAAATCTTTTCTTTCAATCAGCCTAAAAAGGGTCCAATATGTACGGAAAGATTTTCAGCTGCTAAATAATTTTATTATGATTGATATTTTTTTAAATATTTGAAATTTATTATTAAAACACATAAAAATGAAATATTATACATATTAGTATAATAGGGTTCTCAATGAGGACGGCCAATGGTGAAATGGAATCAAAACAAGCTCTGTGTGAGGTGTTAATGAAATTCTTTTTTATTCTAAAGGCCCATTATGCTTTTTAAAATAAAAAATAATTTCGTAAAAGCCTCGTACAGAGCTTGTTTTATTCCATTCAGCATTTCAACAGCGGCCCGTCGTTATTGAAAAACCCTATACGAGACAAGAATCATTTGGCACGTTTCCGCTGAAAGTAAACGTTGTAGATTCTAGTATTTTTGCCGTGAAATCGGACCCAGTTCTTCGTCATTACGCATCTCGCGTGTCAGTGTGGCGCCACACGAATGGGTAGAGCTAAATTAATGCCACCAAATTAATTGGATCCGCCAGGACAAAGTGAAATTGTTTATCGGACGAGAATGAAAATGAGAGTGACGCACCTCGTTTTGATCGACGAAATTACTGACGTTGTCGGGCGTGAACAAAATCGCAAACTACAATCGCACACAGAGCCGCCCAGCAAAATGTCCTCATTACTTTGCGCCACTCTAACGAGTAACTATTAGCAGAATCATCATGGAGTGACGGACACCCTTTACTCTGGAGGGTAGAGCAATTGCGCGCGCGCGTGCGTGCGGGCGTGCGTACGGATAAATTGCGTGCTACATTGTAAGGTTCCACAAAACTTGTGAAAGTGATTTACTTTGATTAATCGTTTCGTAAAATGAAAGCTCAATATGAAACTATTATACAATTCCGGCGACGAATGTTTTTATAATTTTGTCAATTTCTATCATGTTGGAGCAGTAGACATTTTAAATATTTGCGTAACATTTTACTAGCAGATTTCAAAAAATTAAGGGTCAGTTTACAGCCACTAAACAAATCTTTCATTAAAATGAAATTATACTTAAAAGTTAATTTTAAAATTACAGATTACGGTATAAACCTCTCGACTGTAGACGCATCGTGTGGCCAATCCTCCAAGTACGAGTGTCCAACGTTGGAGTTGGATGACGTTCGGACTGTTGACCCGCATCCAAGGAGTTTTCTCTCACTCGGAAACTCACCTGGAAACCATTTGACACACTGCCAACGTGCCAGTGTGTCAAAGACCTTGGGCATATGGCAAGAGTTGTCCGCTAATCCCATTGGGATCAGTCGGCCAACTGCCTCCTGAAACTGGTCGAGACACGGAGATGGGAATGCTGCGACCCCACAGCAGACTCGTCTCGCGTCATTCGGAAGGGCATGATAATAGTACCCAATGCCCGACCTACCTGATGCATGTTTTCCAGGGTTTTCCCTGCATCTCCTTAGGTGAAACACCGGGTAGGATCCTTAAACCATAGCCCCGGGGCCCTAGTTAACCATTAGCTACCTTGTTCTACCTTCCGCATCCCCCCTTTTCAATTCCCTTCCTATGCTATTAAAGGGCAGTTGCCTGTTTCAGGATCACCCTCATGTAGCCTGTTACCCAAAAAAAAGAACCCAGTGAAGGCAGTTGAATCCAGTTTTGTTAAACATGAGTATCAGTAATTTGTGTTTTGACAAATATATTTTCAATTCTTATATATTAATAATTTATGTATTTCTATAGCGCCCATCTCTGTTGTTTTAGTTTAATTTGTTTTTTACATATGTGTAGCTTAATCACGTTGAGTGTGTGTCGACGGGGATGCGTCGCTACCCCAATTATTTAATTATCATATTATTTCATGATTCCCAATTTTACTCAGGGAGTATTTATGTGATAAATGTGCGACTGGAACAAGCTTGGGCAGGAACAGGACGGATCTTCCAGCTAAAAATAGCAAAATTCCCTGAAGCCACCCCATTCCTGTAGACTCAGTAGCCAACCAGGAAACGTTCAACAGATTTTTTTGGGGGAAAAGGGTCCGGTCTTCGGTAGTAAAAAGGGGGCGGAGAGTGGGGCTGGAAAAAAAATTGGGGAGCAGGAAATTGATAATCCTTTGCTGGTTTTGGGTGCTGACCGAATGGAGAGAGGGTTCGGCGGAAGAGACGAGAGAAACCACGTGGGGAAAATGATCCGAGTGTTGCTCCAATTCCTTGGGCAACTATCCTGGTAAGTCATCAAAAGTTTCTGTCCTAGAGTTATTGCCACAATGAGTTTAATTTTTGCCATTTGATATCAGTACGTTTTGCTCTCATTCGAGTTTCCATCGTAAACACGGTAACTTTGGGAAAAGGAGTTTCATGCGGAGTAACCGGAAAATTATATTTTAAAGGTAATTATATAAGAAAGACAATAATGGAAAAAATGTCAACCGGACCAGGGAATCGAACCCAGGACCTTGCGATTTTTCCATTTTGTCTTTCTTCTAAAATTAACTATGATTACTGGGCTTCAATTGAGCATTCCCACTAACTTACATTGGGTAATTATATATTTCTTTAGTAAATAATTTTGTTTTTATCTTTTAATTTTTTTGTTGTAATAAATGTTGTAATTTTTATTTTTTATTGATTTTAATTTCATTGAAACTATATTGTTATATTTTAAATAATATTTATTAAAGAAAAAGTGTCATTAATTTTTTTTCTGACAAATATATACTAAATGATTTAATCAGCCTCTTTGTTTGTATTTTTAAAATTTAAATATTAAATATTACGACGTTTCATCTCTCCTTTAAGAATTCTGGTACTATAAAATTTCACAAATTAATTGCATTGGGTAATATGTTATTAAAAATATTTCAAATAAAATGCATGGTTTTACAGTTACAAAATTTATCAGTGCATGGAACTTCACTCAATGGCTCCTTCAGCTGAAATGTAAGCAAGTGCCGAAAATCTAGCTTAGAAGTCTCAAATGAGAGACGAAACGTCGTAATTTAATATTTAAATTATAAAAATAATGACAAAAAATGACACGAATACTTTGAATAAAATTTACGACACTCTTTGTTGCAGTAGTTTAACGCTTTAATATTCTACTACATTGTTAAAATTTAACTGCCGAAAACACTCATTGTTACACATCATTTCGGCCGTAACCGTCGCTGGAGATGGTCCATGCGCGACACTAAATTCTTCACACGCAAATTCAATAATCTTTTCGGCTGAAAATGTCAAGGAGTAAATATGAAGTATTGCTAAGTTTGTAAGTTTTTAACCTGTTTTTTAGATATAAATTTAAAAAATTGTAAAATAGAACCCAATTTAATTTTTTGTTATTATGTTTGTAGTAAGCCTGAAGAAGTCTCAAAATAGAGATGAAACGTCGCTTTTGTGATTAAATAGTGATATATTTGTATGCTGACTGTTTGGCTGTCTTTTTATTTGTAATTTAAAGAGCATGGGCGACAGACTAAGAAATATTATTTTACTTTATTATATGGCAGTTTTTCGATAGTTTAAATTCAGCCTACGTCTACATTCCATAATGATAGATTTAGTTATTCTGAATCGGTCGAGGTTGAACCTTCCAGAGCATGATGATTTAGGCTTATTGATCCCCATCAGTCATCCACTGAGGAAATTGTATAAGTCAAACCCCCATTACATATATATAGTGAAACAATTTAACGATTTTTTATTTTTCTAATTTGTGGCTATTTCGCTCTCGTATTGTCTCGACGGTGTATTTGGCCGTTGTTGATGCGCTGCTAGCGGCGGAAAAAGTTACTTGTAGGCGCTACTTGAAGCGAGACGGTTGCTTACTCTTGGTGTTTAGGACAAGATGCAAATTTAACAAGAGGAAGGTGTCTTCATTGTATATGAGGGCATTGTATTTTAAAAACTAAATATTCCTAACAAAGCTTTTTCGTAAAATTCTGAATGTGTTATAAGGCCTATACATTTAATGAAATGTTTTTAATGGAAAAAGCTACGCACTGGATGTGTTGTTATATGTGTCAAGATCGTTAAGTGAACACTTCGGGAAAGAAAGTTAGTTAATTTATCTTAAAAATTATTTTGCAACTTAAATAAATATATTGTGAATATAATGTTGTTGGCTCAGCTACGTATAGAGTAACAAAGATTCTTGCGATTGTAACGTTAATGAGACACGATGCTTTGTTGCTTACTGGCCACGGTTTGAAATTTTACGGAAAGAGTTGCAGTTTTATGTAAGCAGACACGAATAAATTCCATAAATAAGGGGGACGACAAATGTTAAAACACAACATTGAAAAAGAAATTTATTAAAATAGAAATCAATTATTCATTTGAGTGTTTGTTTCCTTGAATAAAATAAAGCCACATGAATGACGTAGAGCGTAAGGTTCATGTCTTAGCTTGATGATGAATTTCAACAAATGATTCACTTTCGTCAGGTATTTAAATAGGTAACAAATATAGAATTGAAATTTTCAAGCAGATATTCCGTATATCTGTTTGACATATATACTTGTGCTCTGCTAGGCGGGTTCAGCTTAAATTACAAAAGGCCGCTATTCGATACGCACGACTTCTTCTCACATAAGGAGAACTGAACTGAGGTTCGGACTTGCGAACAAGAGCAGATCAAGGTTGCTGAGAGCTGGGAATTTTAATACATTTGCCAAATTTATAAAATAAATAAAATGTTAGTTAAATTTAAGCTTAATTTCACGTTTAGCAGCTAATTAATCATCTAGCTTGACCGAAAAATATTGTTGCAGGTGTTATGTTTTTAGGACAAAACCTTTCTTTGGGCATGACTGAGGGGGAAAGAAAGGATCTAAATCAACGAAATATCGGCTGAAACCTTCTTTGGAAAGAGCACTACAATACGCCAAAAATTCATGGCAATCAAATGAATGGTATTGGAACACACAAAACACAAACATTACGTTGCAGAGAAAGTGGTTATTTTTGGCCTGTAAGGGGAGGAAACGGAACTCAAATCTACAAAATATCGATAGAAAAATTTATGGGTGACCACCGCAAAGAACACCAAAATTTCAAGGGCATATGATGGATTGACTGTTAATATTGTTGTGGTAATAAACTGCTAAGATAAGTCTGATGCAACTTGTCACGCTAAAATATCCTGCACAAGCCTTTTCATTGTTACATAGCTACCTTATTCTAAACTACTTAGCGTACTCCATCTTTGTCCTCCCTCTTCTGTTATCACTTCCCTCTAATGCTAATTTTACAAGACCCTCATAAATCAAAACCTGGCCTATTAAACTTTACCTTCACTTGGTCAAAGTCCTCCAAACTATTCTCTCTTCCCCTATTCTGTTTAACACCCTTTCTACCAATATGATTTTCAGCAAACTTTTGTAACACCACAATTCGAAAGATTCTAATCTTTTCCTGTCAGCATCTCCTTCCAACGATTTGCATCCACATAACATAACACTCCATACGATCATTTATAATAAATATTTACTTTTATGCATACTTATATTAGCCGCAATCCATTTATTATCGACTCCCCAAATAGTATACATCAAAAAACCTTAGGGTTTTTATTTTTTCTCCTTGCAGTTTGGGTGCCTTATATATATAAGTTATACAGCGTGGGCAACAAAGAACCACCTTTCTTGATTTCTGCTTTCTTTTATTGTCCTTCAATTTTAATTACTGCTGACTGCTATCTGAAGAGGTTATGGAAAAGCCTTCTTTCTCGATATTTTATTCCCGTCACCTTCAAAATCATTAATCGTTTCTTCCATTTAGTATTATCGAACGACTTTATCTACAAATTCCATGAGGGTAGGCCTGTTTTTTTTCTGATCCTGACTTCTGAAATTGCACGCAGTCATAACTAGCACATCATGCATTGAATAAGTAATCCATGGCCATCAAAACCGAGAGAAATACAAGAAAGCCCTGACCCCCTCCTACTGGGCCTTCATTCTCCCCTCCTTTAGCCCTCGGGCAAGAATTTTAAATTATGTCTCCCACATGCCACGACGCTGCTTGGGCAATTTGTGAAAGGGGGAGTTGCATATTTCGGGGTTGCAGAAATTGGGCATACAGTAAGAGTTGTTTTGTAATCCCATTGGACCAGACGGTCAGCTTCCCCCCTCCCCAAATTTGATCGAGGCATAGAATTACGTTTGCTGCGTCCCCACAACAAATAAGTCTCCCGTCATCGGAAGGACGTGGGACTAGTATTAAATGGTCGACCTATCTGTTACAATATGAATTAACTTCGGTGAATCTTCATTGTAGAATTTTTTTAGGATTTTTCCCACATCATTTTGAATAGAAACAACGGGAGGGATCCTTAAACTACAAATCGGCAGCCCTTCACTACCTAGCTTTGCTTTCTGCATCACCTATTTTTTATCCCTTCTTGGCGGATTGCCCTCGCGTTGCGGTATTCCCAAATGAAAACAGCATACATTACTATTATTTACATAGATTGTTTAACCTATCAATATTACTGTTACGTCGTTTTATCTGCTCATAATTAATATTAAAGAGTTTTTAATTTAAGAACGAAACATCATGTTTGAGCTCCTGTTAATAAAGTTTATATTATTTTTTCTCACTTATGGAATGATTTACTGATTATTAATACATATTTAATTTATACTTGTTACATAGAATTTCTCCAAAGAAGAGTCGCCAAAGAAAATCCGTATAATAAATTCTCTCTGAACCTATTATATCCTGGTCTACAAGAATTAACGACTCCTGTATAGTTATGAATTGTAATTGTTCCTATGTCTTTTCAGAAAAACCATACTCCCTACCTGCTTCTTCGAGAACTTTTTCATAACGTATAATTTTTATCATAATTAAAATATATAATCTTACCCTCTTATTTTTACTGATGTAAAATTTTTGTGACATATCAACAAATATTTTATATACGTTTGTATACAAGGAAAGTTCAAAAGTGTTCAGTTTTTAAGTTAATATGTGAAACGATTGGTCAAATTCTAATGCAGCAGAGGAAGAAATAAATTCCAATTTACCAGTGTGCGACACGTTCCACCAGTGGGTTCGAAAAAAATTGCAGAATGTTTGTCGAATCGCAAACATATGGAAGTTGACTGGAAAAATATTCTTGTTTTCAAACATGTCGATCACGGTAAAAATAAAAAATAACCTGTATGTGTAGTGGATCTTGTCGTGGGGCTGCGGTCACTGGTAGCAGGCGTTTCCACCCTCGTGTACCATAAATTTCAATTTCTGCGCTCCTGCGCTAGCCGAACATCCATTTGTATTTGTCCGGCATCAATCAGGCGATTTGATTAATAGGGGTTGCGCTACAAGTCACTGTGAAATACGGCCCACAATAATTTGATCGGTTTTACTCTAATTTAAATAATTTATTTACAGGGATTGAACTAGGCGAATCCAGTGACGAATGCAAGAACAACCGCCGTGTTTACTATTCCACTGGCAGTGTGTACGAATTCGTCAAAACGGACGTAATACTATTTGCGTAGAGATATTCAATTGTCCTCTGTCTTCATTTACATATTAATAATTAACAATCATGTTAGGAACTGTTGAATTTACGATTGCAACCTTAAATGCTAAAAACCAGTTTAAAATGTTGTGTATTATTTTTATTATGATAGAATATTATACAATTTTTATTTAAATTTTCAGTATTAATATGTTTTTGTCATTATTCGAAGCTCTCTTTCATGTTTTGACAGATAATTAAACAATTATTTTTAGCATAATGCTGAATGGCGGGACATATTTCGGTAACTTCAATTCAGCAGAAACTAAATTTATCAACTGTGTGAATGATAGCAGATATATTGCCCGGAAAAGCCTCTATATAACTATAATTAGTATTCATTGTTATTAGTTAGGTTCATTATGTGTTGCTTCGTTTGTATTGTAACTGTTCTACTCGATTATCGAACAAGCTGTGCGTACCTGTAATTGACAGGCTATAACTGCATGAAGTTCCAATAATGTTTCTGAATAACGTGTTACTGATTCAAACAGATCCTAATTAATACAGGGGCAATAATTCTAATGGTAATAATAAACAGTAGAACGTAGTAAAACGGGTGGTGTTATATATTCGTAAATATTATGTTGAGAAGAAGTATAAGTAGCATTTTCCAAAATTACGGTGTTTTTTCTTTAATTTTGTCTCTTTTATTACTTAATGTTTCTCGTACAGTAAAGTATTAATATAATTTGATATTGTTTAAACCCAATTTCACAAATAACTGAGCAACGGTATTGTGTTTTGTGTCACGAAGACAGTTTGTAACGGTAAAACGCATCTACTCGGAATTTAGCGGCATCGAAATCAAAGGGAATCGTAGGTTACAGACGGGGATAATAAAACCCAGACATCACGACGCGCCTGGTTATTTCCCCAACTATGGTGAGATTTGACGGAATCGGGTGGTGTTTTTCCCCAAAAACGTGGCTGTAGAGGGGCAAACGGCTCCTCCCAGAAAGGAGAGAATAAATTTTATTGGTAAATATCGAGCCCCACCGCCTACGGAAAATGAACTAAGGAAGTGGAAAAGAATTATTAAAAACCCCTGCTGAAAGGGATTCGGACACAGATTTAGGGGAAGAGGGTAAGATAATCACATGGTATTACAGAGAGATTGAAGGGACGAGAAGTTGGAAGGAGATGAATTAATGATTAAGGATGTGGAGATTACGATCTGACCCTATGGTCAATATGGAAAGCAGTTTTTTCTGATTTAAGAAGTATTATGTGAGGATAGAGAAATTATTTTAAATTTTTGAACGGAAAAACAATATATATGACACCCAATAGTGCCAATAGATCTGGAACAATAATGGAAAGGTCTGAAGTGGTATTGTGATTCAGTCAATACAATAGTCAATAGATATAATGGGTCAAATGTTGGCATACAACCCATATAAAATACAACACTACGCTGGTATCCTAAAATAGAGATCCACATCCTTCATATAATAATTATCAATGCCCACCTGATGTTCAATGCAGGGAAACCACTGGGAAGCCAAATGAGACTTCTTGAAGTTAGGGATAGTGTTACACGATGCCTATTTACCCTCAACCACCCGACCGTCACGATGCAACAACTCCACAACAATCCTCCACCATCTCTACGCTTCCGTCGGCTAAAAAAGAAAACTTCCAATGGATCTCATACTTCCTCCAAAACATTAAGGCACATCCTAGCCCACATTTCCACCATTCTCGCAGACCACATTCTCATATATTCTCTAATAATCAATACACCCATTTCCTAAAGTACTAACCTACATATAAATTATATACATTATTATAATTTTGTAAATATATTATTTTAATCTTGTATATACTGGAACAATTATTGTACCAAACAAATAATCATAAGTTTAAAAGTTTATATGAAGTTAAAAGGTGCCATTAAACGCAAACCTTGCTATTCAAATTATTTTATACTGATAATTTGGGAAATGTGCAATCCTGAGGCATATATATATATATATATATAGATGGAGAAATATATTTAAATTGTTGAACGTTCATAATTTTTTAGCCTGAAGGTTGTTTCTGGAAATGTTAAAGAAATTATCAAAACTCTGACAAAGTTATGGAATCGCCGCGAGTTGTTGTAGCGTTCAGTAGCTAATCTCTACAGCACAACGGGTAGCGTAGACTTTCACGTCATGTAACAAATCAATTTTTTTCTGTTTTAAAAAGGGCAAGATATTAATTTAGTAAATTTTATTATACAAAAGTATTTAATATTAAAAGAGAAGTGAAATTAAAAATTGTAGCTTCCAGAAACTGTTATAGAATGAGACACCAGACATTGAATGTGTTAGGAATCCTACACCATATTCACCTGAAAGACACACAGGGCAAACCCTAGAAAACCAGCATCATGTAGGTCGGGCTATTGCGTAAATGTCTCACGCCTTCCCGAATGACGGAAGAGGAGTTTGCTGTAGAGATGCAACATTCCCTTCTCCACGCTTCGACCACTATAGATCAACTGGCCCACTAGAATCAGCAAACAGCTATTACCGTTTTCCTAAGGTCAGAGAGCCCGGAACATACACCTCCGAAACGACGCCAACGAGTAATACCTCTTATAGACATCAAGGATTTCCGTGTTGGAGTGGTTATCAAGTGCGTTTCACTTGCCAATGAACCCTGGTTCGATTCTGGGCGGAACCAAATATATTTTTTTAATGTATCGTATGTATTTTAATACTCTTCGGGAGCTGTACAATGCTTAACTGCATTAAGGTACAAGAAATATTTTTCACTTTGTTAAGGGACACGGGGGCTGAAATTTGAAATTCCTGTAAATGAATTGCTCCTGAGCTGAAATTTTAAGTGCGTGTTAAAACCACAAATGTGTAGCAATGTACAATACGTTTTTGTTAACTTGTTTGTTTGTTGAGATATTTTGAAATTTATTTTCATAATTTGGCAGTTTTGAAAATGTTCCTTGCGTTACGAACTTGAATATATTTTAGCCTTTTTAGATTAATATATAGGGGTGGTATCAATTGTCAGTATTATTTTTGAAACTGATTAAAATTGTGGTGTGCAAATAAGTTTTTACTAAGAGCTTAATACGGTTACTCAAAAATTGGCACTTTTCAACACTTAAATTTTTGACCTATAATACAATTAGAAAACAAATACTTTCATTTTAAGGTATTAGCTTGTAGATATGTAAAAAAATAATGAAAACAATATCTCCATATATGTGACGCTTACAAGGTTTTTGGTACCATAAATAATGAAGCTGAGAAAAACACATTCTTCTGAAATATTTTTATTTATTTAGAATCAAACATATTAATTAAAATTGTCCTGCGGCATATGTTATTCCTTCCTTCTTTTGTTTTGTATCTTCTTTTTTCAGTTTACTTAATTTATAGGATTATTAATATGAAAAATTAGAAAATCTATTTATTTGATTTTGGCCGAAATTTAAATCGCCGTGTCCTTAATGCACCAGGATTCTTCAGACTGTTTTAAATTACTGGGCTTATTTAATGCACCAGGAAACTTCTTGACTCTGTGAAGGTAGCTGTTAAATTGAAGCCAACCCTCTATTGGCCGAGTGTGCCCATAAAGTGTTTAAAAAGTCAAAAATGATACTGTTCCATTCCAGTTAATCTCAAACAATTCATTTTCCAGGCTAATTTGCATTAACAGTAAATAAAACGATGGCCAAAAGTCAGCATTAAATATATCACTATTTATAAATTATAAATCAAAAAATTATATTTAATTAATCGTAGTAAGCCTGAGAAAGTCGCTTTTTTGAATATATAGTGATATATTTAATGCTGACTTTTTGGCCGTCTTTTTATTTATTGTAAATTTGAAAGTCAGAAAAGTTTGTTGAATTTAAATTAACTCCCGCGTGACACGGGGAACACAGCTAGTATACATTTATATAATATCCTTGATTAAAAAAATTCAAAATTAGGTTATAATAGAGTAATTTTCCATAGATTTTCATTAAGTGCATATTTTTAGGAGTTAGAAAATTATAATATATTTTACATTTTTAGGTTAAAAAATAATAAAATTAATTTAACTAAAGTTACCTTAATATCGGAAAATTTGATAAGTATCAAATTAAATTTTTATTGTGTAATTTCACTACAACCATTATTGTGACTCTAAAATATTTCAACAATTAAAGATAACTAATATTTAATGTTAATTACGTACGTCATTTCATTATATTCCCAAGTTAATGGTTGAATTAATTATATCTCCGAAACTTCTTATTTTTGGAAGAATACCAAACTTGTTTTGAGTTAGATACCTCGTGGTTTTATTCCTATCCACAATTCGTAGTAGATCACGTAGGTTTCCTGGAAGATGTCTGTTGCGAGTCATCCATGTAACCTTTGTGCGTGCTGCAGAGTGGGCTGTACACACATGGAATGGCCGATCTCCCGAGACCTGCTAGCCTTTGTTTGCCTGAGGGCCCTCTGCCTGTGTCATAGCCCTTAGCTTCATCGGAACACACATATCACTCTGTGAATTGCCACCGACATCAGCAGCGTGCCCCAGAGGAACCTCAATGCATATAGCGTTTTGATTCTCTCGCCGAGTGACGCAATATTAATTACATTACATCAACGACGTCACCGCCAGATATATCACTCATATTCTGTTCACAATCTATTCGTGAAATAAAAATGTCCGTTGCGCTGTTTTACGGATTTTCTAGTGAACTACTTTAAATTTGCATTTATGACAATATTGATTATAATATCGTTTATATGTCAAAACGTTATGGTCACTCAAATATAAATGCTTGTAGGTCTGCGTTTACACCCAAACTTATATTTATATGAAAGACACTTTTCCCCATAATAACTTTTATTAATTTTTTATTTTGTATATACTGCTTACTAAACCAACGATAAAACGCTATTGGTTAATTCAAAATCCAATTGAGGTGATACATATAGCCATATATAGCACTACAGGGTTGGTCGAAACTATTTGAAAAGGAAGGTTGGCAGGTAACACCTCAAGATCAAAAAAAATTAATAAAGCCTGAGTTTTTCACTTAAAAACAACATCACTAGCAATAAACAACGCGTGCAAACCTTTTTGCAACCATAAGAAGGAACGACTTTGATCTAGGACCCAGGCAAATTCAGAGAAATACGAGACTTAAAATCGACGAGCCACAAGAGAAAACTTAGTGACCTTTTCCAAGCCCCGCCAGACAGACGAAGGTGTGACAGGATGATGCGAAGAAAGTTGAAATAAAGAAGTGTCCGAAAATCCTCTGTGCTCCTTCTTTTATTAATTTTGCCACACCTTCGTCTGTCTGGCGGGGCTCGGAAAAGGTCCCTAAGTTTTCTCTTGTGGCTCGTCGATTTTGAGTCTCGTCTTTCTCTGAATTTGCCTGGGTCCTAGATCAAAGTCCGTTCCTTCTTATGGTTGCAAAAAGGTTTGCACGCGTTGTTTATTTTGAGATGGCACGCGTTGTTTATTGCTAGTGATGTTGTTTTTAAGTGAAAAACTCAGGCTTTATTAACTTTTCGTCGTGACATCATACGAGTCTACAACATTTGCCGAGTATTCGGCATAACTTAAAATTTTGGAGGTTTCCCTGCAGCTTCCAATGGCCGGTTGTTGGCGTCACGACCTCGAGGGACAGAAGACAGCCCCCACAACCTGACCAAGGTTCAGAACACCTGGATCTGCAAGCGGTTGACATTAATGGTATTCCTGGAGTAAGCACATCCTCGACTTTTAACTTTCCTAGGATTATAGTGGCGTCAATCAATTTTTTGCATAATATTTTTAACAGCGAGTCTTGCAATAATGACAAATATTGCTAATTGTTCCAATTCGACCAGTTTATCGCCGGCGTAGTCGCCTGTTGGATCATATTTAAACGCCTAACGTTTGTAGTAGGTAATTGTTACGTTTGACCGTGACAAGTGTCGCCACAACTACTCCCTTCCCAGTGAGGTGGTCAATATTTTGTTAATATATTAAAAATCTCCCCCACTGTCTTCGGTCTCACGCACTTTTCATACTATGAGATTTTATAAGTTTTCCGTTCATTTTCTTTTACACAAACCGTGTCCTGACAATAACGAACACAACGAAAACAGAATTATCCAATTTGGCGCATTCGTTCGGAAGTTATGCGCGTACATACATTTCGTCGATTCATTTATACATGCCAAAATAGGGAAACTCCAATGATAAAACTTTGCACAAAATAAGTGAACATCAACTATGCACAAATCGTGCGCATTACTATATTTATTATTTATTTATACATAAATAGTAATATAAAAACGCAGGTGCCTGCTGATTTTGATTCTATAGTATCATTGTGAAGTGCAGTTGAGCCTACAATGAAGGAAGTTTTGTGCGCGATAATAGAGGCAAACAATAATGTAGAATTGGCTGAAAGTGGGTAAAATCCCATGTGTAAAAAAACGGTGGCGGGAAAGTCAAGCTGGCGTGTGTGAAAGTCCTAAGGGGAACCCCGGAATTTTGTGGAAAAAACTGATGGCGGGGAACTCCCGGGGCGAGAAGTTAAAAAGGAAACGTTGGGAGGCTGAGGCACTCAGTCGAAGAGAGAGAGAGAGAGAGAGAGAGAGAGACGAATTCAGTCGGGGAGATAGAGAAGTAGAGGGCAGTCGAAGAAATATCAGAGCATGAGAGACAGCCAGAAGGGACGACGAGATCAGTCGGGAGAGAGAGCAGACGAGGAGTTGGACCTGGATCACACTACATTCCTGGATGTAAAAACACCTGCTAGACGCACTAAAGACCGAGAGACGCGGAAACATTCGTGAGGTTGAATGTTTGTAGACCCAATAATTTTTGGTAAGTTCATCAAAGCTGTGAATCTTGCTCATTGTGATGATTGTATAAATTTAAATGATTTTTTCTATTTTTCAGTAACTGCGTACTTCATTTCTCGAGAGACCCAAAATCCCCTGAGATATTGTTTCATGTAATCACTGTAAAGTTGATAAATATAAAATTTTCAAACCGTTTAAAATGTGTTCATTAAATAATTTTTTTTCCTATCCCATGAAGAGGATATTTCAATATATATATATATTCTTCTTATTGGGAAAAGTTTTATTACAATTACTACCGGCTAAAGTCGCTACTGCGATTCTTCTCCATCTATTCTACATTAAAGTCTCATTTACACCTAATGAAATTCATTTTCCTCCTTTCAGAATCTACAGACATAGGTGGACGATTATTTTTTGTTCTGAAATGGAAATCGGAAAGTTCTGGGAAATATTTCGTTTTTAATTACTGATATGACTTCAAACCATTCAACCTCTGTTATGACATTTTGCTTACTGCTGTGAATATGTAAAGCTAATTCATTACCTACACCTTTTTGCTACCTTACCTCTGACCTTAAACAGAAGTGTTAATTTGGGCCATGTTTGTGTGCAGTCTAGTGGATCACTAGTGTTTGCACAGGATATTTTGAGCCACTACGTGGGCCTCCCTCGGCAGTTGTTCCGGAGAATTAGAGACAAAGGCGGCGGAGTCACGTCAGCAATGATCTGAGCGCTTACGGCGCAAAGTTTGGGAATAATTATGCTGGGGCGTCGCAAATGGTATTGTATTGCAGTTCAGCCAGCTCGGTACACAACTTAGCCGACTGGAAACAATTTAGGACACCGAGCACAATTCGTCATTGTTCTTGTTCCTTAACTTGTGGAATGTTTTTACGTACACCCGAGGTTAAATAGAATCTTGGCACAGAACTACATAGGTGATGTAAAATTATCAAATTATTTTTAGACTTAAAAAGTTCATGTAACGCAAAATCCAGAGGACAATAAAACATGCATTAAATAAATTAAGTTGATACAATATGTCTAAGACCTAGATTAAAACAGAAAATAAAGAGTTTCTAATGCAGTTTTAAGTATAAATATTATAGGAAAAGTAATGAAGAATTCCAGATATGAGTACATATCTAAAAGAGAATACCTTCAAGTTTTGTTTAATGTTAGTAAACTTCAACGTGGGATCAATTTGTTGCCCTTCACACGCCAAGACGATATTCCACATCTCGCCACGTATTCACCGACATTTCAGGTGTAACTGTCCCAACCGTCGCGACGATTCTTTCCCGTAAATGATTGATGTTTCTGGTCTTTTCACTGTACACAACATTTTTTATGTGGCCCCAAAAGAAAAAGTTTAGTGGAGTTTAGTCTGGGCATCGTGGTGGCCAAGGTATTGGGCCAGCCCTGCCTATCCACCTTTCTGGAAAGCGAGTGTCAAGAGCCGCACGCACATGGTTACACATGGCGTCATCTTGATGAAAAAGCACAAGCCCCTTTTCCGCCTCGATAATGTTCCATTTGGGGAAAGACGTACTCTGCCAACAAGTCACAGTAAACGCCCCCGTTTATTTTTTTTTGTACAAAAATAAAAGTACCAATCACACGATCTTCCATCAAACCGCACCATAATTAAGTTTTGGAGAGTCACGTTGATGCTGAATAACTTCATGTGGATGCTCTGCCCCCCAAATTCTACAGTTATGACGATGAACTGTTCCACTGGCATGAAAAGTAGCCTCCTCAGAAAAGAGAATGTTTTATAAGAAATTGATATCCTCATCATTCTGTGCAGAAAGTCAATTGCAAACTCATACCTTACGATTTTATCATTAGGTTTTATTTCATGTAACAGTTGCAATTTGTAGTCACGTAACCGAAGTCTTTTACGCACATCATACACAGCACCTTTAGGCACTCCTATTTGTAGACTACGTCTGGCCAATGACTTCTTCGGGCTCCGAACACACGAGACACGTATCTGTTCAACAACATCTTCAGAAGTTCTCGGTCTACCTGGTGTTTTTGCTTTTGAAACACTACCGGTTTCCTTGAAAGACTTTAGCCAATGACGGATAGTTTTTTCTGTAGGTGGTTCACCGCCATACTGGCGTCTAAAATTACGTTGCACTGTTGTAACTGGCTCAGTTTGCCCAAGCCAAATAACACACTGCGCTTTCTGTTGCGGAGTGCACATTGTTGCTAGGTTGCTCTGCACTGCACGCACGCCTGGACTGAACTGAGGGCACAGAGGTAAAAAAACAGCACTGATGCCGTCTCAAGGTCAAGCAGACCTGCCTAGTGCATGGGAACCAAACTTGGAGAGTTGATGAATCAAACACCACAAACTGGAATAAGTGTATGCCACATGAAAACTAGGGACTTCTTTCTCAAACACCCTGTATAAAATACTGTACAGTTTCTTAATCGAAGTAGATCGGTCCTTTAGACATAGTTTAAAAATATTATCTATCTCTGCTAGCCGATTACAGCGAAAAATGTTGTTTAAACAATATACTCTTAATTTTGGTGAGGAATCCTGATTGTTTATGATTTGTTACCCCATTAAGAGATTTTGAATAGGGAGCTATCATATGAATGCAACTATTTATGAATTTATCTACTATCTGAGTTTCCCACTGTTACCGAATTGTATCACTATAATTATTATATTGTATTATGTATTAAATTATATTATATTCTGTTACATGATTGTAATAGTATTTTATACTATATTTTATTTTACTTACAATATTATGTGTACCTTAATGTTCGCTCTAAATTATTGTAATTTAAAATTTATATTTCCATATACTTTAATTGTTAAAAAACCATTTCATTTTCATGTAACAATATCACATTGCATTAATTCAATTCTTGATTGTAATACCTGCATGGTTATTACTGGTCTAAAGACTCCTCTTTAAATCAATTTTTTGGGGGGTAAACAGGCTACCTGAGGATGATCCTGAAACAGGCAACTCCCCTTTAATAACACAAGAAGGAAATTGACAAGGGGGGATGGTGAAGGTACAGCAAGGTAGCCAAGGGTTGACTAGGGCCCCTGGACTATAGTTTAAGGATCCTACCAGGTGGTTCACCTAAAGAGACGCAGGGAAAACCCTAGAAAACCTGCATCAGATTTTTTTAGATTTTTTGGGGGTAACAGGCTACATGAGGGTGATCCTGAAGGAGGCAACTATCCTTTAATAGCATAGGAAGGGACTAGAAAAGGGGATTTGACGGAATTTAATTTGAATTCATCTGTGGGTAAATCCTCACAAGCATCTACTTTTATTTCTCTGCACAAACTGTTTAATGGTATAAACTGAGGCACTTATAACGTTTCGAATAAGACACTTTAGCGGAACATGCGACCGATTTTGAATTGTAGGCTACACCGCACAACAAAGAATTGTGTCCAAGAACCTTTTCAGATACAACGATTAACCTGCCATGACACTAACATTGTCTTTTATGTTAAAGGAAGAAAAATAAAATAAATTAACAGTTCACAATTGTAATTAAAAGATAAATAGTTGAACAGCCTATACGTTAGAATTTATTTTAATACATGCACATGTAAATATTTTTAATTTCTTGATTCCAATTTAAATCTTAACAGTTTAGGAACTAAGCTTCGTGTTGAGACCACTGTTCGGTAAGATTTAAAAGACTTTCTGACGTCTTCATATTTATTTATTTCATATTGTAACTAATTGTAGTTTAAGAAAGTGAACGAATATTGTCAGACTAGCATCTTACGTCTTTGGAGAAAAATATAAATTAATTGCAGTAGACCAAGGAATTTTGAAGCAGATCTGTTGAATAACAACCACAAACGAGCGAGTATGTGATAATGTGTATATATTTGAGAATCTAGTCATAATAATAGAAAAATACAAGACTGATGGACATTATTTACTGAGTGAAAATAATTGATTTCTAATTTTTAATAATTATCTCAAGAAATGGGCGTATGATCAGGATACAGTACTATATGGAAGTTCCAATTCCCGTCGTAGAGAGGGTTTACTTGTGAAAATAAAATACTGTGGTCGAATGTTGAACATGAAATTAACAGACAATGAGTTATATGAAACATGTTTCGGAAAGAGTCGCAATCGAATAGGTCCTTTTTAAACATCCTGAATTAAAGGATGAACACTAGACTAGTACCGAGTCACTTAAGACAAAGCACCTGTGTGTTAGGGTGTTACGTGTTCAAAGTCGAAACTGACAGCCTCATTATAGTATAATATATTTCACTTTGAATATGATCTTATGGAGTGTGGCATTATATGGGTTCGAAACGTGGACGGTAGTATTTGCAGAAAGGAAGAAGAGTAGAAGACTGCTGATGCGCGGATAGAGTAACTAACCAGGAAGTTCTAAGCAGAATAAAAGAAGAGAGAACAATATGGAGGAGCTTTGCCAAGAGAAGGGATAGATTAATAGGTATCGTTTTGAGTTACGACTGTCTATTAAAATTAGCATTAGAGGGAAGTGTGTGGGTGTGGGGTAAGAACAGAAGAGGGAGACAAAGGATGGAATTCGCTCAGTATGTGGGATGTAGTAGTCATTTATAAAAGAACTAGCTTGTACAGAATAGGTTTGCATTGAGTGCTGCAACAGACCAGTTAAAGGACTGATTACAACAACAACAACAACAAAATTGACTTACCCACGGTTGATAGATAATAATACAGTACATGTATGTTTAGAAATTGACTCAAGTGAATTATGTGACTGTATGCACAGATTGAAGGACATAGACCTTTTCTAAATTTAATTTTATCATTTTCTTGGTACTTTACCTCTGTGGTAAATAACCAATGGGATCTCAAACAAACAAACAAATGGCGAGTTTCATGAATACGCGACCAGAAATCGTTCAGCTCTAAGGTCGGACAAGCATCGCCTTGCTCTACACCAGAAAAGTATTCACAATACCGGGATAATTTTATACAACAGCCTTCCGCCAGAGGTTAAAAATAGTACCTACAAAACTTCGTGAAGCAGAGTAAAACTATTCTTTTAAATGGCGCGTTTTACTCGGTACAGGATTTTCTTAATCGTCCTTCTAGTATTTAAATCAAGGTTCCTGCAAAAAGTGTTGAAAGAGCTGCTGCCAACTTGTAAAATAGCACATCACATATCTTTAAAATTTCTATTCAGTTTTTTCTGCTCTTTTGTTTGTTTGTTTCATGTATTGCCTGGAGCTACGACAGAGGGAAGGACAGTTTCCTGGTCGCAGAGCTCGAAGTAGTTAAATCTCCATTGAGTGTTTCTCATTGTGTGCTTGTTTGTGTTTCCCAGTGTGTGTGTGACATCGTGTGTCCGTGTTGTGTTTATATTGACTTTTATCTATATACATTTTCTTTTATTAATTTATTTTAAGATTATTTGTCTTTAATTAAGTACTTTATTTTGTTCATTTTTAATGTATGACGTATCCTATTTCCTCAATCGAGGACTAATGGAAACAACAATAAATCTAAATCTAAATAATTACTTGCACGTCTCTAATGCATTTAGGGATAAAATTCTAAATACTTCCTATTATTCTTTTACACGTGTAGTACTGACGAGGAAAATTGGGCCGCTCGATTCTCAATAATTTCAACTGAAGTAAAAATTCCCATTATTAAAACAAAAGTATATTTATAGCACAATGTGGTTAAGTTTTAAGGCACAATTGCTGTGAACCCCTGTGGAAGAGTTATTTTCTCAGATCTCTTGATGTGAATATCAGTAATAATTACATATGTACTTTAACGTTGGTTTGAGTTATACAAACAGGTAAATGCTACTTAATTAAAGAATTATATTTGGTTTTTATAATCACATACGCTCATGCAAATTATAAACGCAATTAGTTGTAATTAAAAGTAAATTGTGCCAAACCAGTAGTTCACAGTTTGCACAAACCAATAAAACAAGCGTTTCGAAAAAAATAATATTGCTTTGATGTATAATACGTGCGCAGAGTTCAGCAGATGTCCCTTTGAACTGCGTATCTGTTGCAAAATCATACCGGGGCTCTTCTGTTGTCAAAAGCACTAAGGCGATTTCTCTTTTGACGGATGTTGTTCCATTGTCACGGCAGAGGCTAATCTTCCTCGAACATATTTTATTGTTGGTGGTCTGTGTCATTTGTAGCAGGCGTCCGTATTGAGTTGTATCGTAGCGTTCCAGGTCATAAAAATAATCCCATGTCGCGTTGTGCACGTGTAATTGAAACTGGCATTATAATCTTGTATTTGTTATACATCGTTTCTGCTGTGTTCCTATTTTATATCAGTGCCTCTGAGCACTTTAATTGGCTTTTACCGAAGGTTATATTCAAGTACGTTACAATACTGGATGTTATTCGTTATATTAACATAACATTACTCAGCGTTACTCCCACTTACGTCGTTAAAAATCACTTTCTCATAGTTAAAATAAAAAACACCGGGTAGGATCCTTAAACCATAGCCCAGGGGCCCTAGTTAACCCTTGGCTACCTTGCTCTACCTTCCGCATCCCCCCTTTCCAATTCCCTTCCTATGCTATTAAAGGGGAGTTGCCTGTTTCAGGATCACCCTCATGTAGCCTGTTACCCCGCCACCCTCCTTACCATTTCATAAAATTAAGTTAAGGAATTATTACATTCCGTGATGAATACGGCTCTAATCTCACAGTCAAAGAATCAAAAACATAATGTTGATTTTTGGAAATATAACTGTTTAGCATCTGCAATGTCGTTGAAAAGCCCTTCTGTCGTATTTTTTTTTCAGGCTCAAGAAAAAATATTTTACGTTAAAATTGTAATACGAATAACGCATTTATTATAAAGTAGCTAGCCTCCGTAACTTCGCGCCGAAATAGTTTTTATTTTGCCCAAAAAACGGAACAAAATGTACAGATTTTGATTAAAGTTGAATTCATTGAATATATAAAAAGTACCATATCATCTATTTATGACCACTTCAGGGTAAACCTTCTAACTCGCAGTTGGTTTTGAACAGGTCCCGCTATCATACATTTCGGAGCTAATCAATTACCTCATAAATTACAAAGCAAGTAGGCTGTTAACCCGGAAGCAAGGCGCTGCGGGAATTTTCTCGCGGGCCCTTCACCCCAAGTGACTGAGGGGCTCACCTGATTATGTCGGGAATGCCTCGCACTCTCTTTGTTTTTTTTTATCAAAGTTCTCACATGCCGAGACACAATCACCTATTTCAAGAGGTACTGGGGTCGAAGACCTTGCGCATATGGCAAGAGTTGCCCGCTGGTCACATTGGATCAGTCAGCCAACTGCCTCCTAAAACTGGTGGAGACATGGAGAACGGAATGCTGCGACCTCACAGTAAACTCGTCTCCCGTCATTCGGAAGGGCGTGAGAATAATACTGAATGCCCGACCTACCCGATGCAGTTTTTCTAGGGTTTTCCATGGTTTTCTTTAGGTGAAACACCGGGTAGGATCCTTAAACCATAGCCCGGGGGCCCTACCCTAGGCTACCTTGCTTAACCTTCCGCATCCCCTGTTTTTAATTCCCTTCCTATGCTATTAAAGAGGAGTTGCCTGTTTCAGGATCACCCTCATGTAGCCTGTTAACCCCAAAAAATCAATTACCCTCGTGTAGCCAATAAAATAAATAAAAATGAGCAATGCGTTGGATTTATATATATTCGTATGAATATCTTCTGAACTCTTCATGATATCGAAATGTAACATACACAAAATTTTCATTGAATTCCGTTAAGCCGTTTCTAAGCATAAACAGATCAAGAGTATGGGCTACCAGCATTCAGATTGTATATTTTAACGCTCGTATAGAAAAGAAACCTTCACGTATAATATATATATATATATATATATATATATCGAAATGAAATATGCACTAATATTTAATTAAATTGCTTTAAAATCCACTATTGTTCAGTGAAATCCGTTGAGCCATTTCGGAGCCTATTCGAGACTAACATACGGACAGACAGACACTTCAATTTTATTTATTGGTAAGGAATACGTTTCTGCTGAAATGATAGAATATAGTAATATAAATCAATATTTATTTATCACAACCCAGCACACCTTCATTAAAGGTCAAATTATATTTGATGTAAAATGATTAAGCAATTAAAATACTGAAATTTATTTCACTGAACTAATCAAGTTATATTTATAATTAAAAACCAAATGTCCACAATTACAGGCAGGTTATTTATATCAAATCATACATACTCATTTTCAGCCACTAGGGCCATAGTCATCCGATTGATTATGTATAACAAGGCAATGACAAAATACCAATAATTGTGGACTTTTGGTTTTTAATTACATTGATAATAAAAAAATTTCCTTTGAAATTATTAATTCAATTAGATTTTTATAATTATTGGTGACAAATATTTAATATTGATAAATATAATTACAGAAATGAATATCCGTCAGTTATGCTTTACAATTTCTAAACAAATCAAAATAATTGTACGGCACATTTACATTCCCCTTCTTATCTTAACGTTTCCCAAAAAGCAATAATTCTTGAATACTTTAATCTCTCTCCCTATTGTTCCGGAAAAGTATTCGTATTAGCATAGAAATCTCTTTTTCTTTTTAACTTTTGTTCATAGTTGTACAAACTCTAAGGTTACTATGGAATGTGAACGATTAGGGGAACTTATGTCCATGTAGGGGTATCGTAGTAAGGTTTCTCAAGCAACACAATCGTCCAAACCCTTGCCAGGTTTCGAACCCGGGACCTCTGTGGTGCGAGGCAATCATTAAATCACAGGAGGTACCCTCTTATTTTTAATTGTGAATGAATTTTCATTTATCTGTAAAACGATGTTTTTAAAAACGCTTAGCTTGTAGCATCAAATGTAGGACTATAGTCTTTCAAATTTACTATTTCTTACTTCCCCCTAAATAATTTCTGAATATTTCTTTTTCAATATTTTACAAATATTCAGAATGAAGTTCTCTACGCTAAATCCCTAGATATTTTTTTGTATTTTCCGAAATACATTTATTCAATATAACAGTTAAATTTAACTAGATAGAAGCATTTTATTCATCTATACGGTATACAAAGTGTTGTTCCACTCTAGTTGACTTAAAAATCGAGACATAAATGTAGGTTGCTTGAATGAGAGACGCTGACGTGAATAAGCACATTGTTGTTGTTTCATTGGGCATTTGACTTCGACTAGAGTAATATCCTGTTTTCTGCTCCACATGTTACGTTCAAATAATCATTATGCTGCGATACGGATTACAAAATAGATTTAGAGCGGTCAAACAAACACGACAAACGTGTTGTTCGTTGCTTTGCATACTCTGTTTTGCCATCGTAATAAATAAACATCTACGTCTGATTTCCGATCAAAGAAAATTACCATAGGGTGGATATCACGAGTAATAATATGTTTTACTCAATCGATTTTTTTAAAAATAAACTCAGCGTTCACTAGAACGTCTTGAAATGAATTGGTATTTTATTTATTTTAATAATAATGAAACATCGTTACCAATGTAAATCATATTGGTTTTTAACATTTATTTATTATTATTGTACACTGATTTCAAAGTGTTTTAATAAACAAGACATATTTGTAAAAAAATTATACAATTAATTAATTTTTTTCCAACTAACAATTCTTGATCTCTACACTCAGGATCAAATGATTGGGTCTTCTCATAGAGCAAAAATATTTCACACAAAGTCTACTCGGACCTGGCATTATAGGAAATCAGCAAAAAGGGTTACAGGGGTAATTATCATTTCAGCATAATGGACCTTCCAGCGTCTTCGCTCGCTTCTTATTTCCTCCTAATTGTGCCGTTCACGATAACGCCTCACAACAGCTCCTACTGTTCCTGGTTCAGGTCAATTTCCCAGTATTCGCCTCGTCTCCTCAGACTATATGTCGATAATGTAATCATCTGCGCTGAAATCTCACAATCTGCCACTAATTTCATCTGATCAACCGCTCTCGTCTCCTCAATATGCCTCCTCTCCCCGTCTGCAAGGGTCTTCGCCACTTATTTAATTCATATTCAAAAGGTGGCTGGGATGGATATTAACCAATCAGATTTATCGTTACTCTTCTCTGGGAATAATAGTTTGCCCCTCTCCCCAAAGGTTTTTGGGGAAATCCACGCTTATTCCCAGCCTCCGTCTCCACATTTCAGTGGTCGCGGGACAATCACCGCTAGCTTCTGAATATCTGGGTTTTCTTACCGATATCCGAGTAGATTTGTTTGATCGTTAAAATTGACATTAAAATCTAGCACTATTCCACTTAAACCATTGAAGTTGCGAATTCACTTTAAACGTTATTTCCTCATCTTCATATAATTTTAATATTTTGTTGATTTTATCCGATTTTCAGTCAGTACATTCATTTTATTGCCGCTTTTTTCTTTCAAATCTGTCTAATTACGAAACTCTTTTATGTCGCCTTCAACTATAATGTAATTAAATTAATCACTCCATGCTTCTTCTTCTTCTCTTCTTCCTCGGCTCTGCCACCCATTGAGGGCCATGGCCTACCGTGTCAAAAGCGGACTGTCATGTGTCAAGGTCAATTTTACAAGTCTAATTTCCAGAAGTCTTCATCTAAGTGTCTGTGACCGAAGCCCATGCCACGATTCGAATCCGGGACATGTTGTTAGGCAGCGACGCTAAATGTATTTTAGATTTAATACATTCAATCTCTTAGTGCTAATAAGAGAAAATATAACCAACTCGAATTTGAATGTATTATGGATAACAGTTTGTTTCTTATTCCTTTGGAGCACTTCAATACGTTATAAATACTGCAAACTAGTAGTATATACTTTTTCATTTAAATTTACAGTACAAATAGTCTCCATGTGGATTTTTCCATAGTGCAAAGCGGACTGAAGGGAAACCTCATACAGTAAAACAAATTTCTACAAGACATGAAGTGATATGTAACGGTGAGAACCAACAAAATCTCACATCACAGACTTCGCAGTGGAAACTAACCAAATTTTTAAACGAAAATACGTAATTATTTCTTACTTAGCAGACTATTCTAAATTGTAACCATTTTCATGTAGATAATATAAAGCATAAAATGCATGGAACGTACTTGCAAATTAAAACATATTTTTATCAGGATTGTCTGTAGGGTCATCAAGAAAAGAATTATTTCTTTGCAGTTTTACTGTAGTGATGAGTGTGTTTGAAATATATACAAGAATCCAACATACGCAATGTTTTACTAAAAGATTTATTCAGTATGAGGATTTGTAACCTTTAAATGGGGAAGATGTGACAGTTTCCATGGAGCACAACTAGAATCCTTATAATGACTCAAAGCATTACCTAGCAACAACGAAAGAAACAAAGGAACGTTAAAAGCGTGTGGCGTAAATAAATGTGATTCACTACTTCAGGTTTAAGATTAATTACTAAACGCGCTCTTGATCACTGTATATTTTGAAGATTCTTCATCAAGAGCGTCGCTTTTACGGGCGTCGCCACGTGAGGCAGCGCCGCGGTGCTACACTACGCCATTTCATTAAAGAAAGCTAAGTCAAAAGAATTAATTACTAATTTTGAGTAAAGAAGTTGAAACATACGTGAGCCGCAGTTTAAAACTGTTACATTAGTTACGAGCAAATTAGTTATTTTTAGGGTATAGTTCTTTTAAAATTAGGTAATTGTACTAAAATAATTATTCGCAGTAGTTCAACCGAACTGTCACAATTTTCTTTAGTCAAAACATGCAGAATATGAGACGAAGTTGTCACTCAGGCGATAAAGAGAATATATTTATTAAAATATAAATATCTCTGCTTTAAGAAGTGACACAAATACAAACAGTTAATTAATGCAGGCCGACCTCATGCAGTGTAGTGGCTAGCGTTGCTGACTCGCATCCCAGAGATCCCGGGTTCGAATCCTGGCATGGGCAAGGATGTTGTGTGTGCGTTTTCAAGTTGTTAAACTAATGCTTAAACGAAAGCCCGCTACCATTAGCAGTTGATGCAACTATAAAAAAAATTAATGCTTAAATAAATTCCATGCAATGGTTCTACAAGCCTTGTTGCTTTCGTCTGAAGCATAATAAACGTGAAAACAGCGAATACGACACACAAATCAAGAGACGAACTCAATATCAAAGGTTTTACTATTATCAACGAAAGCTACAAGGCTAGCAAAAACGTTTTGTGGTATTTATTTTATTAGTAGTTTTTACCTGTATTTTGGCAAAATATTTTAAATAATTTTTAAAAATATTTATTATCATATCCGACTTCCATTCCAGAAGGAAATTGGGAGCCATTCTACGTCGATACTTACAAGGAATGAGTCCTGGAAGGAATTTATTTGAGCACGTAGTATTAATTGGACATGTTGTTGTTTTAGTATTCAGTCCTACGATTGGTCATGCAAACCTTCATGTAAACCTATCTTGCGTAAAACTTTCCATTTCATCATAACTACAACATGTCACATCCTCAATAAAATTCTTAGCGCATTCCATCCTTGGCCTCCCTCTTTTGTTCTTACGCCACACACTATCGTGTAATGCTAATTTTACGAGGCCCTCATGTGTTCAGACGTTGCCTATTAATCTATCCCTTCTCTTGATCAATGTCCTCCTTATTGTTCGCTCTTCCCCATTTCTGTTTAGAACTTCGTCGTTACTGGTTCTATCCTCCCATCTGATTTTCAGCATTCTCCTATAGCACCACATTTCAAATGCTTCTATTCTTTTCCTTTCTGCAACTCTTACCATCCACGTTTCACACCCGTAAAACGCCACACTCTACCCCAACATTTTTAGCAATGCTTTCCTAATACTCACACTTATGTTAGAAGTAGTATATCCTTTCGTTCCTTTAGGAACAAAGCGCATCTGTGAAACATTTCCAGCTAACTCTATTCTTTGCCAACTTCTTAACTTTTTTCCACACTCCTTCGCCTCCTCCATAATCGTCCTCTTCCAGGTGTGTTTAGGTCGTCCTACTTTTCGTCCACCCTGTGAATTCCAGTCTAATGCTTCCTTCTCAACTGACTCTTCATCTTCCTCAAGGTATGTCCTATCCATCTCCATTTTCTCGTTTTTATTCGTTTCTCTATTTCTATCTCACCGCATGCTTCCCATAATGCAGAGTTACTTATGATTTCAGGCCATTTTATACCAATTATTTTTCTTAAACAACGATTTATGAATATTTGTAATTTCTTTGTAATTTGATTTGTTACTTTCCAGGTTACAGATATCTTATGTTACCCGTAAGTAAATTCCTCTTCTTCACGGGAGTCTTCCTTGCCTGTGCTATCCTACTTTTGATTTCTACTATACTTCTATCATCCCTAGTTATTACGCTTCCCAAGTAGCATAATTCCTTAACTCCCTTCAAATTATCCTTTCCCAATCTAATACCCTTTGTTATTACACTATTTCCCATACTACATTCAATTTCCTTGGTTTTCCTATTATTAATCCTCATATTAAACTCTTTCTCCAGAACCATGTCCATGATATTTATTATGCTTTCCAAGTCTTCTTCTGACTCTCCTAATATTCCAATATCATCGGCAAAACGTAAGGTTTTTATTTTCTCCTAACAGAATGATTCCTTTCCCATATTCCGCATCACCTTTCTTCTTCGCATGTTCTATATATAAGTTAAACAGCATGGCCAACTGACTGCATCCTTGTCAAACCCATTTATTGATTTTTGCTTTCTTTTCTTTAACTTCAATTCTAATTACTGCTGTCTTCTGTAGAGATTACGTATAAGCCTACTTTCTCGATATTTCATTCCTGTGCTCTTCAAAATACTTAAAAGTGTGTTCCAGTTCACATTATGACTGCCTTCTAAAATTAGACGCAAAGGCAATATTGCTTCTCTTCTTCCTACAATATTTCTAAAACCAAAATGATCTTTTCCTAACTCGGATTCTATTTGTCGTTTGGAAAACGAATCGTTTTATATTATAAAAGTATACTGCGCCGAGTGAAGAACTTGAATCACAGACTGCATGTTTCAACTGTGCCCGTACTTAGTAAAATACCAATTTTCGTTCATCTTATCCAGTAAAATAGAAATTTGAAAGCAACATTATGTATAGTAAGGGCGTTTTCATTTTACAAAAGAAAAATTTGAAACTGGTTATGTTTAAATTATTTTGATATTTACAAGTACTCAGTGACGTTAGTTATTTACATTTTTTAATGAAGCGAGCGCCGTGTCCACGTATTAAATCACTGACATTTTTCTAGGGTAAGTTTTGGTACTGACCGCTGCGAATTGGATTCTAAACGATGCAAGGGAAAATATAAAATGATTTTAGAATGTTGCATTAGTTTTTTAATATTTCTTACATTATTAAAACATTTTTAAAATATACCTGCGTCTTTGTAAAATTAGAATTTTCGCGTATTTTTCTTTAAATGTTGTTTGTTAGACGACGAGCTAGTCCTGGTTGTTTTTACATAGATACGAAGTTATATTTAAAATGCCGATCGATGGCAAATTCGCTGTATATCTGAAACTCCACGACAAGGACTGTGTAGTCCATTAAAGCACACCATTCAAAACCCACTGCAACGTTACGGTTTCGAATTACAGGGATAATTGGATACTTCATGCCTATTAAATTTTGAAAATTAGATAACTTTATAAAAAAAAGGAAAACCCCTTAAATTATTCTCCCCCGTTTTCTCTCAAAACGCTATTAGCCACGGAAATAAGCTGCTACGATCACGTAAATGTATGCAGATAGACATCTGCGGAAATCCATTGTACAAGAAGTTACTATGCCCCCGGCGCTTCATATCCGTGCCCTTCGCCCCATTTCGCCGCCGTTCTATAATCCCCCTCCTGCGGAAACTTGCGTCTAATAGCCGTTGGGCGACGCTCCGAGGCGTCGTGTTTGTATTAGCAACATAGGTGGTCTGAGATAAGGCTGGGCGAAATATAACATCTGAAGGGCCCCCGAGAGACGCGTAAGTCTCCTCAGAGCGCACGCGTGGGGCGGCGCGTCGCCCATTCATCGTCAATCGAACAGGTTTTAGCACGTATCGCAAACGCAGCCGCGCATAATTGTGCGCCTCCTTTGGGGTAAGCGATGACGTTAACATTTGGCAAGATTAGGACGTCCTGAATTATCACCTACTACAAAAGTTACACCATTAACTATAAACGAATTCTCACGTTTAAATACACAATTTAATCAATAAAAGTAATTTTATAATTATACTTAAACGATTATCATTAAAAAATCTACGGTTCTCAATAGTTCATAATACAAGTACCTTTGAAACAGAAACTTTCATAATTATTTTTCTAATATCAATTAATTTGGTATTCAATTTAATGCTAGTTTATAACAACGATAATTAAATATTCGCCATAATTTTTTCGACAGCTCATAATTGTGGTAGTAACGTTTTACTAGAACCGTAATCTAAACTTATCGCCTTTACTAACAAATTCAAATACAAAAGTTTCAATCCCTTGTCTGTTTGGAGTTTACTTATTAGCGAATTTACATTAATTCAATCCTTTTTCATTTCTCTTAGGAAGTAATTACCATTGTCCTCCATTAGCCTTTCTGGAATATATCAACGTTATTTTCAATTTTTGTGAAGATGCTAGTAATGATTACGATTTGAGTATTGGTTGATCCAGTTTTGAGGAAATGTGGTATACAATAATGATTTGAGCTGGTAAACTGCTTTGTCGAATTTCATTGCAGTTTTTTCGTTTATTTATCAAGTTAAAACGCATAATACTTTCAGAAATCATTTTTCTTTACCGGAATTGATATACTTAATTATTTAAATACATATTTCCCACATGCCGAGACCATGCAAAAAAGAACAAATTTTTCATTCCATTTCTTCTACTTCGACCTGTTCATTCACTACTCTGAAAAGTAGAATGATTTAGGAGATAATGGAAAAATGAAGTCCGGACCCAGAATTCGAACCCAGAACCTCCCGCTGTTGGATTGGTCCTCGGGACGTTGACTCGGAATAGCTTCAGTGGTAGAATTCCCGCCCGAGTCCTAGGTCCGATCTTGTATTCTGAATTTAACTTGAAACTCTTCATCTGAGCTTCAGTTGAAGCGTTTATCCTCGCTTTGAGTAGAAAGATAGAAACGGTTCGTATAAAACTTCTCTTGAAATAAAGTATGTGGCATTTAAGGCAAACCATTGGGTCCAGTTTTTGTTAATGTAATTCATAAATGATATATTGTATATCTCGTAAATGGGTTACGTTCAGTTTTTATGATATTCCTTCGTTTAAAGTTCTGTAATTGTTTTTTTTTCATTTGGACCAACATTGAGCTTATGCGCTGTGCAAATTTCCAGATTCCGGTTATTGAGTATTATTCCCTTCATTTTCTGAAATTATGGGTGTGAACGGACTGATGGAAATTATAGTATATACTTTATTTTTTATTCGTTGCCTCAGATTTGAATTTGTGAATTGCTCCTGAAAAGTGTTTGGACATTTATTATTGCGTACAACTCCAGATGATCAACTCTGTGAACAGTAACATTTGCAAGAGGCCAATTTGATTATGTGGATGTGAGTCATTCGTTTGCCATTTATTTTCTAGTGCTGCCAGCTGCTTCCAAATGCACGCCAAAATCTGAGTAGAATTTCTACGGATGTAATTTTCACTTTAATAAAAATCCAGAATCTTTGCCGATATGAATTATTACTTCAATCATCAATTCTGTAATGACAGCCTTCAATAACGCTTAGATAAACTGAAGTACTTAGTTTAGGATATCCCTATTTTTCGTAAATAATGAGATTCGGTACCAAAGATAATACAAATTAAGATCAGTAAGGACATTCTATGCATCACGTTATGTGAATAAATCTCTTGCGAAGCATTTGGGAGAAACCCTGTAAACCGAAGTAAATCCTCTGCATTGCGGTATTTGGTGAATCACCGTCGCTTCCACAGTCTACCTCGCAAACACACGAGTAAATAACTCAATATTTGTTGTCCCCATTTAGAGTGTTTCCCTTTCCGTACCACTACGGACAGGATACATTTTCCAGAGAACCCGGGAAATAAGGGGGAAGCGTCGGACCGCACAGTGTTTGCAAGCGTCGTCTATCTCAAAATCAACGCCTCATTTTACTAAGCTTACCTACATGAATGCGACATATTTCTCTCAATATATATTACTTCATGATGTCAGTTTACGTACAAGGAACAATGAAATATGTTGCAAATTGTTTTTCACTGGAAACTCTGATATTATTTATAGAAAATTCGAACACATCACATTTCATAATCGCTGATTTTCCAATCAACTATTGAAGGATTACAAAACCAGTTGGTATCCCATGTCCAGTTTCCTTTCCTCAGCCTAACCTGACAATCTCTACCCACAAATAACATTTTCCAAGCAACCAGTTATATGTAAAACTTCATAAATACATCGTACACTGTCGCCGATATATGCATGAACTGAGTAGTAAATTATACTCTTTATATTTTGAATGTGTCGACGTATACTTGGATAACGGCTAATTTTAAACCTAAATAAACGGAATAATTTAAAGTAGATATATACTTTTGTCCTGACCTTGAATTGTTTTCAACTAGTTTCCAAACGCTTCAACAATTCATGATGACTGTGAATTACAAAATTTGCCTCCCAACAATCGAAATTCGACAGAGCTTTCCTTATGTAAACAATTGAGCTTAAGCGTGGTGGCAGATACATAATAAAATTAGGCTAGGTTTACACGGGCAGTGATGACTGCCAGAAAACGAGGGGCAGTGATGTCAGTGGCGTGTCAACATACGTCAGTGCTGCACTGACAACTGCCAATCCATCGCTGACACGAGAGCACTGCCTCACTTTTCTCGGAGCGTGTCAACAGTATGTCAGTCATGACTGGCGTTCCCCCACCACCGACCTAGATGCTGCCCACATAAAAGGCGTGAACAGTGTGGCAAGGTTGACTGTCGATTGCGCGATGGTAAACAGTTTGTATTTTGCATTTTCAATACCAGTGCAGTTTGGTTTAGTGTGCGATTGGACTAAGTGGATCTTTGTTGTGAACAGCGGCTAGAATTTTGGTTCAGAAAGAATTTAGGATAGAGTTCGTTTGTTGAGCCTAATCGCCTATAAATTTTTAGGTTAACTTTCCAAAAATAATTATTGTCCGCCCTCCAACGGCACAAACTTTACCTGGAAAAAAATTACGTAAAAGAATGATGTATAGCTATAAACATACTACTAACACACGTAATGAAAAATAATTCATTTCGTTTCGTTCAGTAATTGACACCTTTAAGGGGAATAAAACAACAAGTAATTGAAACCGAGCCAATTAAACACTGAAAACCAGCTTCAAAGTACACGTGCTGTTTTTATTATTGCTTAATTTCTGTAGTAATAATATAAAGCAATATTACTAAACAACTGTTTTCATTTTGACGTATCTATAGTACAGTAGCATAGTACTGAATTTGACTTTTTCGTGAGAATTTCACGAACCCTTCCTCGTTACGCCTTTTCTAGCAAAAGCACAAAAGGAAAACTCCCCCTTAATATAATATATTTGAAAAGGGAGGATGCGGGTTTGGTAAAGCCTATGATAACCCCATCTATTCTACCCCCACTATCTATTTCATCTGCTAATTCCTGAAATAGATTTATCATGATGACCATTAGAAAACTATTTTCTATCAAGTTCAGATCTGACGTAGGCTGCTAATAAGTGCTTCATAATCTTGCATGCTACTGAATATAATAAATAACGTCTGTTCTTTTACCAGATTTGTAAATTGGTACATTAATTGCAGTTTCCCAATCATCCGGAAGAGCCGAATTCTTAATAGATACGTTAAAAAGTTTTAATAAGCACGGAATTATTACCTCCACTCCAAGTTTTAATAACTCTACGGATACATCATGTGGACCCCGTGGCTTGCTGCTTTTTAATTTACGCAATCAATGTCTTATTGTTTTCGCTTTAATCTCAAAAAATTTCAGAACTTTTATCATTTCTCTAAATGAAATTTGTTTAATAATAACGTTAAATACTGAAATTAAGTATGAATTTATTAGATCTATTTTTTCCTTATCCGAAGTTACCTAACAGCTGTCATTTTCTAATACCACCACTGAGTCATTTTTTGTTTCCGCTTAATTAAGAAACAAATCATTATAAGTCCTAAAATTTCTGAAACATGTTACACGAAATTTATTAAAGAGATAGAACATTAAATGAAGTGTTGAAAAGGAAAAATATTTGAATATTAAATTTTTTCATAAGAAACGATTTAGTATTTAAACACTGTCCATAAAGACTTAATTGTAGTTTTTGACAAATTTGAACATTTTTCTAAGTAGAATATAACTTTCTCCTGTAGATATTTTCGATGCTTTTACAGGGCTGAGACAGGAGTGTTGGTACGTGTCGACGCGTAGCACTAATTTGCCTCACAGAGAGAAGTTATTTATAGGCAACTATGTTTAATCCTTTCGGCATGCACGTTTCGTGCTTGTCGATACGCTCCAAGAGCAATATTTTCTCCATTCTCTCTCTTTTCGGCAGTATCTTTATTCTTTCCTCGCATACAAACGTAATTTGAATGCTGTGTTCATTTGTTGTCATAAATCAGAGCGTATAAGTTCATTAGCGGCCCTCGCATTAATTCCCATTCCCTGCGCCTCCCGCATTTTCTCCTTTCCCTCCGTCGTCCTTTTTTAATAGCCAGACAGTTCACTGGTATTTGACAGTTTAATCTCAGAAAAGCTGCCCGAACCGATTTTGTACTGCTTCTAAAATAAAAGGTTCAGCAAACAAAGATGTTTGTACAGTAGTATATAAATATACACACACCTTTACCGGAATATGTATTATATAAAATTAAATAAACAAAACAAGATAGAAATATAAATTAATATCATACTGTATAAGAATGGGATTTACATTGGTTTACTTGCATTTTAATATGAATGAGTTCATAAAACAGAACTACCATGCATTTAATAATTCAAAGTTTCAATAAACTAATAATATCCTGGTGGTGGAATATTATGCATTTCTGTGACAGACTACAGAGTATTAAGCGTTCAGTACTTCATATATTACGTAATGTAACTCGTTTTTTGTACAAAATAAAGAAATAAAACACTCCTACTTCAGTGCCACCTTTATGAGCTAACGATTTATTAAATCTGTCGAGGGCGAATATGAACTCTATGTGTAATATGTATGTGTTTAAATATTCACAATTTTTATATTTATTATGATAAAAAATTCCAAATTTATTACTAGGATGCGTATAACGACTAGTATAAAACCTATGAAATATTAACAGGAATTGATATTCCGTATGAGGGATAGAATCTGGACGAGGGAGATAAAATAAGATAAACTAATATACAAATCCTGCAGGTTTATACGTACCATTTGTCAAATAAACAAAATTATAGAAAAAAGGTATTATCTACCGGGCCGTTGATACCATATCTCATTGGATTAAGAGCTGCTGTTGTGCTTATCAGTCCTAAGACTGATCTGATGCAACCCACCATGCTAACATAACCTGGTCTGCGCAAGCCTTTACATTTATACATAGGTATCACATCCCACATGCTACCTGATCTGATTAGCGTATTCCATCCTTGGCCACTCCTTTTTCTTCTTACCACATACACTTCCATCTAATGTTAATTATACACGACCCTCATGTCTCATGTTTGACTCTTCCTCTAGGATCACGTTCACGCCATTTATTATGGTTTCCAAGTCTTCTTCTGTCTCTCCTAATACCACAATAACATCAGAAAAACTTAGGTTTTTATTTATTCTTTTTGTCTTTTGATTCCCTTTCCAGATTCATTTTTAACTTTCTCACCGCCTGTTATGGAATAGCATGGGCGACATACTGCATCCTTGTCTATTCCGTTCTTAATTTCTGCTTTCTTTTCTCTGCCTTTCAATTCTAATTACTGCTGACTGTCATCTGTAGAGGTTATGGATAAGCCTTCTTTCTCGATATTCAATTCCTGTCACCTTCAAAATCCTTTATAGTTTGTTGCACTTAACATTATCAAACCATTTTTATAAATCTACAAATACTATGAACGATGCCTCTAATTTTCCTTTTCTGTCTTCTAAAAAATACTGTCTACTGACGAGCAAAGATCCCGAAGCAACTCTTCTTGCTTTACACAATCTTTTCTTATAAAACCGTTTCCTTTCGTCTCATATGGATTGTCTGTAGGGGGTTGGTCTCATTAAGTACGCCTTCATAATAAAACATGTTTAATTATGAAACAGTGCACAGTCAGGTAAAATTGTTTTATTTATTATTATCCCAATAACTTACGTAGCAATATTTGTCTCTTCAGCTAGATCTATTGTGAAGACATCATTGAACAATATCTTGAATTCAAAACTATAAAAGATACAAAATTATTTGAAGTGAAGCTACAGTGTACTCTGGGATGAGTCTAGATATTGAATTCCCGTTCCCGTAAAAATGTTGAGCGTCGTGCGGGACGTTGTCCCGTACCTGTTCCCGTTCCCGCAGTGTGCGAGGGTGTAATTAATAATGTAGTTCTAATTTATTCGGTGTCTTCCTGTGATAATACCTTCACAGCAGTAAAGAAACCTGCAATATGCAATAGCCAAATTGTACAACACAGAGTAATGCAACAACCCTCAAAAGAAACGCGTACACTTTTTTCACGGTATGTTAAATATATTCTTCAGTTCACAGCAAAGCACGTAACAAATTCAGAACTGTTTCATCACTTGTATTGTTCAAACCGTCGACCAGTGCAATCACAGCAGAGCGACGCATCATAAACTATTGACGCTCAAGAATTTCAGCAACTTTGCATTATTTTTCGCAGCTGAGATAATAGTAGCAACCAGGGCTATATTCCGGAGATTCGGTAACATGTCCCTAGAAGAAGAAGTCTGGTGATCTAACTGGCCACAGAACCGGTCTACTATGACCAATCCATTCTCATCCTACTTCAATTTTGTGCAAAATGAGCCGGCACTTTATCATATTTAAACCAATATTTTCATTGTTGTGGAATATATTAGTTGCAATACAGTTGTTGTTGTGGTTGTGGTATTCACTCCTAAGACTGGTCTGATGCAACCCTCCATGCTAACCAATCTTGCGCAAGCATTTTCATTTCCTCATAACTAGTACAACACACATCTTCCCTAATCTGCTTAGGGTATTATAACCTTGACCTCCCTCTTCTGTTCTTGCCCCACACACTTCCCTCTAATACTAATTTTACAAGACCCTCGTGCCTTAAAACGTGGCCTATTAATCTATCCCTTCTCTTGGTCAACATCCTCCATATTGTTCACTATTCTGTTTAGAACTTCCTCGTTAGTTACTCTATCCACCCATTTGATTTTCAGCATTCGCCTATAGCACAACATTTCCAAGGCTTCCATTCTTTTCCTTTCTTCAACTCCAATTGTCCACGTTTCGCACCCATACAACGCCACGTTCCGCACGAACATTGTTAGCAACGATTTCCTAATATTCACACTTATATTACCCGTAAGTAAATTCTTCTTTTTCGCGAAAGCCTTCCTTGCCTGTGCTTTCCTACTCTTTACGTCTACTATTACTTCTACCATCCCCAATTATTACGCTTTCTAACTAGCGGAATTCCTTAATTTCCGTCAAAATAACCCTTCCCAATCTATCACCCTTTGTTATTCCATTGTTTCCCAAACTGCACACCATCACCCTGGTTTTCCCTCTGTTAATCGTCATATTGAACTCTTCCGCCAGGACTTCGTGCCATTTATTATGGTTTCCAATTCTTCTTCTGATTCCCATAATACTACAATGTCGTTGGCAAAATGATAGGTTTTTATTTCTTCTTCCAGTATGATTCCTTTTCCATATTCCGTTTTAACCTACAGTTGCAAAGCTAATTGTAGAAAAAACTAAACGAAATACAATTACTCTGTATCTAGTGGGTCTTTTATAGCAAATTACTCAGAAATTATCCCTGAACAATCTCTGAAAGTTGGTCTTTGGAGATTTGGCTCACTCGTAATATTTGTTGATAAGAGGAATACTCAATTTAATATATACCAAATAGAAGCATAGATTCTAATTATTTTCGTAATAACTTTCTATGCAGCTTAAACCGCAATGCATCTTAATAGTCGTTCGGAAATCATATATCCATAATTCGTTAGTAGGTACAGTATTAAATTGATTTACAAGGACAAGTTGTTAGGATTCAAAAATATGGCAAGCACACGTCCTCATTTATGCACAAAATCCTTTACAAGGAGAAATTTTTTTCTGTCGTTTGGATTGCTCATTTGAGTTTAGGTGATGATGCCTCCTCGTGGGACCACCCCGGAAACGATGTCAACACCATCATCGGTCGTCAATGCGCCCGAACCCCCTCGAAGAGACAGGAAGGTTTATAGAGGTTGCATATTGCTCCACCCGCAACAGTGCAGCTCCCTCAAGGTCAATGCCTGTTTCCGAGGGCTTGGGGCTTCAATAGCAGCTTAGGTTTCACATGCCGACGCACCTGGATGCCAACTCCACCTCAGGTGAATCGTGCGCTAACAAAACCCCCCGGTGTTGTGCAATGAGTGGACGTCTTTTCAGAGCCCCGTAATGATCAACCAGTGCATTCTCCTCTGTGTCATCCTATGTCCCATCATAGTAATTACTGCATTTATTTACTATCTCTATGTTTACTTGGGCGCCAGCTTCATCCAACAAACAACAAATCCACAGCCAGCTAAATTCTTATTCGCAGGAAGCAATAGACGCAAAAGATCAGGGAAAATGTAATAAGCAAATTCTATTTATTTGTTGCGACGGCATTGTAGCGTTCGCTGACCAACCAACCTTTGCCGCATTCGCTTTCCGCTTCGTAAACAAGTTAACTAATTCTCTTAATATTTCTTTCGCAGCGATATTTACAACGTAACATAGCTCCACAATCAGAATATACTGTACCTTTTGAAGAACAAACAAAATTAATTTGATTAAATCAAATACAGACATAAATTTAATTTTCATTTTGAACGTTTGAACGTGAATCGTTCATGATCACTTCTCCGCAGAGACTCACCACTCTCAATCAGCGAAAATACATACCTATCTCCCATCCCCTTAGACACAGATAACATTTTATCTGCTAGACAGCCAAACGACAATTTCAAGCGCAAATGGATCTTATTTAAAAATTCAAAAATAAGTAATTACCGACATTGATGGTATTGGAGGTCAGGCATTTTAACGTTACATATACAAATCTATCATTCTCTAAGGCATTCAAAAATACGTTCCGGTTACACAATTGAAGAAAAATGCTGACCCCGAATACTAAAATCGCGAAATCAGAAATTACATAGTATTAAAAGTAAAAATGAGGAAATTATTAATAGAGCTAAGAAAATAAATAAAGAATTAATTGCAAAACTAAAATCGCGAAATCAGAAATTACATAGTATTAAAAGTAAAAATGAGGAAATTATTAATAGAGTTAAGAAAATAAATAAAGAATTAATTGCGAAAAAGAAAATTGCAGAAGAAAGTTACTTAAAAAATCTTCTTAATGCTAATATAAATGGTTGGGGAGCTTTCTATAGATTCTATAGATTCATTAGGAGAAGGAATGGGGAGGGGAAATCACTAATGGACGATACAAGATCAAGAAAAGGCAGACAAATTTTAAAATACTTTCGAACAGTTTCTGTCAAAAAGACCTCCGTACCTACGTGCAGAGACACAATCTCAAATAACACGTCCAAATTTAGTCTTAAAACTAAATCGGAATATTCAGGAAAGCCTCATAAATCAGTAGAATCAGATGGTATTTCTGGGGAAGTGATTAAGTTAGGGGAAAATACCATGGTTACGTATCTAACATTATTTCAGTTTCTACCAACAACAGTAATGTTCCATCGGACTGGAAAATGGCGACAGTAGTGCCAACATACAAATCGGGATGGAGGGCGGAAAATTGGAACTACAGGCCGGTGAGTCTTAACGTCGGTAGTGCAAGCAATTAGCAGGCTCGATAGTTGAGGGAACATTGCGAAGAGAGGGCATGGATACAGCCTGGACAACATGGATGTAGACCGGGATATTCATGCGTCAGCCAATTAGCAACAGTGCGTCAGGTTCTTGCGGACATTATCGACGATGGAGGAAGAATAGACGCCAGGCTTTCGATGTACTTCCATAAAATATTTTGCTAGCTAAATCTGGAATAGATAATCACCCAATTTAATGGATTAGGGAATAATTTTGAACAATCGCGTATTTAGAGTCCGGGTAAATGAAGAGCTATCCTATATAAATTACATCCGGTGTACCGCAGGGAAGTGTAATAGGGCCAATAATTTTCTAGGCTTTTGTGAAAGACCTGTTGACGGGAATAGATTCTAAAATTAAATTGTTTGCGGACGACTGCATAATTTACAAAATTATAGAGAATATAGATTATGAAATCGCTCTTCAAGCAGATTTAGATAAGATATATCAATGAACAGAAATTAATAAGATGAAAATAAATCCATCAAAGAGTAAAACAATTATTTTTACTAAAAAGAAAATGGTTATCCCGGGTGAATATAAAATAGGAAACGAAAAAGTGCCACTTGCTGAAACATGTAAATATCTAGGTGTAACTTTTAATCAGAAATTAAACAGGGACGAACACGTTAACTTAGGGATGGAAGTCGTTTCACTTCATAAACAGGATATTGAAGAAAATTACAAGACAGGTCAAGGCAGCATAGTTAGACCTATGATAGAATACGGGGCAGCAAGTTAGGATCCCGTGCAGGATAAACGTAGCCAAGGACCACATCATCTTCCACTGCCCCAAGTATCACAAACAGAGGATTGTATGGACCTAAAGAAATCACATCTTCGGAAGAAGCAATAAATAGAACTTTAAATTTTTTTAAATGTATCAATATTTATGAAAAAATATAATTTAACTTTTCACTTTTTGTAACAATTCTATGTTTTATTCATATGCCCTAATGTAACTTCTGCTCTAATGGCATTTATGTTGGTCGCTAAAGACTTTATTGTTGACGCGAAATAAAATAAATAAAAGTTGGGATTCATACAGAGCGGAGCACAGCAATGAACTGGATAAAATTCAGAAACGGGCTGCGGTTTTGTGTGGGGACGAAACGAAATGGAAACCACTCGGTGAAAGGAATAAAAAGGTTGCAAAGCTTACACGGACGAACCAGCCTGATCAGAAATAAGGAAGCGGCTAAGTATACCTAAAGTTTTCTCTAATAACGACCACAATTACAAAATAAAGGAAAGTAACCAAAGAAAGGATGAGGGAAAATATTCCTTCGTATACAGAATGATAATTGACTTTACTGCTTGGCCTGCAAGGGTACTAGAGGCTTTCTCTAAGAATACAAATGTTTTCAAACAGAAGTTAGAAATACACTGAAAAGTTAGGTGCTTATTTTGTAAAAAAAAATATTTTTCAATTTAATTTTCAATTTTTTTGTTTATTGACAATTTATCTTTTTACTTCAATTTTATCAACAAACTGCCACCGGGCAAATTCCCACCTGTAGTAAAAGTAAAGACAATACAATCCAAAATGAATTGTTGTCAGCGTTGTTCAGTATTATCTGTAAATTAAAGCTAAATTTTACAAAAGCTATTAAAATGTTGTGCTATAGTAGGGTTTTGTGGAAATTTATAAACAATACTAGATATAAGCAAGATTCAGAAATTTCTGTGGTGTGAGTGTGCCTCTCAATTATTCTAAATAAGTCAGTGGGTCTTCGATAATGAGTCAAGACTGCACCAAAATACTAATACAAGTGCAGTCTAAGCAATATTAATCTGAAGAGTAAGAATGAGGATACTACAGGACAGGCAAAATTACTGACTGACATCAAGCAAATCATAGAACTGAACTTACCAAATAAAAGTATGATTCCTTATAATTTCTTTATCAGATATTGGGTACATAAAAGTGATTTCCGCATAACTAATAATTAGTCCGCCCATGTCAATTACTAAAACGATAAAGTAATAGTCTTGCCATTACGGAAACTTAAAAAATATATGTGCAGGTCATAAATTTTCATGAATTTTTTTTACCGCGGTTTCCTTCCGTCGCATTAAGCATCGCGCAATTTTGGCTAATAATTCATCTTGACATCTGGCCCAAAATATGCATTGCCTAAATAATATCGTATAATTCACCAGCATGTCTATTGGACATTTCCTGAGCGACTAATTACGACTCTTGACTGTAGGCTCTCTAATTGCGCGCTTATCCCACGTGAAGTTAATCAATGAGCGTTTAATGAAGACATCTTTCTGCTGCAGCGTAAAAGGCGGATTTAGCTTCTTACGTTGAACTGCGCAGAGACGTGCCTCGGCATAAATTTCTTCCCAAGTTGTTAACCGTGACGCGGCCTAAATTTATGAATAATAATAGGAGTTAAATTGACAAAACGTAATGCATATCATTTAAACAAAATTTAAACAACCTCCTTTCTTTGAACGCAGCGTCGAGAACAATTGAAAATATAAATTATGTAATATAATAGCCCTTCCTCTCTATTTAATTACTAACAAAATATTAAGAAGATTTTAATTATTACACATGCTTCGTTACACCTGCTCTAAGTGTAATGATTCTTGATTTACGAATAAGGATACCATTTTCTGTTGAAGCTACAATTTTCAATTGGTAATATTTACAACGGAAAAAATTCTCAAATTCACTGATTTTATCGATTTATCTAAGACATTCTTTTGCTTCTCACCAAACAAGCCACGGAATTTCAGTAGCATATATTAAAGTAATTATTAAGTTTATTAAACGTATTTAATATAAATATTGTTTCCATTTTAAGGGAATTAATAGAAATTTATATAATCACGTGAATTACGGTATCAAATAAATGAAGACTAACGTATCGTAAAAAGACATATGATATAATGTAGCACTTAGTCACAATTTAAATATTTTGTAAGATATGACTTACGGAAATAGTTTTTTAAGATGATTATGGTCAAGGACAACAAATAAAGAATTAATTATCTATAAAAAAAACAGGTATAAAACATGTTCTTAATGTTACAGATTTACAAGTCTGATTCAGTTTACATACGTTCTATTTTAAACATTTTTCCAAAAATGACAGGCATAACTCGGATTGAAATTACTAAGCTCGAATAGTAAGACAAGTAAAATCTCTGGTTGTAGAAAGTGAAATGTTCTTGGAATAACGATGAATGACTTATTTTCAGCAATAACTACTGCATATATGGTTTTCAATAATGGTGGGTCGATGTTGAAATGGAATAAATCTCTGTGTGAGGTATTAACGAAATTCTTTTTTTATTTGATAGGGCATACATGCGCCTTTCAAATAAAAATTATTTCTTTAATACCTCACACACAGATCGCTTTTCTCCGTATCGCTCTTATCCCGCTCTTATTGAAAAACCCTATACATACATAGGGTGTAATAGAAGTAGGTGCACAAACGTGGAGGGCGAATAAAGGGGGTCAATACAAAAGCTTTTCTCTCATTTTTCTCAGAGACGCTTCGTTACTGGGCAATTTGAAAATTCTGAAAGCGCGCCTCTGATCCTCGCCGGACAGAATTCCTCCAGAGGTTTCTCCAGAATCTGGGTCAACAGCCCCCAATTTGGAACTTGATTTTGTTTTCCGACGAGCTGTTCCACAGTGACAACCAGCACTTCTGATGAAAACCACACACTCCCAAGAGATATTTTTCTGTTAACGCGTGACCTTGTTCAGACATGTTTTAGCTCAACCTTCATGTATTTGTCTGATAGCAGCTATGAGGTTGGAGGCGCGCTTTCAAAAAATATATTTCTCATTTTCTTTCCTCAAAGCCTCTCTGATAAAAATTCCAAGAAGGAAAATTGCGTTTACCAATTCAGTTTCACCTCTCCTTGAAGTACTTACGTTACACGCTGTACATTATAATATGAAGATACGACTTCGTCCTTAGTTAGAGTCAGGTCGCTCGAGACAGAACTGTTGGCGGTTTCTTTGAGAGAAGTTGGCATTTTTTATGTGCCGCAAGGAAAGCGGAACAAGGCAGTGTTGTTGACCACGCCCTGAGGAGTGTTTTCAAATAATCGCTCGAAAATAAAGATATTAAAGAATGTTTTTGTAGTTTTCATCTAAAAATTACCTGGCGCTCAACTAATCGAAAAAATATTAGTAATCGACGGGAATCTTCTGTCGTAATTATTAATACATTTACTGTATATTATAATGCAAGGTAATATCATATCTGAATGGTTCTCATAAAAAGGAACAGTGTTAGTTTTAAATGTACTAAAAATGATGCTATTATATCTAATGCCCCTGACAGAACTATTTTCTTAATATTAGAAAATAGACTTTAAGTTAGAATTTTTAGTTGTATTTTAATTGTTGATAAAGTCTGAAATATGTAGTAAAATTGATAGTCGAATTTCACATTTAAACTAATATATATTTTACTTCAACCATTAAAATAAATTATTTATTTAATAATTAAAAACTAATATTAATGTTCATGAATTATGTACACCGGGAAAGCCCACGTTCTCTTAATATTATTGTTTTTATAAACTGTAGTGTAATAAATATATTTATTAGTAATGGCTATAAAAATGAAAATACGGGAAATAAATTATTTTGCGGATATCTTCCAGGACATATTGTTTCAGGAGTAGTCGAATAGAAATTTTACCCACAAATACATCCATCGATTTGTTTAGGTCATCCACTAACGTTACTAATAACTAATATTACACGCAGTTTAAAACATTTTTACGATTGATTAGCAGTCTAGTTTCAATAATTAATGTTTACAAGAATAAATAAGGAATAGTTTCCAAAACCAGAAATGTTCGGTTAAAAGTACAATTATACCCTCCAATTTCTCCAGGAACCTATAAACAAACAATTTATTTGAAAGTAAATTTTACCGTATTTTTTATGCTCATCCATTTGGGGACTGAGTTGCCACGGACTCTCCGAAGTCATTTGATGTTTAATCACGTATATCTAGTGAAGACTTTCAACAGCCTCTTGCGTGAATATTTACGTATTTTTGACATACCTGGCTGTCACCAGGCAAACATATTTCATCCAACCTGATTTTGATTAAGAACTCAGAAGAAACTTTTAAATAATTTGTATGTTACTCGGGAATATGGTAGAAAGTAGGTCCATTTAACCCTCATATAAAAACCTTTGATAGTGTATTAAATAATATTCAAATAAATCATAGTAAAGGTCTTTCCGTATTTATAATTAAATGTACCTACGTATTATTAAATAATATTTTTTGTGTAAATAACGAAAATATATCAATTATATTGATTGAAATTATAAAGTAAAATAAATAATAAAAATTAATATATATTCATCATCATATATACGTTAATATTATCGTTCTAATTTCGGAAGTTAAGTAGTTTGAATGTGAGGAAATATATATTTGGATAATATTTGTAACATCAAACATCCATTACAGATAACAGCCGCGATGAGTGGAGTTATAGTTACGTCAAGATAGTAAACTTCGTCATTTGTTTCATTTGACCTGAAAGAAAGAATTGCGAGAGATGCAATGTTTTTAACGGTTAACCCCGTGACCTGCTGTCCACCCGTTTTTCCTTAAGTATTCTATTGAACGGACTAGCGCCCTCCCTCGAATGCAAAGCAACAAAAGACCAGTAGAAAATATGGGGTGCGGCGAAGGCTGGAATGGGGCTCATATATATCCCAGTGTCTATTGAGTATGGCCCTTCTGCTGGAAACACAAAAGCAGCGAAAAGAAATTTCAGGCGTTTCAAATACGAAAGCAGATAGCATTAAGCAGCAAGAAGTTCGGGGCGAGAGATAAAAAGAACAACTCTTTCCAGTATTCCCGCTGTCGGCACAGTTGCCGCCCCGCCTTCCCTTCTCCTGGCCTGCCTATTAATCTCATATTTCCTGAAAAATATAAAAAAAGACTGTAATAAAAGAGCGAAAAAATTGAGCGCTGGGTCTATTGTTCGTAAGCGATTTAAGGAATTATCCAAACGCACAAACCGTCTTCAAGAATATCATCTAGCCATAGTAAAAGCATGGTATATTAGGGCATATAAAACTTAAATATGAAACACTTAAATTACAATAAGATGTTAAAACTAGCAATATTATAACAAAGGATAATATCATGCAAATTAAGAGGAAAATAAAAGCAAATAATATATTTTTCTTTCGCTTGAGTACTCGATGCGAAATAAAGTTGGATGGGACTGTATTCAAGAGCGACGAGTTGCAAGTAATTAATAATTTACTTAATAAATAATTTATTTAGGCATTTAGGGTCGGAGTGTAGTTGTTGTGAATGATCTGATGCAACCCTCCACGCAAACCTATCTTCCGCAACCAACCACTTCCCACATCCTCCCTAATCTGCTTAGCGTATTCCACACCTTGTCTTCCTCTTCTGTTCTTGCCCCACACACTTCCCCCTAATGCTAATTTTACAATACCCTCGTGTCTTAAAACGTGGCCTATTAATCTATCCCTTCTCTTTCTCAACGTCCTCCATATTGTTCTATTCTGCTTTGAACTTCCTCGTTAGTGATTCTATCCACCCACCTGATTTTCAGCATTCTCCCGTCGCACAAAATTTCAAATGATTCTATTCTTTTCGTTTCAGAAACTCCTATCGTCCAAGTTTCGTAGCCATAAAACGCCACACTCCAAATGAAAATTTTTAGCAATGATTTCCTAATATTCACACCCATATTACCCGAAAGTAAATTCCTTTTTTGTTGCGAAAGCCTTCATTGCCTGTGCGGTCTTACTCCTTATGTGTACCATACTATTACCATCCTTGCTACCCAAGTAGCAGAATTCTTTAACTTCCTTCAAAATATCCCTTCCCAATCTAACACCCGTTGTTATTCCATTCTACACTGTATTATCTTAGTTTATCCTCTTTTTAACCCTTTTTTTACTGTTTCTCCAGGACCACGTTCATGCCATTTATTCTGGTTTCCAAGTCTTCTTCTGACTCCCCTTATACTACAATTTCATCGGGAAACAGTAGGATTTTTTATTTGTTCTCCTTGCAGTATGATTTCTTTTTCCATATTCTGTTTATAAGCTTTCTTCATCGCCTGTTCTATATATAAGTTAACAGCATGGGCGACAGACTGCTCCTTTTGTTACTCCATTCTTGATTTCTGGTGGGGGTAACAAGTCATTTAATTCATCTCAAATATTTGAAATACAGTGTGAAGTAAAAAAAACAATTGTTCTAAATTAAATAAGTAGAGACTACTGGAAACGGCGTGGGACAAATCAAACATTACTATTGTAAAATAACGGTCACCAAAAGAAATTATATTCGCTTGGATCCGATCCCTTCAAGAAATGAAATAGCCGATTGCAAAGATAAAACGGCTGCCCATTCTCCCAAAACTACCCTTTGCCTCCATAAAAAAATTCCAACACTCTCACCGATAACTGGAAACTAGCCTACAATGGAATCAAAACTGGACCCAAGTAAAAGCAAGCAGAAGTCATGTTACATTTTGCGCCAACCACATCAATCCAAAGACATCAGAAAGAGATCAGAACAGAACGTGCCAAACTTCCCCACTTCAATTTAATTTGGAATAGTATCTTCCTTCTCTGGAACGGTGCGACACCCCGAACACCATAACACGTCATCGAGACGTAACCCAAATACTGGAAAACCATAGTGCCAACTAGATCACGCAGTTCTCAGCATATCAAGAGAAAAATTGTTCAGTTCATAAAATAAATCAATCTCTTTAAAGTAATAAAAATCTATCTCAACAAGCTCTAAAGAGTTGTATCCATAATATACCATTCTATTCGCTGTAACTGTGGATCATGACCCAGCTATTAATACAATATAAAGTAAGCCAAAGATATAAAGGATCAGAATACATATCCATTATATCCTAAATCAAATTTAGATGGGACCATAATATGCGGGAAACAATTGATGATTTTTTTATTCGTCACATCTATGATAAACAATTAGTATAATTTACCTGCAGTAGCGTTTAGAGTGATTCCGATAATAAATCACGTATAATTTATGAATCTAGAACTGAAATAATTTAACATTATATTGAGTCAATATTGAAAACATTCAGCACAACGAATTAATTTATGTGTAGGCATTAACATATGCATTACTTTCCTGAATCTCGAAAGAAGAATTATCCTTTCTCATACTTTATTTTATTAAGATTCTATTTGGAAACATATATATAGTTTTTCTTATTATTACTTATGAGGAGATCATTTGGCTATGACTGCCATTGTTATAATAATTAATACATTCGCTGCATATATACCTGTAAAATCATTCAAACCGATGTTAATAAAAGTTAACAAACTTAAATAAGAATTTTCTCAATGTTTCCTACGCTTCAGTAGTTTTTGTATTAGGAGATTCCTTTTAGGAAAACATTTAAATTGCTTAGTACATTTTAGTTTATTACATTTCAATTTATATTTCAGCTCCGACTGCAAACATTAATTTTATCCAACTTACTGTCGTTATATTCATTTATATTGTCGTTTTTTTCTATCCAACGTGACGTATTGATAACCTCTTTCTATGACGGCTTAAACTATAATGTAATTATAATCAAGTTTAATGACTTAATACTACTTCTTCCTTGGCTCTGCAGCTCATTCAGGGCCTCGGCCTACTGGTTCGACTGCGGATTGTCATCTTACATGCCACATTCCGAATTGGGAGCGATACATGGTCAGAGTATCGATTCTCCAGCAATCTTAATCCCATTCTCCGTCGCCGTGACGGTATGGACTTCCAAGCCTATGCCAGGATGTGAGGCAGCGACGCTAGCCACTAGACCATAGCAGGTTTGCTTTTTCATACCATTATTAACTACGAAATATTTATACATAATTTTAACAAATGTTAAAAATTGCTGAATACAATAAAGCACCAAAAAGTTACAAATTATTGGTGAAATACTGTAATGGTGTCGAAACAGGCATAGTTCACATTTACACTTTATGTGCGGATTAGTCAGACTTCTATTTTACTGTGTTAACTTCAAAACATTATACAGACAGTCAATTCATTAAAAATGATAAAGACAGTAAATCCATACGTTAATAGCCCGCCCAATGGAAGACTATTAGCTGACTGAAAAAAATTCTCTTAAATTTAAAGATCCGCTCTCTAAATATATTTTAATAGCTTTAATGTATATATTTTTGCTTTTTATCTCTCCTCGTATTGGTCCCCAATTAGAATTTATATGAAAATTCTATAAAAATATTATTAAATAGAGAAGCTGTAACCTAAACTTACTAATTTCCATTTTATTTTAAGTCACAATAATGATCATTACTTTTTTATTTCACGGTATTTTTCAACATATTGATTGTCGTTATTAAAAAACTCCAGGGATGAAACTAATACAAAGCAATATTATTTTTTATTATATTATTATTATTGTCCTCATTTAAAAATAGTCATATTTCAAGTTACGCAAAGATAATCATTAACTTTAAAATTGAAGAGCTTTCTTCCCCACGGACATATTTATCCCTCATGTATATGTCCATAAGGACGAAGGATACTCAATTTTAAAATTAATGATGTTCATTGTGTGCTTTACAATGTAACTATTTTTATAAAGAAGAAAAAATATACAGGTGTATAAATAATAACTCCAGGAACTTGCTTAAATAATTAGAAAAATTATAATTAGCAATATTAAGACTGTTCACAATGGGACAAATGGGTAATTTCTTTTGTGTATTTTAATGAGTTCTTTCATAATATGATTATTGTAATAGTTGTTTAATAATATTCTAATATTCTTGTTTTATCAGTAAATTTTAAATTTTAACTGATTACTTAAAAACTGTTTTCTTAATCATTCGGTCTGGATTAATTCTTATTGTCCTATATATCACATTTTATTAAAGCTTTCACCTTTAATAAAGCTAATTGCTTAGTTTTGATTGCGTTTATCAAAAATACATTTATATTTCATTACAGAAAATCTCTTTTCATTATTATAGCACTATTTATAATATTAAAATCTCTTTTCATTATTATACCACTATTTATAATATTATTGCTTTTAATAGGTATCATTAATATTTTTAATTTTTTTCGTCCGGATGAAATTAAAAAATTCTTTTGTGATGTATCATACTAAACAATTAATGTTTCATATTTGATTAAAGTATGCAGAATGAATGTGACAATTTCGAAAGCTTTCTAGTTGAGAGAGTAATATTAATGAGAAATGTGCACAAGGTTTTTATTACTACTAAATATTACAATACTTAATTCTGTTTGCAATAAATGTTCACTCAATCAAATCCTTTCAATAATATTAGCAATTGTCAGCATATTATAAAACTAAGCAAAATAGCATATGGTTATGATATAAAACATAATTTGCTGCGATTGCGTTTAATTTAAATGACAAGTATTATTTTCCTCTATTCTAGGGTTAGCACATTTCATTTTTCAAAATTCGCTTTGAAAGAGCGGTGGGTAGTCTGTCTTGGTGGCAGCATCGCCTTTCCGGCCGCGCCTGGTGAACAATGCTGTCATATTCAGCGGTGGCAAGGGGAAAAAACAACATAAGAAGCTGAATACATTTGCCGCCATAGAACTTTCATTCGTAGATTTACATATCATAAAGAAACAGTGACCCTGAATATTAAGAAGATTAAAAAGTCTGAATTGAAAGCAACACAATAGTTTGTGCAATGAACACACATAAACAGGTGCTTTTGTATCGATCGCCTTCGAAGGAAATTCAGTTGTATTTCAATTTGTTATATGAACCTAATGATCAAATATTCGTCAGTTGTTTTCTATAACCAAAATAGAACGTGTAACTTTAATTGTTAGGACGATATTTATATTACTAATTTAAAAAAATTATATTGCGTCAACTGTGATGTTAATGGCGACCATAAAGGTTATATAAACACATACACAGAGAAAAAATATTTAGTGTGGTGTGCGTGCGTTTGCACACACACCCTCCACACACACACACACACACACACATATATATATATATATATATATATATATATTGTAATATCATCTTCATGGGATAGGACAAAAATTTATTCAATGAACAAATTTTAATTGGTTTGAAAGTTTTGTATTCATCAACTTTATAGTGATTACATGAAACAATATCTCAGGGGATTTTGAGTCTCTCGAGAAGTGGAGTACGCAGTTACTGAAAAATAGAAAATAAACCATTTAAATTTATACAATCAGCACAATGAGCAAGTTTCACAGCTTTGATGAACTTACCCACAATTACTGGGCCTACAAACATTCAACCTCACGAATGTTTCCGCGTCTCTCTGGCATTAGTACGTCTTACACCGATGAATGTAGTGTCATGCAGGTCCAACTCATTTGCTCTCTCCTCCTCTACTGATCCGTCGGACGGACTTCGTCGTCTCTTCTCTCCGCAACTGATCTGCTTCTCTCCGACTGGCTGATCCGTCGTCTCTTATCTCCGTAACTCGTCTGCCTGACCCGTCGTCCCTTCTCTACGCAACTCATCTCAATGACTGGTCCGTCTCCTCTCTCTCCCCCGACTCATCTGCATCCCTCAGCCTCCAAATGGCTCCCTTTTAAGTTCTCGCCCCGGGAGTTCCCCGCCATCGGTTTTTTCACAAATTTCCGGGGTTCCCCGCCATCGATTTTCTCACACGCCAACATTTTTACACACGCCCCGCGGGGATCCCCATCGGGGGTTTACCCACTTTCAGCCAATTGTACATTGTTGTTGGCCTCTATTGTCGCGCACTAAACTTCCTTCGTTGTAGGCCTGAGTTTGGAAATCGAAAAACATCCCGTTTCAATATAAACACGTGTAGCAACAATGAAGAAGGGACGGACTGCATCCCCCGGGAAAAAGGGGACATGAACCACCGACGAAAAACAACACCCAGCCTCGGAGAAAGCGAACACACCCCGCCTGGCAAACGAAAGCTAATATAAGAAGAAGGAGAGCAGATTTTCATTATTATGATTAGTGGAGAAGACATACATCAATTACATCAGAATATTACATTACGTACTGCCATTATAGGGAATTTCACAACTTGATCACAACCGGTCCACAACCTGACGAAGTTATGATGTATCATACAAGCGGTGATGTACCAGGTTTACGTTTCTCGCCCCTGGCTTATGAGTGATAGTTAAATTTTCGATGCCAAGCTTTGTTTATACCCACCTAAACCTTTAGCAGATACTCTTTCTCTCCGGTGAGTTTAGTAAGCAGCCGGCCCAAAGTTTAATGATCTTAGAAAATTAATGTTTTATTTTATTTCTAATTCAAATTGTTCAAATTTAAAATAATAAAATTGTTTTTTTTCTTTATTAACTTTAAAATTTTTATCATTATTAATTAATCACCCAGTCACCATATGCGATTAATGTTTCAAATAAGGTATACAGTTAGATACTGTCATATTTGTTGATAATATTTTGAGGATGTGTATTCTTTGGTCCATATGATCCAATAATATTTATTTCCTGAGAGTTTTAATTGGGGTAGTGGAAAACGATGTGGGACATGGTTAGGTATATCTTTCAAGAGTTGCAGTGGGGTGGAGATTCTCTGGAGAAAAGATATCTGTGAGGGATATTGGTATGGTCAGCCCTTACCCAGGAATGCACTATTTGATCCTTTCCCTGCTAGATCCTTGGGGAGAGAGTAGATCTTGATTGTTATTTAGGTATAAGTGGAAGACTCCATTGGTACTTAATCTTCTACTAAGAATTCAGTGGTCCAGGAATTTCGTATTATATATTTTCCGTATGTCATCTGCGGAGCTTGTATGATTGAATATTAAACTGTGGTTGGAATTTGCAGTGATATTAGCTTGACGGTCAGCTAACTCGTTTCCTTAGATTTTGCTGTTGGAAGGATATGGTGATAGTTATTATTCTTTTTTCAAATATTGTCTATGATGTTTGGTTTGGTGTCAGGGTCTTTTATCGCGTTCATAGTGTTTAATGAGTCGCATATTAACGTATATGGAACAAAATTTTCCAAGCAATGATTTATTGCCATCGATAGCGCGTAAATATCAACCGTAAGAGGTGAAGCTTCCTTGTGGATTGCTTAAGTTTTAATGATCTTTTGGTGAACGTGGCTTATCCAACTCCATTAGGAGATTTTGACGCGTCAGTATATATAAAACTTGGGTGATTGTAACGTTCGTTAAGATAATTAATTAATGAATTCTAATTGACACTATACTTTTGGTTGTTGGTGTATCTCGTGAGGGATGTGTCATTCGGGATTTCCGTGTATCACCAGGGAGGAGCTGATGAGGAGTTAATGTCAGGTAGTTGGGAAGGGGGGGGGGTAAATTTAATAAGGAGAAGCTATTGGAAGCGTTTTGGTTAACCGTGTAATAGGATGTTGGTGGGTGTTCGTTGTGGGGCAGATTATAGGAGATGTCGTCTCTTACTTTGGGGATCGTCGAAGTTTTGGCTCTTATGCATGTTTTGCAATTACAGATGTTCCTCTGTAATTCTTTGACTTCTGTTAAAAGACTTAATTATCGGAGTGAACTTGAAACATACATTAATAATTCTTATCGTGTTGTTGAACATGACATCCAGTTTATTGAATAATTATTTATTGGCCGAGTGGTATATTTGTGATCCATAACCAATTTCATTTCTGATTACAGGTTTAAATTTTAGAAAGAGAAAGGCTTATGATGCGCCCCACTTTCTTTGCCGCAATTATTTTCAGAATGAAAGTTCTTTTGAGTAATGTGATGAGGTTATTAATATGGTGGTTAAATTTAAGTTTTAAATCCCGATTTATACGTAGTAATTTTATATTTTTGCAGTGCTCTATTATACGGATATTCATCAATAGGGGAAAGTAATTAAGTTTTTTTTATTCTTGGAGAAGCTTATAGTCTGAAGAGAAATAAAAACCCATTTTATTTGCCCAAGAGTTGATATTGTTTCTTACAGTTTGCATACAGATAGTAGATTCCATTAGGTTGGTGCCTTTTATTTGGAGTATTATCTCATCCGCATAATTCATCATTGTTGTAGGTGATTGTATCTGTACGTTGACATCATTAAAGGCAATACGGAATAGAACCACGCTGAGGGTAGATCCCTGTTCAATAATTTTTTCTAGGGTAGCTTCTTTCGAGTATGCATATTTGTTTTTGCAATAATGCATGTTACCGATATTAGTGATCTCTAATTTACTTATTTGGATCATAGTGTTCCATCTCCACGTTCGATCTTATGCCTTTCTGTTCCTGCAATATAAACTATTATGATATTGAATATCATCTGGTGATATTAAAATATTAATTATAAAAGATACGACCTAAAATAATAAAATTGTTGGATATAAGATAATTCGTTTTTAACTGGCATTGTACTGATTCATGCAATTGATATTGTTCGGGAGATTTAGCTAGTTATATGTCAACACGTACCGCAATGGACAACTCCGTCCATATTCTAGTGGGGGTAGACAGGAACTCACTTTTCCATTGCTTTTTTAACGCAACTTGGTAGTCTAAAGGCAACTCGGAAAACATTGGTACTAGGCGCATCTCAGGATATGTTGTACGACAAGAAATGCATAGATAATAAGTATAGCGTGTGTTAAAAAGACGTTGTTGCAGTATCCATATCCCGTTCGTTTGAATATGATTAATGTTTTTAACAATGATAGTAGCGTTTCGCCAGACCGCTTCGGTAGATAGTTCCCCCTCATACGACAATACTCCCCTTCTCCTTTCCCTACTGCGCATCTAAACGTGCCATGTAGAATCTCACGAACTGTACTGGTTAGAAACCGATTTTTGTTTAGCATCATTGAAGGAATTTTCTGTCAAACGTTATTATTTCATTAGGTATCAGCTTTTATAATTTCGAATTAATATTACGCATTACATTATGAAATCCTAAATTATCAACATAACGTGGCGTGTTTCTATTTTGTATGAATATTAACTAATGGAATTTAACACTTGATGACACTTTTTCTGGCTTATTCCTTATGTCATCGCAATATTTTATTTCAAATTTGCAACCGTCTCACACAAAACTTGAAAATTTGCAACCTTCACCTTCAGACTCTTGAAACGTGTTGCGTCCATTTTATTTCTAGGGATGCGTGTAACTGGGTTGAGTGGACTGCCAACGGAGGAGCTTCGTGTGAGCGTATCAGGCCAAGCAATTACAATCGCATTAGCATTCCTCCAACGTCAAATGAGGTTAACTCGCACGCAAGTCTGCCACCACAACCCGTCCAAATTAATCTCCTCATACTCATGTCTACATATCTCTAGCATCAATAGCTCCACAAATTGTAACAAACGTAGGAAACTGCGAAGTCGATAGGAAACACAGTCCACTATATATTTAATTCAATTAGTTTAAATTAATATTGTTTTTTATGTTTAAGATTATATCTAGGCTCAAAGATTTACAAAATTCGCCAACTTTTTTACAATTATTAAAGATATTTAAGGAATAGGTTACTCGTTATAGGAATTCAAAAATTTCAACAATATGGTTCCCACAATAGACTAATGTTACTTTTGGACCATAAGCGAGACTCATATTTTCCAATTAGAATTCCGTGGATGTCAAGGCTTCAAAAAGACTATCGTGATCGACCGGTCGATCACAGAAATATGTATACATTTATGAAAGAATTAAAAAATTGCAACTTACTTTCAGTCATTCATACGGCCACACTAAATTAATTATAGTGTTATACAGCCAGCTAAAACTATAATAATGTATCAGGTATCGACATCCAAAGATTTTTGTGACAGATAACAGTTTTAATTGTTATTTGTAGGCATAATCTCAGTATACAGTAAAAATATATTTTTAGTCGTTAGCTGGACAAATATTATCGCTGTCTTCCCACTTGTGGACTGTTTCAAGTACTAAAAATTACCAAGTAGATCGTATTCTACTGAGTACCTACGTGCTCAAAGCTTTTATGATAATACAAAAGAAAAGACTATTTTTTTAATTTTGGAGGCATGTATACAGTAGTATTTAATGCTGATAAATCATACAGGAAAAGTGTGTGCCAAGTGGTTGCATACGTCTGAATGTATAAATTGACACTTTTAAGGTCGAAGATGACTTTGTTAAGCTTGTCAACTCCTCTGTAGCGTTAAATAAATTTTATAATAATTAAAAAAATTAATTTAAACATAATTAGAGGTTGATTGAATAAAATTGGAGAAGGTAAATCAAACTTTTTACTGTAGATAGAATTATTACGAAACAAAAAACAAATATCATTTCAATAAATAAATCAAACTCACGCTACACAAAACAGTCTAACCAAACAAATAAATGAAATGATGACCCTAGGGTTGACGCGACTCTAAACGCTCTATATAAAAATAATGAAATGAAAAATACTTAACTGATATTATCCTACAGTCACATATATTGGAATACTGAAAACTGCATTTAACATAACTATTCTCCTGAATTACCCATTACATAGTTATATACTTTTTTTATTGAATTTCGTTTTGATTGAATAAATATATATATATATAATCCTTGAAAATTTATACTTCAGAATTCATGACTATAACCGTTAACTACAATAACGATTAAAGTTACTGAAAATGTCTTCCAAAAATTTCTTTTAATGGCTACTTAGGGAGGAATAGACATATGGAAAACTTCCTAATTTGTTTCTGAAATACACATTATTCATTCACGCATGGAGAAAATATCCTAACATACGGAAAAATAAAAGTGATCGACTAAAATTAAAAATATATATGTAACCTAGCCTCTTGTTGTAGTAACGTGGAATTATAAAATTCAAGAATCATTCATGCAGAGAAGCATAAAAAACGTTTAAAATAACATGGCATTTACTGAAGAGAAAAATATAAAATCGTTTTATCCTATTGAACATTGAAATGTTTATTAAAAAATAACATAAAAAGTTCGAAAAAAATTAAATTTTTTACAAAAAAATTTTAGAGAACATTTTATTTCGAAGCTAGATCACTTTAATAACTATATAGGTTTTATAGACACACGCAACATATGAAAAACGTTACTTTTTTATGAACGTGTTAATTCAAATTTTAAATAATTTATAAATGTAATTATAACCTAAATTATGAAAACCTTGGTTTTGTCCGCCACCAATAAATATCAATATTAGTTGGATATCTTCATAGTTTAAGAACTGAGTATTTTTAATGTGCATATTAACACGATATTCGTGCATCTATCAAATTGTGTAAAGGATTTCTTCCTTCTACAACAAAATTACCAGTTTACTACCGATAGAAATAAAAAAACAAGCTCAGTTCTATATTAAATTAAATCTATGTACGAGACAAAGTTTGTCCACGAAGGCTAATGTACAATCAAAGTAATTGAGTCTAATCCACTACAGTCCTCTTAACTTCGATTCGTAATATTTGAACATTAAATATATTTTCAAGGGCCCACTAGTAATTATTTTATGAATAGTTACATCTCTCTGCATTCCTAAATACGTTGTGCATGGCATGAGCGATTGCAGTTACAAGAGAGTGATTGAAATATATTAAGGGGGCTGCACTTCAACGTTTTGAAGAAAAGAAAGAGAGAAATCACTTGTGTTGCTTTTGATATCCTAAAACTTCAATAAAACGGGGATTATATTGATCCCCAGAATATTCTAATTACATAAATCTTTGCTTGCGACGACGTAATTAAATTTGGGAATGATAAAAATTTTAGCTCCAAGAGGAAATCGTTTTAAATTATAGTTTACTGGGTGGCATAAATTTGAATAACACTGTAATCAGTCACCGTATCTACAGATTTGTATTTGTGTATTAAGTGCATGGAATATTTTTCTACAAATACGTAGAGGACTTTAATGTTTAGTGAACGCTTCAAGACATTTGTCTAGACTCTAATATAACACTTTTTTGTAAACGTCGGTATATAACAAACAAAGTACACAAAAATACAGTTTATTATAATGATAATTTGAAAGAAATCGCACAGGTGTGTCTTTTAGACATAGGCCCTATTGAAATGAAGTTTTCTTCGATTTGATAATTTTTTACACTTTGTTTCTCTATAATCCTGTATGACATTCTTTTATTTGTCGTCAATGCAGATGTGTGTTTCTGTCATTTGAACAGATGGTTTTGTTGTTTTAATACCCAAAGGCTCCTGAATTTTTTAAAATTGGATTTCATTATACTGGATCAACACATGTAACACATTAAGAAAAGGGAGATATGCAGCACATTACTACTGAGTTAAATAAATACTGCTATTTGTAATTTTAATAATATTTTTATATCATTAATTACGTATGTTCATGTCGAGCATTGTATGGCGTGGGTTAATTATTCAGTAAATAATGTGACAATGGTAACGTAATCCGAATATTCCTCCACGTTGTAAGGCCGTATTCAGTTTAACACATTGCGATTGCTGGCTACTCTTTTATAACACATCGATGGTTATTGTGTCTGGTAGCATTTTGTACTTTATTTTATTCTCCCTCTTCCCCCGAGCTTCCTCATTCACTTCCCTCTCAGCTCCCCCGAACCTTAGGAAAACTTTTTCGCCCCGTTGCCCTCAGGAGATGCAGCGCCGAATAGGAACGCCCCATGCACACACAATTTCTTAGCCGGATTGACTTTGCAATTTGGATGCGAACTCGGGACAGGCGTTGGAGTTAGCTCTCCCTAGGGATCAGGGTTGCTCGATGAGAAACCCACCCCATCTTCTGTCGCTCCATTACCGTCCCACCCCCATACACTATGGGATCACAGAGAGTTTCGGATTCATATTCACGGAGACGAAAAAAAGTCAAATCGTTTAAGAAGGGGAAATTTTCACACGCCGGAGAACATATATTCGCAGAACTGCTCATCAGATATAAATACACAAAATTTAAAAACAAAGAACGAACACAGTATTTTGATCTGCAATACTTACACAGTGCTCCAGGCCACAATTCATAGATACGTAATCTACTTTAACATTATTTATTGACAAGTAAAATTCAGTTGTTGGAGTCCCTATTGTAAGAAAATTTTAAGTTTTCTTTAGATAAATTCTAAAACTATTTGATATGTGATACACATTTAGAATATTCATTCTTTGAAATTAGTAACATCCAAGACACATGGTTTGAAATTCCAAAATCCTATCAAATAATTTGAGCGAGGAAAATTGAGACGTAAATAATTTCAGAATTTGGCTTCTTTTGTGCAAAAACTCAAATACTATATTATTCTAATCTGAAGAGATTACAGAAACACAAATATAACCTTATTATGTCACCATTTTATTTTCACACAGCATTACAAGCCCATATTTATTAGTATAAAATCTGTACAATAAATGTTAAATTACATCTTTAACATTAAAACCAATTATAAAATAAAATAAAAATATCATAATATAAAAATCCGTATTTACAATTTATGGCGTCATTTTGCAAAAATTGTTAAAGCTTATTTTTTGACATTAATCAGCATGTAATCATATTAAATCGTAAGACATGCGTTTTAAGAAACAACTACACTCGTGTATAAACGATATATGTATCCATTATATATTATCGCAATTCCCATATTTATTCAGTTTATAATAAATAGATATCAACTGATAATATAATTAAGAGACACTGGGACTGAATTTTGAAATTCCTGTACATAAACTGCTACTGAGCTGAAATTTAATTGTGTGTTAACAACGCACATGTGTGTAGCAATTACATAATTTTGTTCTTGTTAACTTGTTTTTGTGGAGATATTTTGAAAATTATTTTCTAAATTTGGCAGTTTTGAAAATGTTCCTTGCCTTACGTAGTTAAATATATTTTAGCTTATTATACATTATGTGTAGGGCTGATTATTATCAATTGTCAGTATTATTTTGGAAATATAATAAAACTGTAGGGAAAAAATTTTTTTTAAGAGCTTCATTAGCATTTTTTAGCAGTTTGAAAATTTTTTCTCCTAAAATACTTAAACAATTAAAAAAACTAATAATTGTATTTGAAGGTATTAGCATGTAAATTATGTACAAAAAGAATGAAGACACTATCTCAATATTTGTGACGCATAGGTTTTCGAAGCTGAAAAAACACTATTTGCTAAAATACAGTAATAATTTATTAAATTAGAATAAAAAATATTGATTAAAATTGTCCTGCAGCATATGCTACACATTTTTTTCTATTGTTTGGCAGCTTTTTTTCAATTTACTGAATTAAAAGGCAAATTAAAATAAAAAAATTAGAAAATCAATTTTCCTTTCCGATTTAGGCCGAAATTTCAGTCCCCGTGTCCCTTTAATAGCTTATCTGACAATGAAATATACAATAAATGAGTTAAATCAGCCTCTTTGTCAGTTCTTGAAATTTAAATATTAAAAAACTGACAAAGAGGCTGATTTAACTCATTTAACTAATAATATAATCATATATAAAATAAACAGTTACCTAAGGGAGTCCACAAATCTTAACGAAATGTTGCAGATGTGTAAAACAAATGTTAATAGGGTTTGCTAACAAATTGGCTGGGTTCGTATTTATAATTGTTCAGTTATTTTTTCATAGGAGGAATAACAAGACAATTAATTTTTACGATGTTAAAAAATCTTTAAATACGATTACTGTCATTATTATATATAGATTAATTGCTGATATGAATTTATGGATTAGTTATTAAACATATTGAATAAATGTATAAGGAAAAGACTTGCTTTATACATCATTATTTGTTATGCGGACAGTTTGTGCCCCGTAATTCAGAATAGAGGATCAACAAACACTTAAAAACAAAATAATAATCTCGAATAAAATAGTTGCCTGAAATTGGAAAAAAAAAGCTCTGTTGATTTCAAAAAGAACAAATATTGTTGCGACATCTGGGTGATGGAAGTTAACGTTCTTTGGGTTTATTTCACGCTGATCGAAGTCTTTGGGCACTTTACATACTAACGAAACGGGCAATACACGTCATTTACTCAACACGATTTGGTATTTGGTATTTTTATACACAGATTTTTGGTCTAAGTTGGTTTCGTTTACGGTCGAAATGTGACCGTTACTGCACGCAGTCCGCGACGAATAATTCTCTTCTAATGTATCTATTTTTGTCCATTCAATATTTATGTTTGTTGGAAATTTATTATTTCTGTGCCTTAAGATGTCCAAAAATCTGGACAAAATTTTTAAATAATTGTGTTAAATAAAAAAGCTTACTTAGGTAGTTTTGTGTGTGTAAATTTATCTTTATGAGATAATTAATGTATCGTTAAGTAATATATACAAGTAATCTTAAAAGTGGAGAGTTGTCTTAAACTTGGCATTCTTTCAAAGGTTTCTGTGTGTTTCCATTAGAGATGTCCAGCGGAAGAAGCAGTGCGACCGGCCGATGACGGGCAGAGAAAGGGAAAGTCTGACAGAAATCGGAAGGGCTTCCATGATCGGGGTTTGCAATATCTGGTCTGGCTGGGTGTTCCAGGAGCAGGGATTCAATTTTATTGCTCCCTAACACCTCGCATATTGCGCTGACAAATTCACCTCGTTGGGATCAAACACAGTCGCAAGAGGGAATGGAGGGAGGGTTTGGGGTAAAGACCCATAAACTTAGACCTTTTCCATATTTCTTTTTACAGGACGTGGATATTGGAAAAGGAAACTTTTCATATCTCAAATTGCAGCATCGGAAATCTTAATATCTGCGTCGGCATTCAAGCTACTCTGAAATTCATTCCGGCGATTTAGTTTGCTGCAAATTACATTTTTTTCAGTTTATTTGTGAATAGAATAACTGTTCTGCAGAAATTGGAAACGAGTCAAATTAGTCATGTACATTATACTTTCTTGATGTGCTGTATCGTCCAATTTTTTTCTATAGGTATATAAAATCTCCATTATTCCGTTCAGGTAACTTTATAATTACATTGTGATGACGGCCGTGATTAAAAAGTGAATACTGTTTATCTGCATACATTTTGACGCAATTCATATCAATGAATCGTTTAGTAAGTTATCGGTACGTGAACAAATTACCACATCCAAATGCGTTTAGCTCGTAATAAATTATGAAACTGGAGTTAGTCATTAAGTTTCTATTAGATAAAACGCTATTGTCATTTAACATCTCGTAATAACCCTATCCCAAAATTAAGATTACTTTAAAACTTGTCCCGCTCGTTATAAGAAATAAACCGTTGATGGCGTCATAATACGTCATAAAAAGAAACGTAAACAAAATATCTATTCCTTATCTCAAGGTTCAAAATTGTGGCTTTACTTGCAATCAAATAGCTCAGTGGATCTGCAAATGAATTAAGTTTGTATACCTTTCTAACAATATATATTGAACACATAGGAGGGTGGAATGAAAGAGTGCGAGCAAGGATATCAGTTTGGTTTTTAAAAAAATGGAGGGACAAGAAAAGCAATTATGTTTAATTTAGTTTTGGTTGCGTCAACTATTGTCAATGGCGACCACCAAAAATTTTATTGGCACACAAGAACATAATATAGTCAAAAATCAAATAATTTCCAACAGTCTTTTTCAGACAGTTTTATTTTTTATTCAAACAACGTTTCGGCACATATTCGCAACGTCTTCAATCTGTAAAATACATATTTCAACTCGAATATACACTTATATATAGCACAAACATGTATATATAATAAGGAACATAATTTTGCTATATATAAGTGTATATTCAAGATTTCACAGATTGTAAGGACGTAAACCTGAAGAAGGTGCGAATATGCGCCGAATCGTTGTTTGACGTATCCTATTTCCTCAACAGAGGACTAATGGATTGAATAATAATAATAATAAATAACTGTCTGGAAAAAACGGTTTGAAATTATTTTAGTTTTAATTTTTAATATAGCTGTTAATCGATTTAACAGAATATAGTATTGTGATAAATATCTTACATAAAGTGAACCGTTTAGTTAAGTTAAATTTCTCCAAAAATTTTCATAAATTTAAAAAAAATTATAGTTATTTTAATTGCTTCATCTAAATATGTAATATCTTTATGTCCCTACAATCCGATAATATCTCTTCTCTGCCTGTAATACCTATGGCAGTGAAAGATGGAAGAATGTAGGGACAAGAGAAACGATATTGACTAATTTAGGAGGCAGAATAAGAAAAAAGAGGCATTTGTAAAATTAGAAAAATCCTTTGATAAAGTGAAATGGATCACACTTTTAAGGATTTGGAATAGAACAGGACTAAAACATCTAGAAAGTAGACTTACCCATAACCTTTACAGAAGGCAGTCAGCAGTAAATAGAATTGAATATCAAGAAAATTAAAGAAGAAATCAAGAAAGGAGTTACAGAAGGATGCAGGCTGTCACCCATGCTCTATAACTTATATAGAACAGGAGATGAAGAGCGGTAAAACGAAATACGGAAAAGGAACAATAATACTGCAAGCAGAAGAAATAAAAACCCTACGGTAGTATTAGTGGAGACTTGGAAACCATAATAAATAGCATGAACGTGTTCCCAGAGAAAGAGTTCAATATGAGGATTAATATAGGGAAAATGTAAGGTAATGGAGTAGTATGGGAAACTAGAATAACGAAGGGTGTTAGATTGGGAAGGTTTTTTTTGAAGGAGGTTAAAGAATTCTGCTACTTGGGAAGCATAATGACTAGTGATGGTAGGAGTATAGTAGACAGGCAAGAAAGGCTTTCGCAAAAAAAAGAATAATTTACTTACGGGTAATATTAGAGTGATGTTAGGAAATCATCGTTAAAAATGTTCGAATCGAGTGTGGCGTTATATGGGTGCGAAACATGGACGGTAGTAACTGCGGAAAGGAAAAGAATAGAACCATTCAAAATGTGGTTCTATGGAAGAATCCATAAAATCAGATATTCTTAGTAATCTGGAGATTTTAAGCAGATTAGGGGAAAAGAGAACAATTAGAAGGACTTTGATTTATAGAAAGGCGGGATTAGTAGGCTACGTTTGAAACATGAGGGATTTGTAAAATTAGCAATAGAGGGAAGTGTGTGGACTAAGAACAGAAGATGAAGGCTAAGGATGGAATTCGCTATGCAGGTTAGGGAGAATGTGGGATGTGGACGTGCGCAAGATAGGTAAGCATTGAGGGTTGCGTCAGACCAGTCTTGGGACTGAATACTACAAAAGCAACACTAAATTAGTCTGAATAAACCAATACAATCGACACTCTACAAATCGAACGCTTTCATACTTAGTAAAACTGATTGTTATTTAATATTCACTGTTATAGGTTTCCCAACCAAAGTATTTCTATCAATGTATCTCGTTTAAGACTCGTCTGTCCCTATATACTTTTGTCTCAAATCAGGTAAACTTCGTTACAGTATCAGTCACCTGATCTCCAAAGACGACATACCTTTCCACCAAAGCTGATATCCTTCTTCTTCATACATGGGCAAAGATTTTTTTGTAGTTATACTACAAGCTTACCAATTAAAGATCTTCCTGTCGATTTTATTTCGTGTAGAGAACTGTGAACCAACCTGACCATTTCTAATGAGGAAAGATTCGCTTCAAACTATTTTCGTTCCAAGGAAGGGTGAAAGTTTTGAAAAAATGCCTTACAGAACTCTGTTTTGTTTGAAAATAAATTTTATTATTCTAATTACCTTTTATGTTGTAAATAATCAAAAAATATAAAAATAACGGAATATCACATACGTAACCATACAAAATCAAATAATTATGATATTTTCCAAAAATTCAAGAAGTAATTAACATAGTTGTTTTCACGCCGTTGCATTTCCTCTCCTAGCCAAGTTTTTTTTATATGGTCTTGGGTCAAATTCGTTTATAGGGGGACATACAGGACGATTTCAGTGAGAAATTATTATGTATTGATGTTTGTTCCAATGTTCCCGAAAAATAATTATTATATGGTGATTTTAACCTGAACAGCGTTCCGTCTTCAAACCTATTACCGAAACGTTGTTCTGGTGTGACCCGGATTACTTTCGCCTCTGGTTCCAAGTTTTGTTAACAGCGTTGCCCACTCTCCTTTGTCTTTGCTTGAGCTTACTCTCTAGCTCAGAGCTATAGTACTTGCTTTATGTCTTTCGTAAGGTATGATCTGAATTAAAATTCCGTTCTCCGCGTAACCTAATTTTATTTTCTTACTGTCTAAATTTTCAAATATTTAATGTAACGACGTCGTGATTGGTGGCATTATGACGTCATTGATTTAAAATTTGTAATAAACACTGAAACCAACCATTGACTTATTATAAACGGTCTTCATCTTTTTGCTACGAAAACAATTCAGTAGTCGTTCATTATTTTTTAAAGTAATTTTTTTTAGTAAAATATGTCTTTTGTAATAAGATAAAATTCGTTTTAAAATGAAAAATGTAAATTTTAAATTTACAATTTATTCTGTGTTTAAGTGCGTTCGGACACATACTGCATTAAAAGAAAGTATCTTGTTATTCCGAGGTTTAATTATTCATATTTGTTCAAATTTACTCCTAAACAGTTACAGTTCAATTTCAGACAGTTGTTTGAAATGTCGGAAAGTGGTAATCAATCATACTGTTTTATTAAAAGCACTAGCAGGCACCAGTTTGTGCTCAATTACGCTAGCATATTAATGAATCATCATTCACCCGTAGCAATCATCAAAATTACGTGAATATTTTCTCTGATTTATAATGTTTCCAATTCCATAATATATCTCGTCACTCTGTGTGCACATACCACAAAATTAGGCCATTACTGATTTTAATTCCAACTGGAATGGTCACTTATATATCAGTGTTTCATATTTCAAGTTTCCGAAATTATTTAAAAAAAGATAAACTTCAATGATTTATTTATATAAAATTATATAGTGAAGGTATGTTTTAAGAGGATAGACATATATAGTATATTATATTATAGCGAAAGATTTCAGTTATTTTTCATAGCATGTACAATGAAACTCTGAATTGTAAAAATGTTAATTTCTACTTGAGAAACTGTTTTTCTTACAAAAGTGACTATAAGTAATAAAGATTTTTATAAATAATAAATGTATAATAAACGACCCTTATTAAGACTTACATACAAAATATTTGAAATTGGATTAACCTAAAGTAACAATTGATAGCCATTGATTTTTCGTTCAATAATTCTTCACTTGTTTTTCTTATCCACACACGTTGTTTCTATAGATTTAATAAAGTATTTAAATAAAGAAATTTACAACTAAAACACGTAATATTAAATATTTTTATTCGCGGGTTAACAACTGGGTTAAATATTTATTAATTCTCATTTCAAATGACGAGCTGTGTTGCAGTTAACAATTATTAAAAGTTCTATCATGTTTTGCAGCAAGCATGGTCGACATTTTTATGTACAACCCTGTAAAAATTTTTCTCTGCAAATTATTAACAATCGTATGGTATATGTGTTGAAGCAGAAAAATTATTATTATAAACAAATTTTTATTAGTTTATTTCTCATGATTTATTTTTATGAAAATTGTTAATAGTTTTCACCCATAACTAATAATTTAAATACCAACATAGTTTTCTGACTTCAAATTTACAATGAATGAAACGACGGCCAATAAGTCAGTTCAAATTCCTTTAAATAATTAATAACTTATTGGCCGTCTTTTTATTTATTGTAATAATTTAAAAAATTCATTCATAATATCAGTGCGGTATCTATAACGTTTTCCGAGAAACCTACAAAACACTGAAACAACATTGGCAAGATAGGACCTGGCGACTCCCCTTAAAAGAGTTATCCATAGTTTAAATAAAACATCTGCATGAAAGTTGGTCAACGCTAAAGCCAAACTAATATTCAAACCATAAAGGAAAAAATTACATACACGTCTCCCTCAGTCAAATCACTAATTCACCAATTAATTTAATTATAGGAACCAGATGATCAAGTAAACCAAATATAACAAACTTGGCATCGTAGATACAATTTTTAGCGCTGTACCCGGTAATGCTCCTTTTAATGTATATAATTCTACAGTAATCTCCTTGTTAGCGCATGATTAAACCACAGCGAGAGCGTCACATTTTATAAAAAATAACTTTCCACGCCCTAAATTTGATAAGAGCTGAATTTCATCATAACAACAGCGATGACTCAGTATTTTAAGCTAATCTATAAATCTTCTTGTACCTTAAGCACATACATACACAAAAATACTCAGAAAAGCAGCCAATTATATTTATGGGCGTGATTAGCGTGAAATAATGAGCGTGCATGCATGTATATATCTACGAAAAGTAAAATTGAGTGCGTGGCACCTCAGTATTTATATAACACGCATCAATCATTCGCAGCGAATTATAAAACATTTTACATACTTTTTTAAGAATTAAAATGTGTAAGCACTTAATTAAAATGTATACATACTTAAATAAAATATATTGTAGGACGGGTTGGGAATAAAAAATAAAGACTAATTAACAGATAATGTGAAAATTATTTTCGCAGGAATATAACTAGGAAACCATCAGTGAAGGAAATATTACAAACTAATTTAAGGTTCGGTGAAGCAACCAGATCTAATATAGTTTCAGGATGAAAACCGCGGGCGATACCCGTCTAAACGTCAAAGATTGGAAACCTGAGAGCGTACCTCGTTGAAGATTGGCGTCTCCTCTCCGCCAGCGTCTCTGTAAGGGCTCATCTTTCTTCGTCACAAATCGCTCTCCATATACAGTCTGGGCCTAGCGGTGGATCCCGTGAGTTTGCTTCAAGTTCTGACAACCGACTGATTTCACACAATCTCACTGTTGTGTGCAAAAGCCTCGAAAACTCTATCTGTAACAATCGATTTGCCTTTAAACCACAAAATCTCTTTGTTCGAGGTAACCACGAAGTATTTCAATTTTTATTGTTTTCGTGGGTCTCATCTTTCTCACGCCGGCTGTATGCGTAAATAACGCAGATCATATTCGTGCGTGACACGAAGAGATTCCAGGGGATTACAGGCCCGCCATTTTGACGCCGACTCCATAATTCTTGCTACCTTTACATTAACAAATAGCCAAATATCCACTATCGCGCTAAAATATAAATCCTAAAATAGTATAAATACTTAATTAAAATGAATAAATACTGATATAAAATGTTAGTTAACTTGAATAACTACTTCACGCTTAACAGCAAATTTATGCAGGTTACTTGATCTAATTGCAATACAATACGCTTTTAGGACACGCCATTTTTGGCCTGAAATAGGGTAAGAATGAATCTAACTCTACAGAATCGTTCTCTGAGTGTAACTCTGCAATAAACCAAAATTTCAAGGATATCGAATGTTTGACATGTGAACGCATAAGGGACAAACATGAAGTCGCAGTATAGATGATTGACGCGGGATCTTATGGGCCTGAAGCAGGAGGATGTAGGAAGAAATCTAAAAAGATTGACTGAAATCTTCTCTGGGTGATCGCCGCTAAACACTAAATTTTCACGGAAATGGAAGAATAGTATAGAAACGTGTAAGGGCAAACCGTATAAGTCGCAAGGTTTTCTAACGACGCCGGATATATAGAACCTGAAACGCACAGCATACATTGCATTTATTTAAATTTCAATGACAATTAACGCATTTTCTGCGTTTTCAATAATTAAAAATTTCAGTTTTGGAAGTTAGTTTTCTTGGCATATTAAATTCATATTATACGACGTATAATAATATTTCATTGTCTTTCAACAGCACTGCATTACCCTTAATAATACAGATTTCTCTATACTTCTAAGTACAAAAGAAATTAGATTGTTGATTTGTTAGCTCTTCTCTTCTGTGGTAGACCTAATGCCTTGTCATGTCATTACTATCCCTACTCGAAACACAAAGACGAGAACAAGCACAAACACCAAACTGTGTAGGAACAAAGCGAACGCTCTAGTAATTGGTTTCAGCCTTACGAAACAAAACAACAAATCCACTGTGTACAGATTCCTTCGGAAATTCATTAACTTCTAGACATGTACTGTCTTACCTCTTCTACATTTCTTCCTGAATTGAAATTATAATATAGAGTAGGAGTTTAAAATATCGAATTATGTATACACGAAATGCTTACTGCTCACCAACAAAATCAGAGGCAGTAAATACTGTTATTTTTATAACAAATATGGACATTAGAGGAAAGCGTTATTGTTAATCGATAGTGTTTTCTAAAACTCTATTTACTTAACTTATAAAAAGTTTATTAATACTAATAATATAGGCCAATATTTTGTGGACACATCTACTCTTTCACAAATTTCTGTTCATGCAGTGTAGTTATATTTCCGTAACAAATAATTTGTTGAACAACTTAAATTACTTCAAATATAGTGAAGTATATATATTCAAAAATATACATAGTTTTCCTTTAAAAACATAGTTCAATTTATATCTCCAATTTTTTTGTATTCATTTGCACGCATAATTGAATATTTTATTGCAAAGGAATATAATGTGTATTATTTTGTCTAATTTTGTTCGATGTATCGAAACCAACGAAAGCCAAGGACATAAAAAAATATATTTAAATCTTTTCACACGGATTTTTTCAAATTATTGTTAACAAAAAGAGTTTTTTACTGTATCATTTAAATAAACAAATTTTGTTGTATGTATTATTTATGTTGACAATTTTTAGAAGCATGATAAAAAGGTTCAAATATATGGCTGAATTTCTAAAAGCTCCCGATCATTCCTTAATTCAACATTACTTCTCAAATCACTCTAATTACAGGAACAGACACCCAAATAAAAAAACATAATATCTTATTTTGAGGAACTGGATGTCTCGCAGTACTATTGGCGAAATTACCCAGCTAAACATCTGGAGTTTCATCTCTAAATTACGCACACGACACTTACCATTACGATATTATAATTCTGATAATATAACTCTTTTAGTATGAATCAGTCAGCACAAGTTACTGACCTCTATCAAAGGCTATCACTCTTCATTCAGCAAGTCAGACAGTTTCTAGAATTTTGAGAAATCAAGTACTTTATGACAGGATCAATTAGTGTAGAAATGCAAATGAGTACATTCAACAGAATCCTTTCGTCAGATAAAATTCGAGTTGATCTGAGTGCGTATGAAAGGTGTGACAGAGCATTTGCACCGAAAAATAAAGTCCTCCTATATTAAACTGAAATCAAAGTCATTGATATACAGGGTGTTCAGTTTATCTGAAGACATTGAAATATCTCGAGAACAACACATCGGATCAAAAAAAAAGTGAATGAAAAATGTTCGTCTCAAAGGGGAACATCTAATGATACGAAACCCCCTGGGGGAAGGAAGAGTTAAAAAAATTTAAAAGGGAATCCCCATTTCTTATTGCAGATTCGGATTTTTCAGAAAATTTCTTCAATTTGACCTACGATTCGAGTCATTTTGGTCACAGATCACGTTGTAATCGGCAGAAACCAAAACCTATTCCTTCCCCCACCTCCAGGGGGTGTGGGTGGGGGTCGGGTCGAGTTTCGTATCATTAGATGTCCCCCTTCGAGGCAAACATTTTTCATTTAGACTTTTTTTGATCCGATGCGTGGTTCTCGAAATGTTTCAATGTCTTCATTGTGTATGAATCGCGTGAGGTATTTTTAAGTTCAAATTTGAGTTTAATATAGCTTTCATTCGAGTTTTTAATTGATTTTATACAATAAATACCTTGCTCGCAGAAGTAAAGAAACGAATTCCTGTTTGAACGATACATATTCATAATCTTTATTCTTACACTTCTTTTACTAAATTAAAAACGATGAATTGAAAAGTGAGTGGTGTAATAATAAAGGTAATAGAATTTGCTGAGGTTTTTTAATAAAATTACTTTTTAATATTTCTGAATAACGTTGTAAATATTTACACTACGGCACCTCTGATATCCATAATTAATCCAAATATTTTCTAATATATCACAGTTTCCAACTCTTCATTACGTTATTTCGTCTTGCCTGTCCACTGTTGTTGACTTTGATAATTAAAGTCTTTCCCTCTCGGTACTATTGCATTATTAATTTACCGATGACTTATTGCCTATGAGACTCATGTCTATTTTAACTTTTCTTTTCTTTATTACTTTGTATCCAATATTATAATACATAAACACAATATTTTCTCTTTTAGCTTTTAAAATTTATTGTTATTTAGTTTCATAAGTCGAACAAACAGCAATATAGCTAAAATAATCATTTCATCTATATATGATTTAGAATCTATTAATATATTATGTTTACGAATGTAATCTAAATTTCAGAATGTCACACTCAGTTAGTTCACTTTTCACTTGAAAAAGGTTGGACCCATTGCAATAAAACTTTTTCAGTTGAAATATACGGACCCAAACGTTTTGGAAATATTAAGCTAGCGTATACAAACACAGAAAAAGTAGGGGAGGGGGAGCTTCCGGAAAGATGATTTTTAACTGCTTCGATTGGGATTTCGTTCTCTTAGCAGAGAAAAGACTGAAAAGTTCCCTCTGAAGCGGCAAATAATTTTTCGTCTTTCTTAAACACCATACAAATGTTACATTTAAAATTATTAATGTCAGCTAAATATGTGAGATTCAATGTTCGTAAATGTACATTTATTAATACTGCTCCTAATGGCTCTTATATACAGGCAGAGAAAATATCCTCAGGTCAGAAAGCGAGCGGAGGATTTATGGAGCGTCCTCCTAGCGAATTCTAAAGTGGAGTGTTTCAGAGCTACCACAGACTCAGCTTAACCCTATTACCACATAATATTAAATTGTTTTTGATATTATTATCAAATTACACACGTTATTTAGTAATCAATTCCCTGGAAAATTCAGTCTCCTACTGCACTGAAAGCAGTTTGGCGGGGGCGTTTCTCGCTTAGTATGTCATTTATCGTAAAAAGAAAAAGTTTTCGTGGAGGCCTAGTGTATGATAAGTCTTATTTATAGCCCACAAATCATTTGTCTCTCACCTTCCCCGTCTCTCGCACGCCAAGTGCACAGACAAACTATGTGCCGCACATTATAACCAGAGAGAGAGAGAGAGAATACGAGTCTTTCCCAAAAGTTGAGCCCCGCAGCCAATACGGGGACAAATACCTGAAAGAGAAAACTCCCACAGGCATCCGAGTCGAGCCTCAGTATGTTTATCTTTTCAATTTAGTTTTTTTTTTGATAACAGGTTACATGAAGGTGATCCCGAAACAGGCAAATCCCCTTCAATAGTATAGAAAGGGAATTGAAAAGGGAGGGAAGTGGAAGGTAGTGCAAGGTAGCCAAGGGTTGACTAAGGTCCCCGGGCTATAGTTTAATCGAAACTCTGAGAAAATATAAGCGGCAGAAAACTGTGTTAAATAAAAAAAACAAGTAGTTGGAACACATTAATGTGAAAAATATTCATATATTATATCCTATTAACAGACGAATGCATTGAAAAGGGTTTGTGAACAAGTTAACCCTAATATTGAGAGCAGTCCTCAATAGTTTTATTCCGGGAGATGGAAGAAAAATAAGAAATACTAATGTCATAAGTCATAGAACATTGAATACGCATCATTAACCTTTGTTCAAAATTAACATTATCATATAGGGTGCTTACTGTAACACAAGTTATTTACGAAAAAAAACAACCTCCAAAAGTAAATATATATATATATATATATATATATATATATATATATATCATTTCTACACGTTGTCACTCCAACTAACAGCAGGAAGACAAATAATTCACATGAATTATTAATTGAGTTAATATAAAAACGCAAGAAAAGAAAATGGTAAGGAGCAATACAGGCGCTAGAAGAATGAGATAGAAAGGAAGTGCAAAGCAGACAAAGAGGCTTGGCTCTAACGGAAATGCAAACCGGTTGATGATTTCATGGTGAAAGGGAAAATAGACACAGCTTATAGAGAAATCAAAGAAACATTCGGAGACAGGAAAAATATTAGGAAGAACATCAGGAGAAACCCAATTCAGGATAAAGAAGAAACGGCAAAAATTAGTTAAGTATCTGGTGCAGACAAAATATTAACGAAAATAATATGTAGGAGGATGGTACGTCAAATAGAATGCGAGTAAGCAGAATATCAGTTTGGTTTTAGGAAGAATGAAGGGACAAGAGAATCAATATTGACTTTGCGTCCAAATTTAGAATACACGATAATAATAAAACGCAGGCCTACGTTCATGGCATTTTTAGATTTAGAAAAAGCCTTCGATAATGTGAACTGGAACACATTTTTAAGGACAGGAATAAAATATCGAGAAAGAATGCTTATAAATTACCTCTACCGAAGGCAGTCAGGAGTAATTCGAAGTGAAAATCAAGAAAAATAAGCAGAAATCAATAAAAAAGTTAGACAAATATGCAGTATGTCACTCAAGCTGTTTAAATTATATATACAACAGGTCGTAAAGAAAGTTGAAACGGAATATGGAAACAAAATAATACTAAAAGGGGAAGGAATAAATTCCATAGGTTTTCCGATGATATTGCAGTATTAGGGGAGTCATAAGAAAACTTGGATAACATAATAAATGGTATGAACATGTTCTTGGAGGAAGAGTACATCGCGAGGATTAATAGATGGAAAACCAATGTAATGGGTTGTAGTATGGGAAATAGTGGGATAAGAAAGGGTATTAGATGGGGAAGTAATATTTTGAAGGAAATGAAGGTATTCTGCTCATTGGGCAGCATAATAACTGGGGATGATAGAAGTATAGTAGAGTAAGATAACACAGACACGGAAGGCTTTCGCTAAGGAGAGGAATATCATTGCTAAAAATATCGGTATGGAGTGTGTCGTTATACGGGCGTGAAACTTGGACGGTAATAGTTGTAGAAAGGAAAAGAATAGAAGTCTTTGAAATGTGGTGTTTTAGAAGAATGCTGAAAATCAGATGGGTGGATAGAATAACGAACGAGTAAGTTCTAAGCAGAATAGGGGAAGAATAAACAATATGGAGGACGATGACCAAGAAAGAGGGTTATAGATTAATAGGCCACATTTTAACAAAATGAAGGTATTGTAAAATTATCATTAGAGGGAAGTGTGTGGGGTAATAGCGGACGAGGGAGGAAGGATGGAATTCGATAAGCAGAATAGGGAGAATGTTGTATTTATGCGGAAATTGAAAGGCTTGCGCAAGATTGGTTAATTGAGAGTTGCATCAGACCAGTCTTAAGACTGAATATTACAACAAAAACCTTCATTCTAATAGTGTTTAGAACAGCGGAACCATGTTATGATAATTCAATTCTCAGTTCACGTTCCAAGTGTATACGTTCAGATTTATTTAGAAATAGACTGAATTTATAGTACTAATGTGCAACATTAAATTAAGAATAATAGTAATTTGTATAATTGGTTAGTTATTCATTATTATGTATTACTTCAATTGCCTGCATGCGCCACTTAATGGCCATAATTGATTAGTATGCCTATTTGTGTACAGTGGAGAGCGCATTATGCTAGAGAGTAACGCTCAAATTAGCGGCTTATCGCCTAAGTGCTCCTCCTCGTCTTCTCCTTAACCTCAAAGCAGAGAGTAATTTCCTGTTGGAGGCTGCTTGCAGATGCCAATCTGGCCGCGAATTCGTGTTCCGACCTCGCCACATTACTCACAGACAGGACGAGACATATTATTACGAATGTAAAACGACAACAAATATACGTGTACAGCAAACATTTTCGACTCAACTTAGAAATTTTCCCATTTTCAGTTAAGAGATTGCAGTCATCCATAGCTGCTTTGTTCATTGTCACTCATAATAATGCGTTTGTAATTAAGGTTTAGGGAGGTCTGCTTTTGCTCCATAATTGCAATTTGCACGGAATATGTGAAGTACAATTACTCCCCCCAATCGTATTCAATTGACGGAGTATTGATGGCGGAATTACTTAATGGTTAGACACTTCATTGAGTTTTTATATAAGCAGCTACATCCTCAAAACGCTGTTCATTTCAAACCTCAAACTGTAGGTTGTTTAAATGTGATCGAGATTTCAAATCTGAGATGCAGTCGTTTCCAGAAATAATAATCCGAGATGTGATATTAATACACAGACGTCTTGTCTGAAAACACAAACGGCGATTTGTTGTTTGCTTTGCCGGCAATGGTTATCACAGTAACAGTTCCCCGCGACACACGAGAGCATAGACAAATAAACAGAGACAAAGAAAACAAATTGATTTATCTTATGTAAACGTATTTGTTCTTGAACAATGGCGTTTTAGTTATGATACGGTTCTATGTAAACCAGAATACCCGGAAGTACTTTTTGTCTCCCCAACACGAAGTTCGTAGGATATTGTGTTTTGTGAGAAGTTAATAATTATATATATACTGTGCTAAATTTGATATTAAGAGGTTAATTTTGAGTCATCGTGACACCCGTGTAACATATTATATTATCTAACTGATATTTTAAGACTAAATTGGTCATGGATTATTATATCAGTATTATATGAAATAATCCAGCGTCCACTTTCGTTTCATTGAAATAATTTCAGCTATAAAATAGAACTAAAATCTTTCTGATTCTGGGCCATATCCAACTAAAACATAAACCTATAATTAAATTAAACTTCCTGTGATTATTTTATGTCAATATTTTTATTATGACAATGATAATAAGGTACTAACACCAAATATGTTATAACATTCAATATGTGTCTTGATAATCTTTAAAAAATTCGAATTAGCAAAGTACAATTTTCAAATGAGTTATTTATAAACTGTTTTATGTACATTAAAGAAATATTCCTCTACTAACCTTTGATTTTAAGAGTTTCAAATGTAAGTGAACCATGTTAGCACCGTTATACCTCAACTTTCCATAACTGGAACTATTTAGCAAAGTTAATAAATACACACAAGCATTCTCGTAATCCCACTTTTTTTGGGTTAACAGACTACATGAAGGTGATCCTGAAACAGGCAACTCCCCTTTAATAGCGTAGAAGGGAATTGAAAAGGGGGGATGCGGAAGGAAGAGCAAAATTTACCCCCCATTTTATTTCCCTAGAATACATATACACCGCTTACCGTTTTACCACTGTGCGGTTTGGTACAAAAAAAGAATTAAATAATTAATTTGATTGATTTACAGTATAATATATAGTTTATAACCTTTGTACTTTACAAATCTGATTATTTATTTAAATTTCGACACTGATAGGTTATGCACTAATTGTCATTATTATTAGGTTTTTTTCACGTTCAGTTTTTGCTGGATTTCACACATCTGTATAGTGCTCCAGAATAATTACCGAAGTAAATATAATTCAGAAGTAAGCACCCAGGCCTAAAATATATCTTGCTGAAATATATTTAAAGAAATAAATTAAATTAAATTAAAAATACTGAGCATAATGTTTTGCTTTACTCATTTTTAATACATTAAATTTAATGACCATTTCAACATTTCTTAGGACTGAATACCACAACAACAACAACGTTAGTGGTGATAATGATTGATATATTAATTTTTTAATTTCAGTGTTTCTTTTCACTTAAATTTAAGTATAAGTAATTTAAATGTATATTTGGCCTAGTCTCATGCTTTAATAAATTGTGGATTCTTAAAAAACTAGTTCCGTCGGTCCCTTCTCGGTCAACAATTATTATAATATCCGTATCAACATTGTCGCAATAAAGTAGGGAAACATATTTAAATATTTTTATAAATACTTTTATGTCAATTTTTATTAATATACTTGTATGTATTTATTAATCAATCACTGGTTGGACAAATGTTTGTAAATAAGTCAGTAGAACAGTAGGAAAAATAAAGAATTATATACGTAGTCGCAAATTCACGACAAAGTCTTAAAATACATATTTTTGATAATAAATTTCTTACAACTCTACAGTAAGTTCGTATTCCTCCGAATCCTTTGACCTTAAAATATTCTTGATTCCCTACTGGAATAGCCGGAAAATTTTCCACCTCTTTACCTTCTCTTCCTTACAGACTGTTCACATTTCAAGCCTAGAACCCCTTCCACCGGTCATCATTCAGTCGCAGAAAGTCGAGATAGCCGTCTCTCTGTGGCTTGGCTGAAACCAGTAGGTCCATGACTATAAGGGTGCGGACTCTCATGCTTATACTCTCTACTGATAACCGCCAGACCCTCTCCCCCCTCACCCCCCTCCCAACCAATCCCACAGCTCTGTTAGATCCTATCGTCGTCGCTTTACAAGTCCGTCCGCTGTCACCTATATCACTACTTGGTCTAAATTTTCACCTTATCCACAGTCTTCAGAATGCACCGACAGTACCTCTAAAAAAAACTTATGGCGCATCATAAAAACACAATATTAGCTTTCTCATTGAATTTATAACATTAAGTTCTCTTTCACATATCGATTTTCACAGGACAGTTTGATTTAATACTATTACTAACGTTATTAAGCTGAAAATATTTTGGGCTATCAAATTTCTATAGTGAATTTAAAACAGTACGGAACGAAGAGGGTCGATGGAATAAGGAATCACAATTCACTTGGGGAAGCGATCGATCCCATATTTGTGATGTCCGGAAAAAGGTAGAGATGAGAATAGGTGAAAAGGAAAGCCGGTACCGTAGGATCGCTATCACTACAGTCAAGGATTGGTGTCTCGGTAGATGTTTCGAAGAAATTCACGAAGTAAAGAAGGCCTAAGGCAATTCCACACAATAATATAAAGAAAATAGACGAAGTCTAGCAATTAGTTAATTGCAAGGAGCCCTTGAGGGAAGATGTCCATGCGAGTAATGGTTGTCCTGGACTGGCGGGTGGTGAAGCTGGACCAAGGGGAGGTTTTCCCCCATCTACTAGCCAGTTACCTATGGAAGAGGCAGTAATTCAAAGATGGCTGCCTTCCCCCTTAAAGTCTAGCCACTTGCTGATATCGCGGATCTCACGCTCTAGCTGGGAACATTCGTTACACGTGTAGGAGCAACCGGATACGCAATGTCATCAAGTCTAGAGTCGCCGGATGTTGACCGATATAAGACTTAACGTAACAGTACTAATTCAAGAATATATATTACAATAATGATAAGCGGAATAGAATGAGACTACACGTTGCTGTAGTAAATGAGTTGCGGAAGTTTCCTACGGCATATTTCCTACTGTATTCCGAAATGTTGTAGTATGTTGAGCTATGGTGAATTAAATAATTCCAATTTTAAGTACCATATGATATAACTATCTGGTTTCCCGGCGATACCCGAGAATTCATTTAAATTAACCCGCTGCAGTATTTCATTCGATATTAATCTCTTGATAGACAGCTACCGTATTTCACTTGGCAGTAATCTCTTGATGAATGGTTTAGGAACGCCTAAGGAAAACCTTACAACACGTTATAATTCACAGTACGTGTTTGTATAGAACTCAGAAGGCGATTGTCTTAACCATAGGTCTCCTTCTTCCTAATGAATACTCCATCAAATCCGATTGATTATTCCTAATCCTATCCAGAAATTGTTTAATCCTGAATCTAGCTCATTAGCTATGCGTCTTCTTCTTTCTACTTGATCGTCCATTTAAAATATCAATCTATTGAATTAAAACTGCTAGGTTTAATGGATATTTCAATAGACCAAAGAGTACTTTGTTGTAGCCATCGTCTTCTTCAACGCTTTACGGTCAGAGAAGTTTTAAGTAGCAAAACCTTCAAGCATCTCAACCAAAAAAAATATTAATTATGTACGTTGTTACAATATACGGAAATCTAAAATTAACCATGTTTAAGAGAAGTATAACGTAACTACTTCAAAGTATTTCAATCTAATTAAACTAAATAATAAACATTAATTAGTATAACGTACTTTGAAAACTGTTTTGTAGTGAACTCTTTGCAACGTGGCTGCTTTGACGACGCTTAAGTGGAGCTTTTCCGTTGTTTGTCTATTATGTGCAGTTATTTGTTAAAAATATAATAATTCATGTTTTACTAATTTATATTTAAGAGAGTGTGATTTTTATCTAATAAATATGTATTTCACGAATTTTATTTTGCCAGTCGGTACATTTTATCCCAAGCGACAGGTTTTGGACACGAAACAGACATACCAAGATTTTCCCGTATTACATTCCCGAGGGAACACTATACCTAGGAAAGTCTGAAATATTTGAAACTAACGTGATTGCCTCGACCAGTGGCATTCCGTGGTCTAGGAAAATCTGACAAAAACAGGTACAAATCGATATATTTCTCACACCGATGATGCTGTGAGAAAGATCACTCTAGTTCGTTTCGTCAAGAAATACGGGGAGATCATTGTGTCTTGTTTCGTCGAGAGAAGCGGACATGCTTTCTCCAGCCGTGTTCCAGAGAATCTGGGAGATAAAGTCGAAAATTACACTCAACGTACGCTGTTGAGTTTCTTCATCTTTGACGCCTTGGGGGTTATTCCATCCACGTTTTGACCTGAGCTATAATATATCGTATTTCTTCTTATAAATATATATATATATATATATATATACATTTAATTATCATTCCAGCACCATATTAAGATTATGGATATTACACCAAAAATGTGAAACTATATCAACATTTGATGGCGCAAAGTTTTCCCCGACCTTGCGAAATTCATCACACGTACGGAAATTCATGAGTTCGGCCAGTGTATTGTAATTTTTATATAGTTTCATTTGTCCGCCTGGAAAAATGACCATGATATTATAATTATTGATTTTAAGGTTAATATATTATTAAGTTTAATATAAGATTTAAGATGTTTTCTGGGTTCCTAGTTAACTTCACCCACGTCTCTCTCATAAAGAACTCGCTTTGGGAGCAAATATGTATGTATCATTGATTCACCTATATTACAAATACATAAAATTTCGTTGCGTTTATATTTTTGCATTCATAAGGGAGTTCCCTTGACCTTATTGAGCGCGAAAACGTGTCATAGGTCTCTAAAAAGAAGAATAAATCTGGAGGCAACTGGTCTTAGTTGAATCTTTCTGTAGAGACGAGGGGGCTACCTTTGAAGTTGTGTTTTTCTCTCTCTGGGTCCTAAAAGCCGAGGCGCCTTGATCAATTTTGAGGAGGATATTTTTATAAGTCAGCCATATAACTCCTAAACTGATCGAGACAGGGAGAAAGAAATGCTGCGTCCCCACAGAAATCCCAACACCAGAAATATGCTGGGTGTGGACAAGTGCTAAGAGGTCCACGTACCTGATGCGAGTTCTGTAGGGTTTTCCTTATATCACTTTTAGGCAACTCACTTTCACATCTCTTCCTATACTATTAAAGGTGAGCTGCCACCACGTGGATTATTCCTCACGTAATCTAACGCCCTAAAAAACCACAGGCCTCAATATTGTAAGAAGAGTCGTAATTGGTATATCAAGAACGCGGTGAATATACTTTTTCCTTGAACGAAGAAGTTGTTGTCCATTGTATTATTTAGTTGTGAAGTAGCTAAATGCGTGTTTCAAATTTTAATTCACTACGAGCTGGTAGTTACTGTCTGCTTCAAGTGATAAGAGGTTAAACGTATATATTTTATAGACTATCAACGCAGGCGATGCAATAAATAGAGGCGCGGTGGTTAAACTCTTCACTTTATCACCCATATAATGTCCTCTACCTTTAACTCAGTCAGACGGGTATTAGGATTAAACTCTCACCACTTCAAATTACGGTCAATATTATGCAATCAACTTTCCTTGAGATTAACAAGTAAAGGGTTTGCTTCAATTTAAAGTAATGACTCCACGTTTGAGTAGAAAGTGACAATAGGGTTTATAAATTTTAGTGATAAACGTAATATACTATATATATAATATTAAATTAAAGAAATAGAAAGTATCAGTCACGTTCCTTCTATTTACATGACAGTTAGTACGACAACTATATGACGTTATAAGAACCTTTTGCATATATATTATTAACAACTTAGAATGAATTAGCACTCAAATAAAAATGCTCATTAACTCTACATATTATTGGAGGCTAAACAAACTGAAAAGATAAATCAACTATCATTTCCGTAAATTTTTAAATTCACAGTTTAAAATGCTTCCATTTCGTATGTATGTGTGGGTACGTACGTTTTGCATTCAAATTTAAAAACGCAGAGAAATTTAAACCAAGGTTTGTACACATGTTTCTTGCGATCTAGGAACAAATACTGTCGGGTTGCGATACAATTACCACTCTTATGGGCGGGGATGAAGGTGGCAAATTTTTAAAATATGCACAACCTGCCGATATTTATGTTTTCTTCGTTAATGATATTTTTTCTCCCGATAGTATTTGTGCATAATTTCAGCGCATTCTAAATGGATTGGGACAACCCATACTGGTGGTGATGGAAGGTCGTTACACAAAAATAACGCGTAAAAATCAAGATGGGTGTCTATTCCGTAGTTATGTAAGTTCATACAATTGGTACAGAGGATGAAAAGAGGCAGCCACACGAATTAAATCTCAATTCACGTCCATTCCGCGGTTATCAAAGACGTCGAGTTCAATCCTGACATTTAGCATGCAACTTCAGCCGTACTTCAGCCCCAGAAACCAGGGAGCAATCGTACGAAAAATAAATTACACCAAATTTTTAATGGAACAGCTTTTGACTTCGTTTACGTTACTGAGCTTATTTCAGCAATCACGCCAGTTATGATTTAATTAACATACCGTGAGTTTAGATGGGGCATGAAAATGTGAGAGTTCTCATTTTTACCGTTCTCGGGTTAATGTCACGTTGGCCTAGAGAATCCATGGAATCAAATACTGTATCGGTTAACATAATTAAACATCCGGGCAACGCTGGTTTATAATATTGTCTGTAATATTTATTTTTATAATAAACTATTCTTTCACCTTCTTTTCTTGATTACATATATTTTATTTTTGAATACACCTTTATAGATATTGATACATATATAAATATTTTAGATGTAAATATGACTTGTGTGGGTGATACGTGATTTATGTACAAAATTCGGAAGACAGTGAATGTTATGGGGTTATTTTGACGAGTTCTTTTAAAGTTAAAAGTTTTATTTTGAAGACAAGTATTGTTAAAGAATGTAAAGAAAACTGAAATCCTCTGTATCATAACAGGTAAAAATTGTAAATGTACTTGAGCAATTAATTGAAATAATTAATGTAAATTTGAGATGATGTAATGAATGAATATAGTGAAATAGGCGAAAGCTTCTGAATGTCCTAAAATAAACATTGAAGACTGAATTGGTATTTATTTGTATTTAATAATTAACCGGTGGAGTTGTTATGTAGATATTAAATTGTTTTTATTTAAACAGCAAAGGCTTTCCCGGAGAATTTACTTCAAATACAATTGTCAGTTTTTTTATTGGGGAATAAATTAAAGAATATGTACAGCACTATTTTAAGATCACTTTAGTCAATATCATTTTCCAATCCTATTATTTATGAACGAACAAACACGATGTTAAATGCCATATTTTTAAAAATCAACCATTTTTTTTAAGAAAGAGTTACATTTTGTAAGCCCATAAACCATCGTTTAGTAAAGTGAAATTTCTCATGACACACAGAGAGAAATACTCTCTCAAGTAATCAGGGTCAAAGTTTGTTTACAGTCTCTCTGATGACGATGGTGGTGCTTGCTGTCGAAACGTTGTGTAAACAAAATTTGACCCGGGTTGAAACCCGAGAATTGTATTTGTTTTCATTTAGTTTTACTTTATGTATTTTACTAGATTAAAACGAAGCACTTGAACTAAACATATTAGAACACGTGTTTCATTTCATATTGTTAATTTAGCATAAATAGTTGTATTAGAATTTTTTATGCAGAATAAATTGAAGAATGTGTACAGCGCTATACTATGATCACTTTAGTGAACATCATCTTCCAATACTATTATTTATTAATGAATTCTCGCGACGCTAAAAGCCATATTTTTAAAACCAACAAATATTTTGAAGAAAGAGTTACATTTTCTGAGCCCATAAGCCATCGTTTAGTGAAGTGCAATTTCTCATGACACACAGAGAGAAATACTCTCTCAAGTAATCAGGAATAACTGGAGATTCTTCCCAAGGCGGAGCGGAATATTCGAGGCGCTGGAGACGCCGGAGAAAGTAATTTATGGATCTCTAGGTAACACAAGTTTCCAATTTCCGCAAGGTGAAAGTCTACGAGACTTGTGACAAGTGCGCCCCGTGGCTCGGAAGGGAGGGAAGTGACAGAGACAGGCATCGTCTAATTACCTTCGCCCAATTACACGTAATAAAGCGTTGCTTCGATAAGTCGTCTCACTGAGAGCTTCGTTCTGAAAACTCTCGGCTGACAAGGTCAGCGATATTTCTTAAATCGTGAATGTCAACTACTTTTCTGCTTAATATTAATACATTTTAATTATCTTTCTGACGTTGCATAACGACTTTTCGAGGAGAGATCTGACGCCAATATTTTACAAGCGAATATACTTTATAAATGTTTTTGCTATTAGTTTTTTCAGAAACGGATGTTCCAAATATGCTTCTCCTCAAAATAACTTAACACATGCGTCCTAGCTAACAAACTTTAATGAAGTCACACTTCGCTCTTTTCTTCCTTCTTTTTGACAAATATTTCATAGTTTCCAAACAAATCATACCTTTTAATCCGAGATTAAGAGTTTCTTTTAGTATATTTATTACTATGATCACTTTGAAACCATTTAATTTTTTTAATAACATTTACGTAGTAGATGGTCTTAATAACGGCAAAATCTTGGCAAAAGAACAAATTAATAATGTTACAGTCCCCCATTAAATTTTAATTACTCTGTCACAGAGCTGACCAGTTATAAAAATAATAATGGGATTTAGAGCACAGATTAATTGTATAGTATGTATCACGCTCTTTTCTGAAATGATGATTATGGTTCAAGATTTGTGTAATTCCGGCGTAAGAGGTTACTCAATTTTTAAAATACTGAAGTTTACAATTCCAAGAATCAAGAACATAACACTAGTCCTCATGTCTTTTCATTTCTACATAACTACCACAACACACATCCTCCAAACTGCTTATATCCTTCCATCCTTGGCCTGCCCCTCCTATTCTTACACTCTCAAAGCGTGGCCTACCAATCCATCTCTTCAATGTCTTCCATATTATTGTCTCTTTTCTTATTCTGCTTATAACTCACTGGTTAGTTACTCTACCCACCTATCCGATGTTCAGAATCCTTCTATAGTACCACATTTCAAAGGCTTCTATTCTTTTCCTTTCTGCTATTTCTACTGACCACGTTTCGCACCCATATAACGCCACACTCCATACGAACATTCTTAGTAATGATTTCCTGATAGGAACACTGTGACGAGACATATTATAAATCAGAGAAAATATTCACGTAATTTTGATGATTGCTACAAGTGAATGATGATTCATTAAGATGCTAGCGTAATTGAGCAGAAATTGGTGCCTGCTAATGCTTTCAATAAAACAGTATGAATAATTACCAATTTCCAACATTTCAAATAAAGGTCTGAAATTAAACTGTAACTGTTTTCTATTTCTATTTCTGACTCATTCCACATCCTTGGAGCTTAGCTTCTTTACAAGATCTACGGAATACGATTATTATTCTATTCTATTCTATTCTATTCTAAGGAGGTAATATTTGGCGCACACTTATACTTATATATATATATATATATATATATATATATAAATTTGGCAACAGAGATCCTCGGAATAACGGGATATTTTGTTTAATGGGGTGTGTATCCGAACTCACTTGAACGCAAAAAAAATTGTTAAAAAAACATACTTTTTTTGTTATACAACTAATTTTTTCTCATTACAAAAATCTTATTTCAGTAAAACAAATTACTTCTAAAAATAATGAACTTCCATTTAGTTAGGTCATTGTCGCCGTTTTCTTCGCAAAAAAATGATTGGTTGTTTCAAATGCTTATTACAAATTTTATAATCAAATACGTCATACTGCCACCAACAATTAAGTAAATTTGGAAAAGGAACCGATAATAAAAAAATCACGATGGATCGAACAATAAGAGAGTAAGAAAATAAAATTAGGCCACGCGGTGAGCGGAATTTAAACGTAGATCAGACTGGACGAAAGATCTGAAGCAAAGTATTACTGCTCGGAGGTACAGAGTGAGCTTAAGAATACTTATTTGGTCAAAGGCAAAGCAAAGTCGCTAGCGAACAAAACTTGCAACGAAATTAGTCTGAAGCGAATCTTTCCTCGTTAGAAATAGTCAAGTTGTTTCACATTTCGTTACACAAAATACATTCATCACGAAGATCTTTAACTTAGAATTTAATGTTACAACTTGTAGTTTAGCTTTAAAGAAAAAAATCTTTGCCAATGTTCGAAGAAGAAAGGATATCGCTTTTGTCGGAAAGGTGTGTCGTCTCTGGAGATCAGACGGCGGATATTGTAACGACGTTTACCTGATTTGAGATAAAAAATATAGGAGGAGAGACGAGTCTTAAACAGCAGAGATTGATGGAAATACTTTAGTTGGGAAGCCTACAACAGTGAATATTAAATAACAATCATTTTTAATATGTATACAAGCGTTTGATTTGTACAGAGTGTCGATTGTATTACTTCATTCAGACTTATTCAATGTTGTTGTTGTGGAATTCAGTCCTAAGACGGGTCTGATACAACGCTGTATGCTAAATTTTCGTTTCCACATAAATACCACATCCTCCTTAATCTGATTAGTGGATTCCATCCTTGACCTCCCTCTTCTGTTCTTGCACACCATTCCCTTTAATACTTATTCTACTAGATCCTCATATCTCAAAACGCGGCATATTAATCTATTCCTACTCTTGATAACATCCTCCATATAGTTCGCTCTTCCCCTGTTCCGTTTAGAACTTCTTCGTTAGAGGTCCTATATACTGATCTGATTTTCAGCATGCACCTATAACACCACAATTCAAAGGCTTCTATTCTTTTCCTTTCTGCAGCTGTTACCGTCCACGTTTCGTACCCATATAACGCCATACTACATACGAACCTGCAAAAGCCTCCCTTTCCTGTGCTATCCTACTCTTTATGTCTACTATACTTCTACCATCCCTAGTTATTACGCTTCCTTCAAAATATATATTCGCAATCTAACACCCTTTGTTATAACACTATTTCCCATACTACACGCTATTACCTTGTATTACTGTATTAATCCTCAAATGAAGTCTTTCATGCCATTATCATGGTTTCGAAGTCTTCTTCTGACTCCCCGAATACAACAATATCATTGGCAAAGCGTAAGGTTTTTATTTCTTCTCCTCGCATTATGATTCCTTTTTCCATATTCCATTTTACCTTTCTTCATCGCATGGGCGACAGACTGCATCCTTGTCTTACTCCTTTCCTGCTAGCTTTCCTTGATCTTCAATTCTAATTACTTCTTTCTCGTTATTTTATTCCTGTCCTCTTTAAAATCCTTAATAGTCTGGTTTTTCTAAATCCGCAAATGCCAAGAATTTAGTCCTATTTTTTCTTGTCCTGTTTTCTGAAATTAGACGCAAAGTCAATACAGCTTCTCTTGTCCCTACATTCTTCCTAAAACCCAACTGATATTCTCGTAACTCGTATTTTACCTGACGTTTCATCCTCTTAAATACTATTTTGCATGCATGATATACTAAACGATTTTTAAAAAATTATAAAATTTCTGGGAAAGTTTAATAGTTATTACATCTGGCTTTATATATTTTAATACCTGAATTTATTATTTAATAAATGATTTTAAATCAAATAATGACAGTATTTGTCAAATAAAAAAGAAAACATGACATGGAAAATTTTTCTAGTTGATCCGGTTTCAAAAATGAACCTTCTTTTAAAAAAATTACATTTCCATCATACACATGTCCTATTTTTAAAGTCTGCAGATACATCCCTTCATCATCCGTTCATCATCAGTCACAATGCTTGCAAGAGAGTAAATTCCATTTCCGTACTATTCGCCACACCCTGTTTTTCGTGTTTCTCTGCGAATATCTGCCAACATCCTTGGAACCTACCAGGCACAAAACTACATCAATCCAAACTCTTTCAGTATTTGACACACACTTCGCTCTCCTACTCCGACTTATTTCACAGTGATACATTTATCACATTGTCAGGGTTTTGTGCCAAATGGGGTCTGCTGCTGCGAGGAGTATCCCGAATTGGCGTTCCCTTAAACCACGTAGTCTACTGGCCCATCCGACTAACTGAACTACTATCTACCAGCAGCATCTCAATACATATTTTTCAACCTCATTTTGATGTCTCCACAAGTTTTTTTATGAATGTCAAGTTTAGCACCCAACCTGAAGACATACTGTGACAGATCCACACAGTGGAACGCCTTTAAATAAGTTTTAACTCAAACAGGGTGTCGGTATGAACTGCATAAATCACAAAGATGTAGAATGAAAATTAATTTTATATAAAAAAATAGTGTAGAATAGTTTTTAAAGTGTCCCTCGCATTTTAAAATACTGGGGCAATTTTTATTTGAAGACTTATATATATATATTGTAATGTAAAAACGCAGGTGCCTGCTGATTTTGGTTATATAGTGGCATTGTGAGGCGAAAGAAGATTTGTGCGCGACAAGCGAGGCAAACAAAAATGTCGAATTGGCTGAAAGCAGGTGAACCCCCGATGGGGATCCCCGCGGGAAACTCCCTCGGGGTGTGAGTAAAAATATAGTGGTGTGTGAGAAAACCGATGGCGGGGATCCCTGGAATTTTGTAAAAAAGACCGATGGCGGGGAACCCCGGAATTGTGTGAGAAAACCAATGGCGGGGAAATACCGGGGCGAGAACTTAAAAGGGAGCCGTTGGGAGGCTCGTGAGGGCAGATGAGTTGCGGAGAGGACGGACGACGGATCGATGAGATGAGTCTGTGAGATCAGATGAGTCGAGGGAGAGAGAGGAGACGGATAAGTCAGTGAAGCGAGCAGTTGCGGAGAGACAGGAGAGAGCAAATGATGAGTTGGACCTGGTTCATACTACCCTCATCGGTGTAAAAAAACTGCAAGACGCCAGAGAGACGCGGAAACATTCATGAAGTTGAATGTTTGTAGGCCCAGTAATTGTGGGTAAGTTCATAAAAGCTATGAAACTTGCTCATTTTGCTGATTGTATAAATTTAAATGATTTTTTTTCTATTATCAGTAACTGCATACTCCACTTCTCGAGAGTCCCAAAATCCCCTGAGATATTGTTTCATGTAATCACTTTAAATTGATAAATATAAAATTTTCAAATTGATTAAAATTTGTTTAATTAATAAATTAAATGTCTTATCCCACGAAAAGGATATTACAATATATATATATATATATATATATATATATATATATATATATATATATGCGTAAAATTCTTGAAGCCAATATGATTTCCAAGATGTATCTTTTAATCTTAATAGGTAGGGCTGTGGCCCTATGTAATGCGTTTACTTAGAGCTATATTACGTTTACGTAGATCAATGATTATTGTACTGAGAACTTGACATTCGATTATGCAGTTACAACAAAAACCAACGAAAATAATATTAAGAATAAATAATTTAAATTTTGTTATTCTCAAAGGGATGAATTGTGTTTAATAAAGCCTAAAAGTTATTTATAACGTTTTAGAAGAAAGGGTCGTGTCTTATTGTCCAAAGCAAATAAAATCATGTTTTTGGGCGTTGGCCGATTTGTCTGCTTTGAAGAATGGCAATGTGATATTGCTTAAAACTTTTTTTACACCACTATCTATCAAAGATTAAAAGTTGCGTCGAAATGGGTTTAGACGATTTATTTTGGAAAGCTAACCAATTCAAGGTTCTGGAACGTCCTCCAGTCTCACGATAGCGGACGGCAGGTTTTTTTATATTTATGAAGGTTCTTACAAACAATGCGACGTTCCATCGAAATTCGTACGATCATTTTCCAGTGAATAAGCGACCAAATTGAGCACGACGAGGAAGAGACAGGAATTCCGATGAAAACGTTAAGATAAATCTATTCAAACAATGTGCAGACAAAAGTAGCGTATTGCTATCTCTATGACTACGTAGAGCAACTGCCTTCCTCTCGCACTTCTTCTACTCAATTTCCCCTTTCCAATTCCAGCCACACGATGTTTCTTGAAAATACCTCCTATTTTGACGACTTTGGTAGGTTCTAACAGAATCTTACAACCCATCTACTGTCTAGACCGCCGTAAAAAAGCTTTTGTTGTGCGATGTAGATTTCTACTTGTGTCCGTAGATCACAAAATAAAATTATATACAGGGAAAAAACGAATTACCTCTGCAAGTAACCTTCCGAATTGATATCTACATTCACATATCAACTTTGAAGAAACGCTAAACAAAAAATAAATTTTAATGTTAAAAAATTCGAGACAAACATTGATAATTCTGTAGTATATCCTCCATTCGCCATTTTTTTTGGGGGGAGGGGGGGTTAACAGGCTACAGGAGGGTGATCCTGAAACAGGCAACTCCCCTTTAATAGCATAGGAAGGGAATTGAAAAGGGGGGGTGCGGAAGGTAGAGGAAGGTAGCCATCGGTTGACTAGGGCCCCCGGGCTATGGTTTAAGGATCCTACCCGGTGTTTCACCTAAAGAGTGCAGGGAAAACCCTAGAAAACCTGCATCAGTTCGGTCGAGCATTGGGTACTATTCTCACGCCCTTCCAAATAACGGGAGGCAGTCTGCTGTGGGGTCGCTGCATTCCCTTCTCCATGTCTCCATGTTGGCCGACTTATCCAATGGGATTAGCAAACAACTCTTACCATATGCCCAAGGTCTACGACCCCAGTACATATACCTCCTAAAATAGGTGAAAGTGTCTCGGCATGTGAGAACTTTGATAAAAAAAAACAGATTGAGTGCGACAAAAATTCCCGCAGCGCCCGTATCCTATCCTCCATTCACCATTCATTTACTCCTCTTAAGTATGCATCCATTTTAGTACTAGAAGGGAGAACATATTTAGCTGCGAAAAGTCTGAGCCTTTATTGTTAGTTGAATATTTACTTCGCTGTTCATAAAGCAGACTAGTGGCGTATAAAAAGTTTTTATTTTTCAAGTGCAGCTGGTGTACAAAATTACACATTCACGTTTCTAAATATACCATTTCTATGGCACTTACGCTTTAAGACTCATTCAGATTATCCTTTGCAGAAAATATTGTTAAAATTTATAGTTACAGTCTAATTTGAGTCATTCGAGTGTTTTAAACAACCAGTCATTAGACAGTAATTAAAAGAACATGAATCACGTCAAATCTTTATTGTTATTAATAATAATATAGAAGTATATCAATAAAGCATTTTCGCACGATTTTGCGATTGTTAATGTTACAATGACTTTGTGTTAGCACTACATTTCAAAGGTTTTTTTCTTTTCCTTTCTGCATCTCCTACCGTCCACGTTTCGCACCTATACAACGCCACACTTCATACGAACCTTTAGAGAAATGATTTCCTAATGTTCATACTTATATTACTAGTTAGTAACTTCATCGTTCTTGCGAAGGTCTTCTTTGCCTGTGCTATCATACTCTTTATGTCTACTATACGTCTACCATCCCTAGTTATTATGCTTCCCAAGCAACAGAATTCCTTAACTTCCTTCAAAGTATCCCTTCGCAAACTAACACCCTTTGTTATTCCACTGTTTCCCATATACACTCCACTACCTTAATTTTCCCTCTAATCTTCTTCTGAGGCACTACAACGTTCCTTCGAACATTTTCGCCTTCTCCACAACAGTCTTCCAGCTCTTCCGATGTTGCACTTGGATTACCCAAATTCTTTATTCCTAGCACTTTTAGGTCTTTCAGCACATCATCTCTACATCCGGCCTTTGGTCTTCCTTTCTTCCGCGCTGACAAAGGACACCAATTATAGGTTTTCTTTACTGCTCTGTCGTCATTCATTCGATTAAGATGACCAAACCAGCTTAACCTTAGGGCTTTCATATGTCTTACGATGGTTTTGGACTTGATAAGTTTGTTAATTTCGTGGTTATACCTGCTTCTCCAGGAGCCATCCGTGTTCCTTATTGGTCCGCAAATCCTTCTCATAATTCTCCTTTCGAAAATCAACAGTCTTTGCATATAATTGTCTTTCAGATCCCAGGTTTCAAATGCATTGGTCTGATGATTGCTTCACATAACCTCAACTTTGCATTTTTTGATAAGAGCCTACTTCTGAATAAATCTATGTTGGCAAAGTATGTCCTATTTCCAACTGCTATACGTTCTCTTATTTCTTCTTCAATCCTTTCTTGATTTCTACTTTCTTTTCTGCTGTTTTGTTTCATATCCTGTCTTCTAAAATTAGACGGAAAGTTAATGTTGCTTCTCTTGTCCCTATATTCTTCCTAAACAAAACTTATCTTCTACTAACTCGTATTCTACTTGTCGTTCCGTCCTCCTATATACTATTTTCGTTAATATTTTGCATGAATGAGATACTGTGTTGTTTGTATATATCAGTCCTCTTCGGTATGGGTATAATTATGTTTTTACCATAAACAATATATCATACTAACACTGTATTAAAAGTACATGCATTTAAATTCAGTTTATAAAATCATATGTTGATGTTAATTATGAATTTTGGGGGAATTGGAGGATGTTTCATTTTATTATAATATTATTTAAAACTTAAATGTTAATTTATAATAATATAACAGTTGAAGAGTTACCAAACATCGGGGTGAAACGTTGCGTGGATTATTCAATATTAATGATATTATTTATTTGTTTTGAATTAACTGCCTTAAATATTTATATTAATTTAATTTTTTTCAGTTTACGTTATATTTCTCGAAAATTATAATTATTTTTGTACTTATTATCTTGCGTTTTCTTTCCTCTGCTGTTTCCCTTTCCACGCTGCATCCTTCCACCATTTCCCCTTTACTTAACAATGCTGACTTCCTTTCCTACCCTTGTATATTTTCCTAGTTCCGTTGCGTCATTCATGAAATAGGAATGGGCACATCACTGTTGTAGAAAAAATGAACGTACTTAAATAAGTGAACAATTTTAATTCTCTGCCCTACGTCCTGTTTTAAACAGTATGTTCCGCGGGGCCTGAATAGATGTTTAGCAAACATTTTGAGTGATTCAGTCTATACTATGGATTATAATGTCATGTTTTAATAACACTTAATCAGTACGTATGACGAATACTCCGTTTGAATCGAACGGGAGAAATTCGAATCACAACGTTGCGAAACAAAGAAACACCATTCCTTGTTTCCCGATACAATAGGAAAAATGAGTAACAATGTACAAATGTGGACGTGTTCAGTCAACCAGAATCTTTACAAGTGAGACAGACATTGTCATAGCCCACAATTATACAGTCAATATTTTATTTAACTTGACAATGAGCAGCTTTGACCAAACAATAAGCCAATCAAATAAATCTTATTTTGTGGAATTTAATTCAATAGCATATAATCATCCAGTGCAGCGGTTGTCAATCGGAGGTCCACAGGAACATTTTAGTGGCCACCTCAATCCAAATTATTTAAAATTTTGTGTGATAATATGGGAAGTGAAAATAAAATACTTTTATTACCTATCCAGAGGAAAAGCACTAATATGACTTCTTGAACTTCAGAATGTTAGTCTTCTTGAAAGCACAAATAATTCAGGACAACATTTTGTCGAAGTTCTGCAAAATCATTCATGGTTGATTAAACTCGCATATCTGGAGATATTTTTTTAAGTGCAATGAACATATCCATACAAGGAGAAAGTATTTTAAAATTTTAATACAAGATATAAAATTGGAACTTTTGATAAAAAGGTTACAATATTAAATTTCATGAGCAGATCTAACGACCTTAATTGGCTTCCTGCCATTCATGAATGTTTGAACAAATCAAATCTTGAAGCAGATGAAAGAGTTTCCAAAATATTATTGGAACATCTATATAACTTGAAATCAGCTCTTTTTGCAATATTTTCTGAAAACTAGTAAGGACGATTCCTGGGTTCAGAATCTTTTTTCTGTGACAGCTAAACCCGTAGGTTTAGGTGCAAGTGACTATGAAATTCTAAGTGATTTAATAAGTGAAAGAAAAATACAATCATCAGTCTGATGCGATTACTGGGCTAGTTCAAAAGAGTACCCCAATATTTCAAAACATGCTATTATTGCTATAATTCCGTTTCCTACAACCTATTTATTGCGAAGCTGGATTTTCTTATTATGCTGTTATGAAGTCAAAGTGTAGAAACTCGCCCGTCGCCTCACAAGATATTGTAATTCAATTTACAAACATTGTGCCTGATAGCAATAATATATGTAATTCAAGGACCTTAAATCATGAAAGTCACTAAGTTTTTGTTTTTTCTTTCTTTCTCCATGGCTCTACAGCCCATTGAGGGGCCTGGGCCTATCGAGTCGACTGCGGACTGCCATCTTGCATGAAACATTTCGAATTTGGTCAGCGTATCGATCCTCCTACAGTTTTGATCCCGGTCTTCTCGACCATGACGACACAAACATCCAAGCCCATGCCAGGATTCGGAACCAGGACCTCTGGGTTGTGAAGCAGCAACGCTAGCCACTACTCCACAAAGTAACTAAGTACTTTATTTAATTATAATATATTAGAGGTCTATATTTAAAATAATTACTCATTTAAATCATGTATTACTTTTTACGATTAGGAATCACCCATCCTTAAAAATATGCCAAGTGTTCCATTGAAGAAAAAGTTTTGGAAACCCTGCATTAGTGTAATTGAGTAGTGTCGCGTAATATATTTCTCCTAACTGTGGGACTGCAGATTTCGTCGTGGATGATTGTACGAGTTGAGAACCGCACGTCCCGTCGTCGCCTTGTTTTGCTGTCGACTCTGTGGCAAGTTGAAGTGGCTCGGCGTCGTCAAAGCGGAAGACCTGCCTGGTGAGAGGCGACAATCAAATGCCACAAAGGCAGAAAGCACGGACATGCTTCATCAACTTGCACCATTGCCGTGATCTTCACGAAAGAACGTCATTTAACGAACGTACAGTGCGTATTATGCAGTTCTAATGGAAATGTGGTGAGAAATTAGGCACTTACTACGATGAGAAAAATGTATTAATTGTTGGAAACATTGTAAGTTGTGGAGCTATTTACATTTTTAGCCGGAGTTGAATGTGCACTTCAGTACAAGAGTGTTTCGAACGCAAATTTATATCGCTAAAAGCCAATTTGAAATAATCTTTATAAGTAAAGTGATAAAATTATTCTGACTTCTGATTATAAATAAAACACAAAGAATGGACAAACATTAGAAATGACATAATTTATTTGTCCCGTCATGTTTCAGTTCTTTCCGCAAAATTACTACATAATTAAAGTCATACCGTAGTTGAATACGAATAAACAAATAAACTTAGTAGGTTGGTAGGCCTAAATGAGTGAAAACAATGGTAAAGAAACAGACTGCAAAGTTCACATTGTTGTAACCTATCACATCCTATATTGCATCTAAATAATTTTAAAACTACTAGATTTCATGATGCAATATTATTGTGATTTACTTGCACATTCTGGAATGTTTGAAACGTAATTCTTTCATTACAACGATGTTGCAGAGCACAACTTGAATATTAAGCTACATAATTTTTTGCACAAAACACGTTGAGGGCCCCAAAATAAACTATTCCATTTCTGGCATTTGGTCATCTTTGTCTTTTACCTGAAACACGCCATTTTAAGAGGATAGGAATAAAATCTCGAGAAGAAGGTTTATACATAATCTCTACACAAGGCAGGCAGCAGAAATAAGAGTTGAAGGTAAAGAAAAGAAAGCAGAAAACAAGAAACGAGTATTTATGAAGTCTGTCACCCATTCTGTTTAACTTATGTATAGACGAAGAAAGTTAAAACGGATTATGGAAAGGAATCATACAAGGAGAAGAAATAAAAACCCTACGGTTTGCCGATTATACTGTAGTATAAGGGGAGTCAGAATAAGACTTGTAAAACAGAATAACTGGCATGAACGTGGTCATGGAGAAACAGTATAACATAAGAATTAGTAGAGCAAAAACCAAGGTAACAGTAGAATATTGGAGATTCCGCTTTGAAGGGCATTAAACTGATTTTAAGGATCAGGAAAGAAAAATCTCTACCATACCCGGACCCACCATTTGCTATATAGTCCATTAATACAACCGAGTTGACTTAGTCGACTCCTCACATTTTTCTCATTCTTTATCCATTGTGTGTGCAATTGTTCAGGCGCGCCCATAAATTTTTACTACTTCACGGCACAAGTTTTAGGACATAAATTAGAAATAGATATTGTGTGTACTCTGAACATTGGCTCAATGATTTCAAATTAATAAAAAACGTAACACGTCCATAAAAGGTATAAAACTGAGTCAAAAGATCTTTTAAGACTTTTATTTATGAAATCAATTTTTTGCGTACTAAAATAAAGACCCTTGTTTGAATCACCACCAAAAGAAAAGAAAATTTTCAGACAATTGAAATGTTGTTTCTGGCTAAAACTTGAGAAAACCAAATTAAGATAGGTGTTGAAATTTAAGTTAATGAGGACTGGAAATGATGAGACTTAAATGGAGTTGAACTCAGAAATAAATTCGTGGCTTTCTCTTCTTCAGCAATCGAAATAAAAGAAAATCTGGATGCGTAATTGGAAAGATTCGGTACGTGAGATTCTTTTTCTAAACCATCCAAACCTGAACTTGAATAGTTTTTAATATTAAGTTTAATAAATTAAAATCATAGTACTGAGCTGAAGAGATGTCAGGATTCTAGATATATATTTGGAAAAGGAGTCCGAACATAGACTGACTTATTTAGCGCTTTGAAAAACTTCGGTGGCTGTTCCTCTTCGTTTTGTCAATGTAATAATGTGGGAAAATAGCTAATCACAAACTAAAATTTAGTCACGTTTGGACCTGATGGGCCCTGACTTTACTAGTTAAATCTGATTTTACGTAAGTGTATCCTCGTTACTGAACGCGACCTTCATTCGGTTAAATGTCATCTTGAAACAAGACGCCATTGTTGTTTATTATGGTGTTATTTCCAGACAGCCACGTCTTACTGTCTGTCTAATGGAAATTTACAGAAGTTTGGATCAGTTAAGTTAAGAAAAAGGAAAATATTGATCACAATGTGACACAATATGATTTCGCCTCGCAGCATACAAAAGTTCTATCGTTTTTTGTCGAAATTATGACTTACCTGTTTCAGTTGTAACGTAATTTTTCCCGTCATAAAAATAATCAGCGATTGAGTTTTCATTAATTATTATCAACCTCATTTGATTTCTCTTTGTGCAAGCTACTTTATTATGCTTCCTCTAGAAAACATCGGAACAAAGTTGATCAAGAGAATGAAGTAATACTCACCCCACAATTAAAAATTAAAATTGCCTGGCGCGCATAGGAAATGAAATTATCGAAGGGATTATTAAATAAGTTATTTTAATTTTAAAAATTAGTAGTGCTTGTATTGTGTTCCGTCCATTTCGTATCCCTGTCGTGTATTAATTAAAGAAATCAGAAACGTCGATAAACCTTTTGAAACTTAGCTTTTCCAATAATATCAGGGGATTATTAAATAAGTTATTTTAATTTTAAAAATTAGTAGTGCTTGTATTGTGTTCCGTCCATTTCGTATCCCTGTCGTGTATTAATCAAAGAAACCAGAAACGTCGATAAACCTTTTGAAACTTAGCTTTTCCAATAATATCAGGGGATTATTAAATAAGTTATTTTAATTTTAAAAATTAGTAGGGCTTGTATTGTGTTCCGTCCATTTCGTATCCCTGTCATGGATTAATAAAAGAAACCAGAAACGTCGATAAACCTTTTGAAACTTAGCTTTTCCAATAATATCGTGGTTTTAGAATCTATTGCATAATTCAGGGCACTATCGGTACTGTCCAGTACTGTCCAGTACCGATATCTCAGCTACAAATTATGCCTAAGATTACAAAATGTCGCACCAATGCGGATCTAAAAAGTTTCTCTCGATCTTCATCCACCTAATAATTTCAAAAATCCGATCAATGCTACGGAATTTATCACGTTTATCACGTTTAATTTTTTTTTCGTCCAGTGTAATTAATATTGCTTGACACAAACAATAATTATTTACTTCTTCATTTTATCGCCCTCAACCAGGAGATAAATGATAGCAAATTTACTGGCACGTTTATTTCGCTGGCTCTAATGGAAAGATCCGTATTACACGAGCTGTACGCGGTGGTAATAAATTTCATTGCAAAATGGACAGCTCTGTGCAGGGGTTTGTCAGCTGTGCTACATTTGTCCCCGTGAAGGTGGAATGCAACGGACGCACGCACAAGCGAAAAAAAGTGTGTGTGTGGTGTATTTTGTGCACTCCCGCCTGCTCAAAACCAATTCATTACTAATGGCTTTTACAAATAGACACTATATTGAAATTCCCCCACGACAGTAAGCCGTGTCCTGTATGCAAAAGCACGGACGACGGTAAATGGCCGCGTCCCTACGACCTCTCTTCGTCAAAGGCTTTATTACTCTGCCGCCTGTGCGGGAGGAGAAGGAGAGGACTGAAAAAAAGGGGCTATATCGTTGAATCTGTCACAGAGATGCCGCATCTACTCACCCAGGAGTTATGTACAGTCATTGACCCACTCACTTCGCTATCTACCTTTATAAACACGTCGAACTTCACAATCAAATCAACTCAGCTACGAAGCTGATGTCGTAGTAAATGTCTATTATCCTCTTTTTCCTTTCTAAATGTTCTATTTTTTTCATCTGTTTCTGTCATAGGAAAACAACTGAAATTACTAGTTGACTGACTACGGTAAATTTAGAAAGCTAATTTCAATAAAGACGATTCATTTAAATTGGGTTACCTGTTTCTTATTTATGAAATGATATATGAAAGACATAATAGCATTACTGGACTCTGGCCTCTATTTATTACACAGAGTGGTCCAAAAAATGTATACACTCTTTAACGGTCAATAATTTCCAAAATAACGTCTCATTTTTTGTGAAAGTGTAGCTTGAAGTCCAACTTACAGATATTACTGTAGGTATTCGAAATGGTGACCATTAACATACAAGATGCCAAGATGAACTACCGACTGCAACGTATCCAGTTTGATATCTCCACATGAATGGACAATGGATCCTCGTAGTTCATCCAATGTGCGCGGTTTTGGCGATATACGACGTCTTTTAGTGTTCCCCATAGGTAAAAGTCCAGAGTCGTTAAGTCTTCACAGTCTTCAAAATGCGCCGAACACTTGAGCGACTCAGTCCTGTTTCACTGGCTTCTGCTGTAAACGAGTGAATTGTTGTAAAACACGGGAGTTCGCTGGACTTGTTGCTGTTACAGCTCGTCCACATCGTTTTCTTCTGCACATGTTTATGGCAGCCTTCAACTTCAAATTTGTCTCGAATGCGTGCAATTGTTAAACGTGTCGGTGGCTCTGTTTGATTCTCATTTCGCGTTGAACCTCATTGATGTTTTCATACCTGATGAACTACTTCAAAACTGTCTTCCTTTCTCCTAATGTCAGCCTTGCGCCAGCCATGTTTACTCTGTAAAACCACACAATTGGCAATTGTCTTCTAACAAAACAAAACAACGCTTGTGTGGCGATTGTCGAAACTACAAACTATTACACAACCAAAAATAAAACGTTTCCGTCAATTAGTTTGGAAGTTATGGACCGTTAAACAGTGTGGACCACGCTATACTAGTTTGGCGCCCTCGTGCTCCGGTAATAATTTATATTAGCCCGATGCCGTGTTTAATTCCATAATATTCTCTTATTAAATACCTAATCAAACTCGATAACGTTACTATTTTAAATATGTACTTGTTCATACCCCTACATAACACACGTCATGTTCAGCGTGATGGCTCATACAGAATTCTAAAAGAATGCAGAAATCTACTTAAATAAGCCAAGTGGCTTAAAAATTGTCTAAAATTATGTACATTTAATTCCCCGGTACGTTAATACAGACGAAATTTCCCCTCCAACCTTATTGAGTTCACGTATTCGACACCGTTCTTAGATATTTTCGAATTGCATTTATGTATCAGGCTTTCACATGTTTCTCGCAATAAGTCTAAGGGATTAACTAAATCTTAATTTGGATCGTGAATGTCGGAATTTAATTCAGCGACTTCCATAATCCCAGAATAGACACCATTCTCAGTAGGAATTTGTACTTTTTGTATGTAAAGCCCTCAGGCCACCTTAACGGGCCTTTGCCTACATTGTCATCAACAGCAGAATTTAGGAATTGACACCTACGGACTGATGATTAACGAAAAAGTTTCGTTCAACTGTAATTTTAGGAAGTTTTTAAAATGCCACATCCGTCCAGACCAACCCATATAAATGCTGAACATCTTTTTGACTAACATGTGTAAAAAGATTGGTAGAAATTATTCTTCTGGTTTAATATGTACTAGAATGTTTTTTCAAATCATATACACCTCACATATCCGGCATGTATGTCAAAATTAAACTCAGTAACTTTCAAAACCCAGAATTCAACATAACTATTGGTTGTTTTTGTATTATATATTTATTGAGCGACCTTTAACCACTTCGAGCCCTAAATCTACACCTAGTGGTTGCACTAAAACTCAACACAGATTGTGAATATAAGAATATATAGCCCCATAGCAACCGTTCTAGTTATTCTCGCGTCATTGAATCATACAGGTAAACTGTACAGAAAAAATATTGGGAGAAACACTATCAATCTTCACGCAAATATAGAGCTTTTAAATTTTCAAGTCCCGTCCACCCCTGATCCTAGGAACTCTGTAGAGAGTTTGACAGATCTCACCAAAGTTTCATAGCAATCGAATGAATATAACAGCAATTAGTGAAAAATAATTGTTGGAAATGAGAACGCATGAAAACTTTTTTTTATTTATGTCGTAAAAGCAGTTTTCCAAAATTCGATTAACATATTTTTTATAATACCATAAGTATGCCTACAAACGAAACTAGTCTTTGAAGACTAACCATTACAACTTTCAAACCTGTTTTTTTTCTATATCAATCTTTAACTGATGAATATCCATGGTATATATTTGATCAAAAAAGTTTAAATCTATAACATATAAAATTAAAATAGTGCAAAAATGTTTTAAGTTTTCAATTATTTCTATAATTCTAATTAATTTGTAGTCTTCTTCCGAATCGATATTCGTAATACAATAATGTCTCCTAATTCAGTCCATTACAGTATGGATTTCAAAAGCAATGAACCTTGCAAGCGACATCTGTGGATGAACATAATAAAGAATCAACGTTCACTACGTCCATTAATCAAAATCATTATCAGGATACATCACACAACCCTTCTGTTCGCTCTTAATTTGTCTTGCAAATCATATTTATTTTCCTATAGCAAAATATTTTGAAACACTAGAACTGCTTCGGTTTTAAAAATTTTACTCGCTACAGTCCTTGATAAAATTCAGGTGATCAGAATTAGTTGCACTCTGAATAATTTTGAGAAGTAATACAAGAGCTATAAGCAGTGGGGAACATATAACATTTCAGCAAGCCTTTACCTTTACGTAGAACGACCACATTCTCCCTAATCAGCTTGCCGTATTCAATTTTTTGCCACCCTCTTCTGTTTTAACCCCTCACGCGTTCCTTTAATGCTAATTTTACAAGACCCTCATGTCTCAAAACATGGCCTATTAATCTATCCCTTCTCTTAGTAAAATTCCTCCGTATTATTCTCTCTTCTCTTATTCTGCTTAAAACTTTCTGGTTAGTTACTCCATCCACCCATCCGATTTTCAGCATTCTCCTACCACATTTCAAAAGCTTCTATTCGGTACCTTTCTGTAGCTCCTACCGTCCACGTTTCGCACCCATATAACGACTCACGCCAAACAAACAATTTTAGTGATGATTTCCTAATATTCTAAATCATATACCTCCTTTTTGTCAGAGCCTTTTTTCCCTTTAGTATCCTACTCTTTATGTCCACTATAATTCTGTCATTCGTAGTTATTATGTTGTCCAAGTAGCAGAATTCCTTGCCTTCCTTCAAAATATTCCATACCAATCTAACGTCCTTTGTTATTCCACTATTTTCCATACTACATTCCATCACATCGATTTTCCCTCTATGAGTTAGTTTATATCATTACTAAATCCATTGTAATTGATTGTAGTTAAATTGGTAGAATGGAAAATTTAAAGAGCATTATCGCAGGCGTCTATTTTGGTAATTTATGTTAAATGTAATTGACAATGATGGTGTTCAGGAAATCATTTGTTTCTCCATATATTTGGTCCATTGTAATTTTGTTTGGAGGCGTATATATTGATTCCGCTTCCAGTCAATTATTATACTAGACGGACTCCCATTATTTTATTTTGACTTTTGATTTGGTTAAAATACTAATGTAGGATTTAATAACGTCCGCTTAAACAGTGTTTGGGATAATAAGGCACACAAGAACTGGCGCAGGTAAAAATGAATATAGTAACCAGTGAATGTTGAAATTAGGCGTAGTAGAGTGTAAGGAACATTAACCGAGACTTTCCTAGCTGCATTGAAAACTGGAAATGACTTTAACTGATGATATACCTGTGTGCAAATAATAATATTTTAGACTCGTGCGTTAATTTTTATGGTATTGTTTCTGCGCGTTGGTATTTAATTAGATGTTGAGAGAGATAATAAACAGAGTACGTCGAAAGCACTTTCTCCGCCGTCCTGGATTCTCATTCTCATGACAAACACCGAACTGGGCGTTCCATTGTTATTTCAGTTAATCGAGCAATGTATAGTGGGGTAATAGTGTTTGCGCATTGGGCCTAGGCAGTAATTAACACAAGAATATACGGTAACAGCAATGGAGAAGAGAGCTGGTTTCGGAACAGAGGAATTTGAGCTCCCATTATCTCCTCCACATACCGGTAAACGTAAATGCGGACTCATAGCAGAAATTGCCACTCTGGTAACCCTCTTTGCGATGCATTCGGCTTACCAGGGGGAGGGCAACCTACAATATCGGACATTGAAAGACCATTCCCGCCCGTAATCTGTCTGACCTGTGAAACTGAGACTACAGTCGACATTTGTTTGTTAAAATATATTCGTACGCACTACCACAGTTTTTTTAATAAAAATAATACTAAACATACGAAGAAGAAATACTATATTACCCAAATTCTGTTGATATATAATTAATATGTAGTAAATTATGTTCACAACACGTTTCATATTTGGTGGGTACAGCAAGAAATTGACATTTTGATAAATAAGGGAAACAATTTTATTAAATTCAATTTTAAGCAATTAAGGTTAACAAAATAGAATAAAAACATTACGTTATAAAGAAACAATCAATTATTTACAGTTTAGACCGGCTACTTGCTGAAGTCACCGGAGAACTATAGTTTCATTTAGGCGTCAAGTGGGTGTATAAAAACAATATTTGTCATCGAAAATTTACAAACAGTCAAAATAGCCAAGTACAATAAACGTGAATTTTGTCCAACATCGCTTGCAAATCCAGGTGTTCGGGATATAGCATATCGTCTGCTTCTTTATATCGCGACACCAACAATCAATCATTGGATGCTGAAGAGAAACCTTCAAGTAATTTTTGCTGAATACTCGGTAAATGCTGTAGATTCGTATGAATACTGATGTCAAGACGAGAAGTAATAATAATATAAAGTGATGTAAAGAAAGTAAAGTAAAACAAAGTGACCGAAAGTCCTCTGTGCTTCTTCTTTCATTAATTTAGACACACCTTCGGGGATGTGTTGAAAAAAGTCCTTTCAGATTTCTTTTGGCTCGTGTTTCTCAGGCCTTGCCTAGGTCGCCGGTCGAAATGTCCCTCCCTCTTATTGTTGCATAAAGATTCACGTGTTGTTTTCAGGTGACTAACTCGGGCATTGCCACATTGTCACCAAGGACTGGGCTGCCAATCTTCCTTTTTTAAATAGTTTCGGCCAATCCTGTAGTGGTACTGAAATTCCCGTTCCTCGTCTGGCTGTAGGTATAATCTCATTTAGATGTTAAATTAACCAGTCGTGTTCGTTATTGCTCTGCCGTTGGCTTGGTAAGCAGCCTAACCCGCTTCTTAAGAATTTTACGCTATATATATGTATATAAAACAAAAAATGTATAAAAGTTATTAATAGGGAAAATTGTCTTTCATCTATATGTATTTTATTTATTATGTGTATATATAATATATAACGCCCACCACCAGAATATTGTAATAATAAAGGTTGGACTGTATTACGGAGTTTGGTATACAAGGAGGCAGTAACGGTATTCGTAATTTATACTTTTGGAGCATATAGATATTTCCTCTCAAACAGTCACTGAGATAATAAAGCACACAAGTTAAAAAAAATACAATAACCAGTGGAAGTTAAATAATGCGAATAATAATATTGTAGTGACTTTCGCCTAACTGTTAATGGTTTTAATTGATCGAGAAGTTCAATATAGCTCGGTTATTCGGTCTGAAACTCGTTCAACAAGTCCAAAAGAGCCTAAAATGTCTTGAAAATGTAAGTGAACTTCATGTAACTAATGCGTAACATGAGGATATATTTTTTGAGATTTTAAAGTCAACGTGTCGGGGATTTCAGACCGTTAAAAACAGGGCAGAGGAAACGTTCTTTCTGTTTGAAATGTTGAGAGCAAGTTTAAACGAACGCTGGGGAAATTAAATTTACTCCAAAGTGACTGCGAATGTTTTCCTTGCGAGTTAAACATAACAAACGAAAAGAATATCAAATTTGAGACAGACTACATGAAATTATTTTTTTTAAATTACAATGAAGTAGAGTACAAATGTGAGTGTTCAATTTTGCTACGTTACATCCTTAATGCACTGTAAGTTTCATGGGAGAAAATAAAAACAGCACTAGACTCTTTTTAATAACCAGTATAACATGCTGCGTACATTACAGTTACAATATGACTCTTTTACCACAACCTTCGTGTCTTTATTGTGCTTTGACACCTTTACAAGACTCATTGATATATTCCATTAGCCCGGTAATTTTGAAACACGTTGGTTAATCAAATTTTTATTTCTTCAATAATCTTTTATTTTCTCTATCTTTTCGGTAAACTAAGTGTGACTCCATAAGCGTTCAAATTGGTTTAATAGTTTTATACTGTTACTTTTGATCAATTATTGCAATTCATATAAATTTCGATGTAATATAATGTAGTTTTATTTAGCTTGTGTTAAAATAATAGTCACGTAAGTTATATTATATGTATAAATAATTGAAAACATTTGTAGTAATAGAAATGTTTTTATAGGACTTCAATAAAGGAATGCCCCTTTTTATGGTATAATATAGAATCTTAATTTAGGCTATTTATAGCATTTTTAAAGTAACCTAGTATTACTTACAATTGTTCAATATGTGGACTTATAGTTCTACGACACACATCCAAAATAAAATACAATTTTTTCCCCACCCTGTATTTGTCTGCAGTTTTTAAATAACTATATCTGCTTTGTGTTAAATGATAAAGAACAATGATTCATTTTAATGTTTTACAGTATATTTATGTTTCTAAATTATTATCGGTCGATTCCAGTTCAATTTATACACAATTATTATATTATTATTATATAAATAATTGTGAAGATTTGTTCACCGGGAGCGTTCAAATAAGCTTTCTGCTCCTCCGTTATGGTCGTCCGTCTTCCAAATATGCTCAGTATGCGATATGTATAATGAACCTGATGGTTGAGAAGCGTGGGTAAGTAGTCTGAGTGTTGCATTTTTTTTAGTATATAATTAATAAATAGTGTTCTCCGTCGATGGTTTCAATGATCGTTACATTGATTGTCAACCCAGCCCCTCAAATATTTTTTCAAATACATCCAAAAGGACGAAATAAGGAGTGAAATAAAATATAATGCATCAAAAGTACTAATAAGTCGGTCACTGAAACGTTGTCGACACGTTTTGAGAGAAAGCAGAGAAATTAAATCACATCGTTCCTGACGTATCATAAGAGGAGAGAGACGAAACGTTGTTCGTGAGCGAACTGCACCTCAAATTCGGAGTAACTGCGCCACCACATGTTGACAAGGTCGTGGGAGTGGGAGTGTATCTCTTCGCTCTCGTTCAAGAACAGAGCGCTGCGCAGTGGTTGGAAAATAACACAAGTTTTTTTTTGTCCTGTCCGACTCCAAAGAGCGAGAGTCGTAAAAAGAGTTATTCACTCCCTAGGTCCTCGCGGGGAGTCGTCCGTTTTAAACGACTCACTCCCGAATAACCCATCTCTGCTTGTATTGTTAAAGCGTGGTTGGAATTATCTTTGGTGGTTCCGTTCCAAACATAAATTTTTGCTGCATATAATTAACATTGGAATACTGTTTTTTTTATTTAATAAAAACAAAACTTGACACATGTAATGTGGAAACTGCTCAATAGCAGGCCCCAGCATATGATTGTTAACAAGAGATTTAGCACATGTATTTAAATGTAGAACTATTATAGAAACTTTTAGGTAATGAGACGATTATTGTAGCAATTAATGACTATTTGAAGTTCTGGTTTCACTACTCCAGAAAGTCTGTGGGACGTTTTTATTTTAGTCTTCTATGGAGCTTGGGTTGAGGAAGGTTGTTTGCAGTATCTCGTATTAATAGGTTGCTGTGGACCGTCATTGAAATGTGAAGCTTAAGATAATTGGAGTTGATGGATTGTAGAACTGTAGGAATGTCTAAATCGTTGTGTAAGATGCTGTTTCTTACGTACCATGGTGGACCTGAGATGATTCTTAGTATTCTGTTCTGGGCTGTCTGGATTACTGATATGTACTAAAAATTTTATTCCTTGACGTGATAGATAATAAAAATATTTTTTCCCTAATAATAGGGTAAAGCTATCTTTGGAATCAAATTCAAGGAAAATACTTGCATTGAATTAATATATTATACTCGAGATAGATTTTCTGTTTGTAGTTACATATTCCTAAATAATTTTAATCGAATTACGCGGAATTAATTTAAAGTTGACTCATTAATGACGGTTCATCCTGATTCCTAACATTAATACCGTTTAGTTGAGCCATATAGGCAGAGAAGCTTGCGGAATGATCAATGACGTCATGGATTAGCTGTCTATAACTTTACAGTGAGAAGTGTATGTTAAATCTAACCTCCACTCAATGAAATATGCTTCCCAATTTGATTAAAGCCTACGGAGTTATAGGTACGGTGTAAATCAAACCAATTATTTGTCAGTGACATGGATAAAGCGGTGCATGCTTCATTCGTTGAATGAATCCATCACAATTATTGAATTCAATAATTCTAATACATTACTGGGATTACAATACTCCACAATGATCGTAAATAAAGATAAAAAGTTACATTCAAACAGGATATATTTAAGAAATCTATAATTAATTCTACTCTTGCGGTTTTGTTTTTATTTACTAGAAAACTTGAACTGAAAAAAAAATGATACCACGCATAAGCTACATAAATTATGCTCTTCAAAATATATTTCTACCACTTTCACGGGGAATATAATCTAAAACACTAATTTTTATTTGTATTTTACTATAACCCAAGTAGTCTTATGTCGAAAATAATATTTACGTTACATGCGTTTGGGAATACGAAATTGCTGTTTTCTAATTTCCTGTCTGTCGGTCACAAGATTCCTATTGAATATTTTGTCGTTGTTATACGATGCAGTGAGTTGAATTTTGGATACATAAAAGTTCCATCTATGTGTTGCATAAAAGCTACATTTTAATTCCTTGGGCAATGATTTGTACCGCATTATCAAAAAACGGACGTAGTGGTAAATACATTTAATTCTGATGTACCATTTCAGAACCATGAAAAATGACACTCCAACTGTACAATTTCGTTTTAATTTAAAGGGGCATGTATTAGTACGTATAAATAATATTTTGCCAAGAGCATTGGAGAAGATACTTCTATAAGTATTGCAAAGGAGGAAATTGTATTAATTAATAAAAGTTTTATAAGTCATTTGAACGCGATGTTGAATAAATATAGACTTAACTTATTCTGCTAATAGTTTATAAGATTTTTCAGTAAGGGCCGGGTCGATATTGAAATGTATTAAACAAAAGTTGTGTGTGAGGTATTAACAAAGTTATTTTTCATTTCAAAGACTCGTGTATGCCCTTACAAATTTTATTACTATCTCACACACAGCTTGTTTTATTCCACTTAAACGTTAACCCGCCCTTATTGAAACTACCTATAGAAAAATCTTTGAAACATTTATTTCATTCAGTATGAAGAACGTGTAATAAACTATATCCAAATGGAATAATTTAGCTGACCCGGAATTTTTTAGATAATGTCGACTTAAATAAGTCTATTTGCCGTAGGTAAATATAAATAAGTTTATGTAAACTTAGTAAGATAGTTTCTCTACTGCATCTAATGCAAAGATACTAATGTAAGAAAGTATCACAGCTCAGTTATAAAGGCGAAAATAAAATAATTATTTTGCCAGGCTGACGCTTACTGCCAATCAATGATAAGCGAATTTGAGATTAAGATGTGTCTAAAAGCAGCCAATCTAGACAGTGTTAAAGTAGAAATTCAACGGTACATTTTCCCCTAATTCCGTAATAGATACAACACTAAAATATGTACAGGCTTTTTACTTTGTCATATATCTATGAAAGCAGAATAAATTATTAATTATAATTGTTAATTGTTAATTGATTTTTCAATAATTGTTTTGTATTTATAACGAATCATTCAAATAATTATTCTGGTTCGACTCACATAATAAAAGGTTGAAAGTAAACTGTGAATAATTTTAATGCTTTAATCTGGAATGGTTTCCGAGAAAATTATACCTGTATAAACCTTGGCAAGATAGAGCAGTTTTTTTAAACAAAATTATTGGTTTTTATAAACTAGAACAATTGATGTTTCAGTCTTAATTTTAAACCTTTGTCAATGTTGGAAGAGTAGTCTAAGTACTCAGCGACAAGAAACTTTAGGAATTTACTAAGACGTTCCGTAGCTTGATATTGACCATATTATTTAATCCTGAGTTTTATACGCATTTGACTTACATAAGATAAAACTTCCACAAAATTTAAATTGATTGACAATTTTGCCACGATGATGTGACGCCTCGTCCGCGTAGGAAAATATCCACCTACGTATTTGGAAAGTTAACATTACATTGAAATTTGACCTTCCGAGTACTTTCAACTGACATTAAAGCGTCCCTATTAAAATGTTAATTATTAAATTAATTCATTTAATATTATAATATTTACAATGACCTTATTAGTATATTTGTTACGCTACTGTTGATTGAAACGTTTTCCGGTGTCGTAAAATCTAGAATTCAAGTATGTTGTGAACATTTTAGTTCATCCCACATCATTTCATAGCCGAAAATATCTTTACGAGAAAGCTTTTGTATTTAAAGTATAGCAAGTATAAAAGCATTATTTCAATAATTTTTACATCATTATGAAATATTTGATATAAACTTTTAATTATTTTCATAGTGTGTTCCTAAACTATAATATACCTAAAAATAAATATTAATATCATATGTTTAATACAACTTAAATCATAAATAGGTTGGTTTCGGTCATTTAAAAGAAACAAATGCGTAAAATTATATGAAATTGATTACCCACAACATTAAAGCTAGCCTTGCGAGCCTCGATGAGCGTCCTTTACGTGTAATCTCACACAATCATATTTTAAACGATTAATCATTTTAGCTCAAACAGCTTATATGAATAATTACAGATATTAATCGAACATGAATCCCTCATGCTCCTTGTCAATAATTCTCATGTCTCCCAGAATAAAGTTGTGATAGGGAAACAGACGATTTGTGTTTCTCGTCAGGAAATTACTGTTTGCACTATGGTATTTAATACGAGTAAGGCACCTTTAGTCTGACCTACGTAAACGAAAGCACAGTCAGAAGAACAGATTGGCTTCACAAACATTTTATAACCATCGTTTAACACAAAAGTATGTCATCGGTTTCAATCTAGTCGACATGCCAATTTTATTGTCTGACAATAAATTTCACTCTGTATATTTACACACTATATCTAAAATTTTATCGTCAACTCTTATCTTCCCTGGCTAATTGACAACTATGACTCTCATGGGACTACTAGGACGCTTAAACTTTTGAACACTATACTCTCCTGTGTTGATAAAATAATAACTTAAGTTTTACCTTTAATTTACAATTACATACAGGGATGGATCAAATATTTTTATGCGAATATAGTTTACGAATATTCCAGTTTCCAAACTTTATATATTAAGGATTGTGAAGATAATTTCCGATGATAGCCATTGTTTGTTCAATAAACTTCCTTAACCCTTTCGCGGACAGAACTGCATGTATAGTCAATTTTACGCTGATAAATAGGGACATGTCTACATATTGTCCGCGAAAGGGTTAATTCATTTCAAAAGGCAACACTAAACTTCGTACAAAAGAGTATTGTAATAACATAATATATTCCCAAGACAAACACTAATCTCGAAAAAATGGTAATTCATTAACTTATTTTACTTGAGAAGTATTTATAACAAGCATGGGTATATTGCTACATTGATATATAAAATTATTCGTATTTTTGTTTTAAGTATTAATTTTCAGGCATAATATTTCCATTAAAATTACGTAAGTCTTTCTGCTTTCATAAAATAATTCATTCTATTCTGATTCAAATTTTGTTACCATAATAAGGTGTCTACTACTGCGATATTTAATTGATAATTTTAATTGTTAAATACAACAAAAATAGACTGAATCATTAATATATTAAATTTTCTAAACATCTACTACCGACATTCAGGGAATAAACTCTATATAATAAATCGTCGTTCGATTAGTAATAAATTAATTGTGAATAAAAAGTTCTCGGGATATGACCCGGGTTATATAATTTGTAAAATACAACGTTTCGACAGCTAACTCCGCCACCGTCTTCAGGTTACCGAGGACTTTTCATTCAGTCTATCCACCATAAAAGCCTACATTCTCTAAATTAATTGTGTTTACAAGTCGAGTTTTGTCTAAAAAACATTAACGTTCATTCTCAAATTTTAAGTATTATAATGAAATGTGCAGCTGCATCGAATATAAAAATTAAATGTATTGCATTAGCTGGTTATTTTTTCAGGTATACTTGTATAGATTTATACGTTAGTTACAATAATCGTCCCATTTTTTTAGTTTTATGACGTATTTTTTTGATTATTTTTGCTAACTTTAATAAAATATAATTTTGGTATTAAAATTAAAATTAGACCAAATAATATCAAATTTAATAAGATAAATATAAAGCTGTTTTTAAATACATTATACTGAAATAATAATAACAATTTTTTTCCTTCATTGCCTTGTTTCTTTGAATATTCGTTTAGGTCTTCCTAATATATTTTTAAAAATTATTTGAGTCGTTGTTGTGGTCTTAGGTACAAATAGTTGTCTATTCAACCCTCCATGCTAACCTATCCTACACAAGCCTTTTCATTTCCGCAGAGCCTGCACATCCCAAATCCTTCCTATTCGCTAAGTGGATTCCATCCTTCGCTGACTCCGCTCACTTCCCTGTAATGCTATTTTTACAAGACCTTCATGACTCAAAACGTGGCCTATTAATATATCCCTTCTCCTGTTCAACATCCTCCATATTGTTCTCTTACCCTATTCTCCTAAGAGCTTTCTCGTTAATGATTCTATCCACCCATAATATTTTGATAATTATCCTATAGCATCCCATTTCAAAGGCTTATAATCTTTTCCATTATGCAAACCCAACCTTCCACGTTTCGCACCCATGTAAAGTCACTTTCCACACGAAGATGTGTTTGAATCCTGTATTTATTAGGATTAATTTATAATATTACGTATATTTTCGTATTAAACAGATAACGTGACAGACATCCACGTACCTTTTTGTGTGTTTCTTTTATTTCGAACCACTGCATCGAAAAATAGGAAATGTAAAATTAAACTGGGGTTTAATTAATTGTTTAACGAACACTTAATTATAACAATAGACAAGATGGAGCCTACAAATGAATTCTCGGTTATGTAGGTATAAAAATTTTGATTGATGAAAACTCACCAATATTACACGGAAGATTTTATCCTTTTTAAATGCACCAATAATTAACTTATGGATTTATATAATGGAAACATGTTCCGTAATAATTAATATTACAGGATACATTAGTTTTCATCACACACATTATAATGATGACAATTAGTAATCATTAGCTTCAAAATCAAGACATAAAGCCCCAAAAATCTTATAACGTTGAAAACTACATAATACATTTTAAAATTTATTCATGTTTATTTGAAACGTATACAGCATACAATTCCATAGACATGTCATAGTTCACTTTTAAATTTTGTATTAATTAATTTTATTTTTAAGAAAATTCCTAAACCAAACACTAATGCCTAAATGAAATTCAGTAATACATTGTATTATGCATTGTGTTCCTAATGCAATATGCATTTAATCAGTAGCTAAATCAATCAACTCTAACTCTCTGAATTTAATATTCTTATTCTATAATAATATATGTAAATAGAATAAATAAACATTAACTTACAGCATCAGAAATTAGGTGAGATGAAATTTATTTCCTAAATATTTCAATGTCTTGTCTTTAGGAAACAAATAATAATTTATATATTACATTAAATGTAAACTCACAACTACACTTACGTGTGAGATTTTCGTTTCCGTGTTTGTCAGGAAATAAATTTAAATAATATATTGTAGTAAGAAATATTTAATTCCTCTTAAAAATGATTGTCAGGTAGAAATTTATTTTATTTTTTACATATATTTTCAATTATCTGCGTGACGTTATTTTTATAAAAAAAATTATAGATTTGTGACAATAATACGTATGCCTATCAATAAATTAATCAAGCTATAAATTTTGTATTCATAAAAGTGTACTAAAACGATAACGACATTTAATATTGTTAGAAAAACAAATCACTGGATTGACAGTTATGGATAGCTAAATTTTCTCTTTGATGCTCCAGTGTACATACAAAATCTTTTAAAAACCTTAGGGACATTATTTTGTATGCTTACAGGTAGAACAGGTTAGAAGGTATAGGAAAAATTGATAATGACTTCCTACATGCTTGAATCATTCCCGGAAATACTTGTACTAGAGCAAGATACAAACTGAGTCATAAGCTTCCACTGGACTAAATACTATATTATTAATTACAATTTAGTTGTGGCCTATATTGTACTGCAACTCTTACAATCAAATATCAAAATAATAAATTTTTCCATTAAATTTCATGGCATTATTTATCTGCCGTGATATCTAGAAAAAGGAACATGCGGAACAGCTATGTCATGAGTACGAAAAAATTCACTATAGATATACACATATTCTAGCAGAAATTATACATCACTTACAAAAATTATTTTTCAAACCAAAAAATTAAATACGTAATTGTGACTTGAAATAAATGACAAACATTTTGGATTCCACACATGGAAAAACAATATTTTTCTGCTTATAAAATTATTACATTTGTTAAGCAATATTAACGGTATAATATTCACTGAGTGTCTAACATAACAAATTTTTCAACTTCTCTAGTCCTGGATATAATTTTACTGCGAGTAATAGATACTTTCCTAATTAAATTAATCTGACTGTAGCATCTATAGAAAATACTAATACCATTTTTTTAGTTACACGTGCAACATCACAGTGGTACAATTTTAGGTGTGTTGTGTATTTATACTTTCTTTTAAAAAGTACTACATAAAATAAACTTTTTATCACGATTGTTAGCGACGTGAACGAAAAGCGAAGTTTTGATATTAAAAAACAACAACATGGTATTAAGCTGTTAGTGTCAGAAATTCATCTCCATACTTTGAACTAATGTAGAAATTTTTCGAAAGTAATTTTTCTGGACGACAGGCAGCATTTATGATGACAGAATAATTTTTCAGGTGAAATATTCCAAACTTAGTTCTACCGGACCAGGTCGAGCTGGTCTTTAAATCTAAAATTTCATGTATATCCACCAAACGATGAGAAATAAAAAATTTCATTCGGAATCCAGAGTAAATATGTCAAATAAACGAGTGTTAAATGTTCGTTTTATTAAAGGACTTAAAAGATAAAGCTTTATTTATCACAAGAAATTCGTGTGATTTATAAAAGTAAATAAACGCAGTATTACATTAATCTTTTTGGAATTTGTTTTACATTACAAATAATGTGTAAAATAAATCGTGGTACGGCAATCATATAACCTATAAAAGGACATTATTGCCACAAATAATTTAGTTTATATTTAACATAAATAGAGATATAAAATTACTTACGAATTTCAGATAACTTAATTGTGAACAATACCCAATAAAACAAAATTCAGTACAGTGTGTTGAATGTATAGACTGCAATATTCTTTTACAACTAAATATTAATGTGCGTTTCACTTTGACTGTTCATTTAACTTTCGAGTTTATTTGTTATATTCTCTTTGTTTAAAATATCTATACCGAGTGACAAAGGGTCAAATTAATTGTGTAAAATTTCTACATTTAGATGAAAATTGAAACAGAAATAATTTATGTATGAAACGTATCGTGAATATTATTGTTTTGATTGGCTTTTACTGATAATGGTGACAACATGAAACAGGGACTATGTATTTTATGAATGACGTTCATTTTTAAAAAAGAAAAATAATTCAGGACGTATCTGCCTCTGAATGCTTTTCATTAACACCAAAACAAATGAGAGTAAAATAATATGCATGGTTATTTAATCAGGGCATAAAGCATTATACAGAAGGAATACGGAAATTTTCTTTATTTGAGTTTGTAGCAGTCTTTATTTATAAAGTTTATTAATTCTTCAAAAGATTTTTTAATTTTAATCCTATTTTTTGCGTTTCACCATATTTCATTTAAACAATTTTAAACACTTTCAGTTATGATGCTGATCTATAAATGTTAGGAAGTTAAAACATTTTATTCACGGGTAAAAGATACATTGATATATTTTTTCATATAAATTTATGAAACATAATATGAAATAGTTGAGTATTGAAAGTTATTTTTTTTCGAAAAGATTCTCTTCAGAATAATAAGAAACCAGAAAACTGTGATTGATATTTTGCATATGTATATTTATTTACCAACGCCATTTTCGCAAAAAACGTAGCAATAAATAGTTACAATGAATTTATGTAGATTTAAACTTCATTTATCGCATTACATCTGAGCTTAGCTCATGAAATATAGTAAGTTGACTCGAAAAAAGATCGAACGATGTTAAATATGGTTACAATATTTATCTAATATCCGTACTGATGAGGAAGGTGAATAAAAAGTATAATATTAACAAAGTGTATTGCTTTTATTATTAATTACATAATATTTACAAATAATTGTATTGTCATAGAAAAATATATCACATGGATTTTGTTGAAGAGTCGTCAAGAATTTATGAGCACTCTAGACTCTTGTGTATTCTTCGATAACTTTCCAGACCCTGGAGATACCCAAGGCTATGTCCAGCAGGTTCTGCACGTACTCGGGACTCAGAGTCTGCTGATGAACGCGACTCCGCGCACGACGGCTATGGCATCGGAGGCAGGATCTCCGGGAGCAACGTTCGTGGCGTCGAATGGGTGTAGGGCGCCTTCGAGGAGTTTCTGTGACAGGTACGACAGGCCGCTCCGAGACGCCCACGCTCCGGCGCCACTCCATGTCCATGACGAAGTTGCGGGCGTCGAAGTCGGGCAGAGGCGAGGAAACCTCCTCCCGCCGACTCCCGATGGTGGCTTCATCCGTGAAGACAAAGTCGTCTTCGTCTAAAGGAACGCCCTCAACGTTTACGTTCTCCATTAGTGAAGTCTGGTGACGTATTGCCCTCAGAGCTCTCCGAGGATGCCTTTATACCGGTGGGCCAACCCCCACCCCGCGCTCCCGCAAGGCCATAGGCCAGCCAATGGCATCAGATCATTCGTTCTCAAAAATTTTCTTTGCGTGAATACAGTAAATTAGCATAATGTTTTTGCTTCCAGTTACCATGAGATGGTACGGTCCTCTTTGTAAATCTATAGTTCAGTATCCCAATTTTGAACTTTTAGAAAAATAGAAAAATAATAATTATTATTATTTTAGATTTTAGGTTTAATACACTTTTATCCAATAAAGAATTAAATTTGGTCAAAAAATTCTTAACAAACAGTATCTTTAGCTATTCTGCCATTTTCAAATAAAAAGAATATTTTTATTTACTAATTATACAAGCATTATTTCACTATACAAAATACATTACCCCAATTACATGCGAAAAAAAAACAAGTAAGTTATGCCTAGTGAATCCTTAGAATTATCTTTGTTTTATTGATGTCAATTGGTTAATCAGCTCTGTAATTTATCCCATATTCAAACTGTCTCTCATAAAATTTACTATCATGATTATTTGTTATTATTCAGCAAAACGAACCGCATTCATCATCCATCGAACCAGCCTGCTTTATTTACCTACACACCTGAATATTATTATTACCATCACTGTTCATCATGATAACCACTGGAGTAACATCTATTATTAGAGTTATATGAAAAAATGTATCAAGATAACGTAATGTTTACTTTGTAGTGTCAAGCGGAATTTCTATTCAGCATTTATAAAATGTAAAGTAAAAATTAGCGAAAAAACAAGATTTCAAAAACCTTAAATATTCTCTATTTGAAAATTAGTTGCCTAAATAAAGGCCCTTTTAAAATTAACAAAACTTGGGAGAAGACATTAAATCGTAGGAATCACAGAGTAGTTGCATGTATAATATTAGTGTAGTATAATATTACAACGGCATTTAATTAGATTTTTAGTTCACGTCTTTTTCAGTTCCCGCAATATGCAAGAGCACTCACATGACGCATATATTATTGACACTTGACCCTTATGTTCTTATGAAAACTTCGTGTCACGATATATACACCAAGCATCACAATTTTTTTGATCGAGATACGTACGTTGAAAGCTCCAAATCATATGTTATGGGTAATCAATATTTACGTCTTCTTTGGAACATTTTTTGAACTAGTTTTCCTTCTTCTTGAATCCCCTACTGATAAACCTCGGAAAAGCTTCAGTCATTTTATAAGTGCTCCGCTGTTTTACCTGTCCTATACTATACTATAAATTTCCTCCCATTTTCTTTGGAAAACTGAAACGGATTCCGAAACAAAAAGTATGGCAGACTTCAAACATGAAAAATAGAGTCCGGCTTAAGGCACAGCTAGGTCTCCGATTTGCGACATCAGCTAACAAGTTGGCTAATCCGGTAAATTTTTAGCCAAACATAAAAATGAAACGATTTTTTGAACATTAACATTACACTTTCCTAATATATGTGTTTAGGAAAATAAGCTAAATAAATGAGTTGTTTTACTTGAAAACTCTTTCACTGTGACAAAAACGAAATGACGAACTGATTAGCAACCTTTCAATTTGGTGACGTGAGTTCTCCACTAAGTTACCATTAGGTACTGTTATCACTCGGTCATGAATTATCACTTGTATATGAAGAGAAAATAAAGCCAAGAGACGACGTCCGCTTTGCCAATAGCAGTTACTTTGAATCTTAAGTATATTGCATATTTTGACTTAGCAGACAAGTTTTTCTTCATGGCATGAATTTTACAATAGCCTGTATTATATATTGTATAGCCTGTGTCCTCGATAAAGTATTACTTTATTATATAAAATAATGGATCCTATTTATTTTTATATTAGTATAATTTCTTCTCACCCCTTAATATTTTAATGAACGGAACTGTGTAAAACAATAAATATTATTGAAAAAGATCTTATTCACAAAAATTTTTGTATTTTCATCAGCTTCTCTACCTTGAAAAGTATACGTTTATTTACGGCGTTCCCGTTCGGTCTGGTACTTTCATCTAGTCGATTTTGTTCAAAAATACAGGCCGAACGTATAAGTGTTCACAAATATTGAATAAAATATTTAATAAATATTTTTGTTATAATCGTCGTTTAATATATATCCTAAAAGATAAATATTCAATTTATATTATTAATAAAACTACAGTAAATTCAAAATACTAAGTGTAAACTATTTTACTGTTACTAACAACCATCCTTACAGTAAGTTGTCAAATAATTAAAGCAGACAATTTTCCAAATATGCGGTATTATCCAACACGGTGAAACGTTTACTACAAAAACACATTATATTAATTACTTTTTTCCTACATTCTTTATTGTTCTGAAGTATACCAACGCGATTTAACCCTTTCACATTTAATTATTTGAAGTTCAGTTAGCCTTCAAAGAAAAGGAAATACGTGTTTACGCGTAAATTTTAAATTGTACTTAATATATTTTATAGAAATCAAAAGCATATTCCTTGTTAAGCAAAAACGTATATTAAAAAAATATAACATTTGTATTTAATATAAACATAAATTACTTATCCTCTCCATAAATAATATTTGATTATTATGAAGCTACTGTAACTGGACACTCTAAATGCATTGCATTATATTTAAAGAGTTTTACTTAGTGCTGCGATGAATCACATCTTGGCGGAAATAAGTAACACTGGAGGAAAATTGGAGCGACATTCTTCAGGATAAGTGACAAACGAGCACTACTCTAATAAGCTCAAAAAATAACACTGTTTAAGAATATAGAAGATATTATAACTTATGTGTACGATGTTCTCTTTACTTTAAAAATTAAAAAAGTGACGTATTTGTCAACTTGAATATATGCGCTTTGCGTAATTGGACCAGAAAATTTAGTATAATTTTTATTTCTTTAATAAATGACAATAAAAATTATTCCTGCATGTTTGTTCGGTTGGAGATCCTGGAAAACACAAATAAACAAAATTATTAATGAATAGTTATTTCTTTCACTCAAATGGTAACAAATTCAGAGATATAGAGAATTAATTTTTTTCTTCATTCTACGCTTATTAAGAAAAATTACATTTCATGTTTTCCAAGATATTTGAATGTTTTTATAAAATCATACTATTTGGGCAAGGTAATCGATGAACTTTTCCTCTCTAACACAATGAACCACATTCCGTATGACACAGGATAATGAAGATAAATATAAATTATTATTGTTAAAATGTTTAAAAAATATTACAATACTCTTCTGTATACTGATTAAATAATAAAACTTAGTATGTTCAGTTGTGTAAAATCATTTAAATTAAAAACTTGTTTCCCCGTTGAAAATGTAATTTTCCATAATAAATATTTTACATGACAAACTAAGTACAAGGCTTGAAAAATGCTAGTATTAAAAGTTAATAAATTGTCTCTGAATTAAATCTAAATTCCGGCAAGAAAAATTATTAATTTCAGGCTTGCAGGTCGGAAGAGGATTACAGTGCATCTAGGTATGTTGAAATAAATACAGTCGCATAAACAGGTTATGTGCTACTTCAATAATGAGGAAAATACTTAACATGAGTCAGAACACGGAAAAGTTCCAGTTCGGGATTATATACAGAAAATCCTATCTAATGATCTATAATATTTAACGTGCTTTTATAACTAGACAGAACTTTAATACATGAAAATTGAGTCGTTAGAAAGTAATATTTCAAAATTAATTAATTAGATATAAAGCTTCTTTAAAATCGAAGACCTACTTTTGATTCTTTCATTCACTTTTATAATTCTTAGATTTGTTTTCAACCTTCCAATAAGTTAACAATTCCGCATTTAATATTTTCCCATCGACTTAGTACAATTTTATACATTTAACAGTAATATATATATGAAATATTATGTACTCAATGTCTAGAAAATAATTTTTTTCAAAAGTAGACCCTTGAGTTACTTTGATTGTGTGGAATATTTTTTGAAGTAATAAAATTGTCAGCTCTTCGTCTGTGTTACTATTATCTGTATTAAATAAGTATAAACGATATTATACTGATACATTTCAATGATTAATAACATATTTTATGCAAGTCTATAAGTCATTGGAATTGTAGTCACCATTAATGTATTTCAAAATCTGTTAATCAATTCAATTGTGTTTTAAAATGTTTATAATATTTAACTAAAAATATACTGCTTCATATATTAATATATACCCATTCAGAATATTTGAATGTTAATCGGTTAGTGCAACTTTGGATTTTAAATGTATTGCATTTATTTCAAGCTACTTCCTGGGCGTCTTTATGATTCACACATTTAAGAATAAAATTAATTAAAAGTACATGATTATTAAATAAAAGAAACAATATGGATAATTTTCTTATTTATGTGTAGTATTAACAAAAGTAAAGAAAAAAACTTGAAAAAACATTAGACAGTCACTATGAAGTTATTTTTGATTTACTGTAGGGAAGTCAATGTAGATTCTGCCTTCGTGAAATTTTCTTTTCATTAAATTAACAATAAGTAATAAAATCCCAAAGAAGAATATTCTAATAAAATGTGGACAAAGAAAATATTTCCAGGTTTTCTATATATGAGTAGTTCTTCTTGGATTTATGTATTACACTACATTTCCTCAACGGCTATTATGTTTCAGAATACGAAGAAATATGTTTTTTGCGTTTTATTCTGCCTTACATCAGCGAAAATCCGCAGAAAACACGACCATCCGCTTTTACATGTATTGGAAGTATATTAAATTTCTGTTATTTGTAAAATTTAAATATTCAGTCAGGTGTAACATGAAATAAATCAAGTTCGTACAAAAACAAAACGAAAACGTTCAAACGTATAAAAACTAAATTTTTAATTTCGATTGTTTGCCTTTGATATTTACTAAAGTAAATATAAAAATTCACCATACGCATTAGAAGTCAGGCGATGGTGTGTTTAATATCGATGACGCTATGACTTTTGTAAGAAAGTGTCATTGAAACATATACGGTTATATTTAAATTCCAATATCAACAATTATAAGCGATTGTTAAAAAATAAGACGTGAATAGGTTTATGAGTTAAGGTACGACGGCAATGAAGATATGTATATTGCATCTTATTCTGTCCAAAGAGTATCTTAAATAAATAATTTAAGATACTCTTTGATTCTGTCCACATTATTTTTCTAGCTGATAATGGTCAATAGCCAAAAGCTTAGATTAAAATTCAATTGCTTTAGTGAATAAGTAAAGGATTCTTTGTGAAAATGGCGTGGACTTTCTGTTGTCTTTTAAATTGTATCTATTATATCAGTAAAGTTTTAATTTATAATTATAAATACGAAGATATGCTTGGAAAATAATTCAGTGGTAAATATTTATGATGAATTTATATGACTTTGTTCCAAATAAAAATTAGTTTATAATTAAAAATTTTTATCTTTTTTATCTTTCTTGACACCCATAGTTCATTCTTATGCGTTTATATTTCTAGACTATTTATATGTACCTCACAATAAAATAGAATACCGTTTTCCGAAAGAAGAAAGAGTTTGACGAGCATATAATATTTACAATAGTAAAAGTGAATTTATTGAGACTATTAAGAATAAATATGCTAACGACAAAGAACTCAGACCTTTATATAACGTTGAAAGAAAAAAGTAATAACCTTGTTTATAATTTTCAGTCAAATGGTATTTTTCTCTCTTCTACGTTTCAAAGTTATTAAAGCACCTTTCTTTCAATTAAAAAAATCCATACATCACTAGATTTTTATCATGAATAATCCTGAACGTATTCACAAGAAATCTATCTTGTCTTTGTTCTAATTATTTTTTTTGAAAAACAAAAATTTATTAATTCATTTTTAATTTATAAAAAAAATGCCTCGTATGCGAATACATTTAATCCGATTGCTATAAAATGTGCGAACCTCCACAAATATTTCTGATGGCTTATCGAAGATCTCCTAGGAGATCGGGTTGGAGATTTTAGAATACTCATAAACATCTGTTATTTACGGGGAATAAATATTATTTGACCTCAATGACATTGGTAATGTTATTTCTGTATAATCTCAAACCCATCAGCGTAATGACGAGAAAACGACTGAGATTGGTGCCGAATTCAGAGTTATTGAAGTTAAGTTTAATTTTTAGTTATACCGCTATAATATGTTTGTAAGAGACTCCTAAGCGCCCATTTTCACCATAATTTGTACACGTGTTCCTTGCAACTCAGATTGAAGCACTGTGGGAGCAAGGTTTAGAAAGATTCCTACACTTAAACCTCAATACAATTAGTTATTTTGCTTCCAGCCCAGTGAAAAAGATTTTATTTGTGGTTGAATCGTGATGTAACGTTTTCTTACTAAAATTTTTGTTAAACAGTACAAATATCCAATGTAATTTAGCTATATTTTTATATTATCATTATTACTGCTTACTAAGTAATTATTTTATTATTAATTAGATTTACTTATAACTGAAGCATATCTTTTTTTTAATATTACATTTCCATACGTATTGCTCGGTGTTTCTGCTAGTAGAACTGTTGTTCAACACTACGGATTGTCAAACATTTGGTGTCATTTGAGTTTTATTTAAATAAAAGTTTTGTATGTCACATACAAGGGAAGGGATAGATTAAATGGCCACATTTTGAGACATGGGGATCTTGAAAATTAGCATTAGGGGGAAGTTTGTACGGTAAAAACAGAAGATGGAGGTAAAGGATGAAATACGCTAAGCATATGTAGAAATGAAAAGGTTTGCGCATAATAGGTTAGCAGGAAAGGTTGCATCAGACCAGTATTACGACTGAATACTACTACATCATTTGTCTCATCCTAAGGATGTTGAATGTATTTTCTATTTTATACTGACCGTTAAGATCTAATAATGTTTAAACAAGCCAAAAACAAACGAAAATAATTTAATGCAACTACATTTTTCCGTCCTGATCTGGAACCTCGTCTGGTTGAACTAAAGTTAACAATACTCAAAATGCTTACATTACAAGGATATAAAAGTATAGCCAAAGAATACAATAATTATATACCAAAGAACATTAAAATTTAAGAAAACAAAATTATTCAGTATTTTTTGAAATATTATATTTCATGAATTAAGACATTACAGCAACTACTGAGCAAATCTGTGTCTCTTTTAATATTCAATTTATTTGAAATGCATTTAATATGAAACATTTCAGAAACTGAACGGGAATTTAATTGTTGTCTTTATCTAATTTTGGAAATTTTCCCAATCAATAGTATGGTTATGTTTTGAATTAACGGATAATTTGTTTTGTGGAAGTTTTATATTCATTCTATGTTCTTTAATTTTGGTATACACATGGACAGTCATTACAATTTAATTAATAAATTACTTTGTGAATTTTGTTTTTATCAACTGGGTCTTTCAAATGTGTTATAATAGTGGTTAAATTATTGAATATGAGTAATTGTTTTGAATAATTTCATTTATGAATTTTGATGGATAAGAATCAGCTGTTAATATATCTGTCGCTATGTCTAAATTATTATGGTAAAATTTTTGAAGGGACAGAAATATTGCTTTATCGGTAAGATTGAATTCAATGTGCAGAATAATAGTTTAAAAAGCCAGCGACAATAATTTAGTTGACGATACCAGTTTTTGTAAATGATTTCATAAGTATTAGAAATGGATGCATCTAAATAGTTAAGATTAAAACTTTTTTCTATCTCGTTTGTTGAGGGACACTGGGGCTGAAATTCCTGCCAAAAGCTGAAAAAAAAATCGGTTTTCTAATTTTTTCATATTAATATGCCTATAAATTCAGTAACCCGAAAAAAGAAACAAAGAAGGTGTAACATACCCTGCAAGACAATTTCAATTAATGTTTCATTTTAAATAAGTAAATTATTCCTATTATAAGAATTTTTTTCTCAGCTTCATGATTTCTGGTACCAAAAACCTTCTATGCGTCACAAATATTAGATTATTGTCATTATTTTTGTACATATCTACATGCTAATAGCTTCAAATACAAGTATTACTTTTCTAATTGTTCAAGTAGTTTTGCGTGGAAAAAAATTTCAAAGTGCTGAAAAGTGCCAATTTTTGGTAACCCTATGAAGTTCTTAGTACCTTAAATTATTTCCTCCCCACAGTTTCATTCAATTTCAAATATAATACTGACAAATGATAACAATGGTCAGACCCACATATACATACATGTAAACAAAGTTGAAATATATTCAAGTACGTAAAGCAAGGAATATTTTCAAAATGGCCCAATTTAAAAAAATTCTTAAAAAAAACAAGTTTAGAAAAACAAAATTTTGTACTATGCTACACACATGCGTTGGTAACAAACAGTAGAAATTTATTAATTTCTGTGCCAGTGTCCCTTAAGTGAAGGATGATAATTGTTCAAAGTGCGAAATATGGAATCAATTTTATTTATGATGGACGACGCAGAAAATGTCATCAAGATAACGAAAATAACTAACAGGTTTGAAGTTGAGTTTGGAAGACAGTCGGATTCAAAATTGCGGAAAAAATTTTCAGCAAAGAAAGGACTAGGAGGCCAAAAACAGCAATTAGAAATCCCGTTTAGTTTTCGAAATGCTTCATAAATAAAGCAACACAAATACAATGAATTAAAAAAAGTACGTGGATTCGCTTATTAGTATATATAGTGTCTCAATTTTAAAATGTAATATTTCATAACATACTGAATTTATTTCTTAAATTTTAATATTCTTCGGCATTGTATTATTCTTTTATTTGGCTGTACTTTTATATCTTTGCAATGTAAGAATTTTGTGTACTCTCAACTTTGGTTCAACCTGAAGAGGGTCCAGGTAAGGAACGAAGCATGTAGTTGCATTAAATTATTTTCGTTTTATTTTACTCATTGTCTGCTTTTGGCCTCATTTAAACTTCAATTTAAACATACAGACGTTAATAATTCATTATATCATATCTACTATTTGTCTGCTAATTTTTGATATCCCCCTATTATAATCTTACTGTTTCACCGTTTGTTAAATTTTTCCATTGTTATTCTTAACACTAGCAATACTCGGCCTCTTCGCTTGTACGATTTGGACATGTGATTTCCCCGAAGTTTCTTGTTTCCGTAAGTAACTTCTTAATTTATAAGTTAATTGTAATATACATTTTATTTTGTTAATATTTTTTTCATATTTAGTTAAGAATAGGTGAGGTAACAAACCAAGAACGAAACGTCGTGTTATGATTACTGTTAACAAATAATGTACAAATTAAGGTCTGTAATAGTTAATAACAAAAGATATGACCTCATAGCCAACTTGTAATGAATTAAAAAATGGAATTTACGTAGGCCGATAATTCGATGCGAGCTTATCATCTTTGTCAAACAGCTCTTACTGGGAAATTGATCCCTTTTAATAGGCTGTTTTACTGTTTATTTATTTCCAGCCCGGAGGTATTGTAACTGGTTATTTAAAAATATTAATGTCCATCTGAAAAAATATTTCGGCCTTACATAACATCACACGGAAAACCAAACGCTTTAGGTAGCTTTGCGACTTTCTGTTTCCTCTAATTGATTTAATTATTCTTTAATACATATGTATCGAAAATAGAATTACAGTGAATGCTAAATGAGCGTCTGTTCTCCATGAGGAAATCAACATTATTATCATCTCGTAACGTTATTTACAGGTCTATCTTCTTCCTTCAACAAATATTTGTACTTTTATTTTATACTATTCAGTTGGTGGTTGTCAAATTTACGTCCCTCATAGTTACATAGAATCAGAATGATATGCAGTTCTTTATATTAAATTTATTTCGGAAAATAAATAACGGAAAAAAGCAACTTGAATGAAACCATTTATTAACTACTCAAAGCTCGTCATTTAATCGGTATGATGAGTTTTATTCAAGTTTAAAATAAACATAATAACGCTAGTTTACTCCCAGCTAAGGAATATGTTTTTGTATATTGAGTAGCATATTTGAGGTGAGAGAACAGAAGACAGGGGCCAAGGATGGAATAAACTGAATAGGTTAGGGGGGATGTGGGATGTTATAGCCGTGTAGAAATGAAAAGGATTGCGCAAAATTTGTCTAAGGGCAACAACAATATATTAATAATCAAAGATCGTAGGCTTTCCCGGTGTAATTGTTGAAGAAAACATTCTCGGGATTCCCCCTGGTTCAAACTGCAATAATAGTCGAAAAGTCACGTGGAAACCAAATAATGTTTTCCTTAACATTTATGAAGACAATATTTTCTTATTCTGTAACTAATTCATACTAAACTCCTGGAAAAAGAATTTTCGAATAATACTTCTCAGGCATTGTTTAAACAATACGCCTATTGAATAAATCCTCTATCAGCTTTTCAGGATAATAGTGAATATTTTGAGAAGTGTTGAATTATAATTTAACTTGTTACATGTGACGATTCAACCGGACTAAAACATTAGACGGAAGGTAAAATAATGAAAAAACAAAGTAAATTTTGCTTAATTTTATTTAAGAATTGATAAAAATATTTACATTTGTACTGTTACAATAAGTTTAAATCACACTTATCCTTGCGCAGAGCAGAGATCTTGGAACACAGTGGAGGGCTGGTCATAGGAGTGTTCGTTCTGAAGCCTCCAGACGCTGGTGAGTCCCATCACCATGTCCGTAAGGATCTGCCCACATTCCGGACTGATGGGCTGCTGTGCGTGGTTCTTCGGGCAAGGCCTCCGGCATCGATAGCAGGACTTCCGCAAGCAGCGCCGGTGTCGTGAGGCATGCCTGAAGCGCCTCCGTCGACCTGAGATACCGGCTGAATAGCTCAGGCTGGTGTCGAAAGTGGGAACGTCTTCGGAGTCCTCGACATCGGCCGAATTACTGGGTCTGCTGTCGAGGGCAGGAAGAAAGCCCTCGGATTCCCCGATACCGTCCGAATTGCTGGTATCGGAGTTGGAAACGTCTTCGGAGTCATCGACTACCACCATTTCTATATCGAAACTTCCTAGAGTCTCCAGATTTATGACCTCTTGGTTCAGGTAGAAACTGATAACCTCCGGCGAGTGCGCGGAAATCTGCTCCATGTCTTCATGATCAGGTGTTTCCTGAACAACAATGCCATTAACAAAAGGAAACGTGTCTTGTATGATGTTAAGCATGTTGAAGTCTGCCAGAGAACTGTTGCCTTCGTCCTGCAAGGACCGTTTTATACAGGTGAAGCCAACCCCCACCCCGCGACACAAGGTCACGAGCAATGTAACAAAGGCGTCTCCGTGGCCCACGTGCCAAAATATTGCGCATTAGTTAAGCTTCTTTAACTTAGTTTTATTCTTTAGATATTATGAAAATATAATTTCTCAAATCATGACAAGAAATAAAAACACGACTGCAACTGAAGAAATAACTTGTGGAAGAAAATAGGAGAGACACCCAAATTGAAGACATGAGTATTAGAACTGTGTTATAATCGAGGGTCGTTGATGCAGATCAAACAAATATTAAAACAATTGGGTTAATTAAAAAATCTAGTGAAACTTTGTTTCACTAAATTTGTCTCTTCATCCATAGATAACATATTAGCACTAGCAAAAATAGTGTTCAGTGATATATAAGAGCATGAAATTTTAAAATTGTAATTTTGTTAAAAGAAACCGCCAGTTTTTGTTTCCTTTGAGATAAGTGGTATTTCCATTTCAAACTACGTGTTATTATTTAGTCCTGAGAGTTACGAATACTTCTCTTTTTTACACAAATATTGATATTAACTTTAACAATAAATGCTTGTAACATACAGCATAATTATACCTTTTCGTTGAGTATACGCATAGAGGTTTCCAAACATTACAGTTTTCATAAATAATCCAACGAATGTTTCCAAACATTTTGATGAAATTTTCTGCCACGAATTGTTACTACGTTCTCGAACCTCTTTACGATATATTAATATTATTTAAGATTAATGAGTGCAGTGTTACATATACAGCACATAATTCAATTACTAATATAAAATGTTATACAAATAATTCAAATAAAGTGTATGGTAAATATTGTGATTTGTTTTAACAAGTTTATCCATTTTCAATTTTAACTATTAACGAAACGCTCAGCAAAATTAAGCAAGAAGTATTCATTTTGCCTGCAATGTGTGTCAAACAAACAGCTATAGAAATTTCTTCTCATAATTAGTATTTCGTTAACTGTTAATATAGTTTTTACGGTCATATTAGTAAATTCCAAATCTCCGTAATTGCTTTCTGCTTACCTTGAACGGTAACAAAAACCAGTGAAATAAATTGTTATGAATTAATAAGTTACTTCACAAACAGGCTATTATTTAAATGACTTATCTTGTGTTTCAAATTTTGTTACTTGATAGAGAGAAACAAATCGAAAAATTTCCTGTTTCATCCACCTAGAATTTATAATACGAATACTGAATTGTTAGAACCAGATTCATTTTTATATTGAATATTTTGAGCTATTCCCTTGATTTTACTCACCTGCCGTGTAGCAACGGAGAAAAAAATTGATTAACCCTAAAAGGACCAATATTTACATTTTTGCGGAAATATTTTGAGAATATAATAAATATATTATATACTGTAAATAAAATATATATCTAATGTTTTCAAAATTATTATGTCCCTGATATAGAAAACCTTTCCTCGGAACTTCAAATGAAAAGTTTCATTTCCTGAATTTATATGTGTTTCTATTTTATAGCTGGATGCGAATAACACCCAATAGCCCGACCTATCTGATGCAAGTTTTCCCTGCATCTCTTTTAAGTGAATCACAGGGTAGGAACCTTAAACTATATCCCGGGTACCCTAGGAAACCCTTGCAAATCTCGCTCTGCATCATACATCTCCCTTTTAAATTCCCTTTCTATGCTTTTAAAGAAGGGTTGCCCGTTTCAGGATCAGCCTCATGTAGCCTGTTACTCCCCTCCCTCCCCCCCCCAAAAAAAATCCAGTAAGTTGGTAAATATACAAACTGCTTAAATTGTGAAGTTCCTGAAATTATAGAAAATAAAATTTACGTATTTGTAGTAATATTTTATACCCTAGTGATGTATAAAGGTGAATAATGTTTAAAAGGTCACCGTCACATAAAGAATAGAAAGTTTGTTATTGGAAAATAGTAAATAGTATACAATTTATTTATTACTCTTAAAAATAGAGAAAATAGGAATTTTATTAAAAATGATAATAGTAAAATGTTAAAAAGTTAATTTAAATAACAAAACAGAACTGTATCTGCGTTGGCCATTGTTTTCAATTTCGGGGAGGACTTCTTAAAATAATAATAGGAATCGTTGGTAAAAATAAAATATACGTATAATATTTCAATTTATTCTGTAAAATTATTGTTTATAGTTGTTACATTCTCGTTTAAAATTTTGGACTGTAATGTAGCCAATACAGTATAGTAATAGAAGTATCAATACTTTACTCAGTTCTAGTATCGATACCTTAAGTACTTATTAAATACTAGAATCGGAGAAAATAGTTATTTCACATATTTGGAAAAAGTTACTATTGTTATTAATTTTATATGTTGTTTACTACTGAATGCCTTCAATAAGAGAGTATAGCTATTAATCAATTACTAAATGTGATTTTTATTTTTAAAAAGGTTTATCCTGTAATCTTTTATGTATGTACATATCGTATAAACTATACATATAAACCTGGTTCTATACAAAAGTAATCTAAAAAGATATTTTCGTTTCACAGACAACTCAAAATTTTTGGCAAAATAACATTTGGTTAACTGAACGTAATAATGAAATCAAGAAACTTCGTTACTACATTATCAATGCATATCAAATCACTGAACCATTCGAATTAAAATAAAAACATAAAATCAATCGTATCAATAATAAGGTTGTTGGTTAAAGATATCAATTGATCGTCTTTAAACTTCAATTGACTTCCCTTGATAATTTGTCGTATTAATCGTTTAAGTAATTTATTAGTATTGAAAATGAAGGTCAATAAGTTCTAAAGTACTTGTAAATTAGGTTGATACATAATTTTCTATGGTACTTTTTAAATTAAAATTACTCATTTTTATTACATTATTCTTGTAACATTATTATAATGGTTCTTTTACCATCACCAATTTATAAGAAACTTTTAATAACTATCCCTTAAATTTAACTTGTAGTACATATACCACATTAACTTTAGTAATTTGGCACAGTCTTCAATAAATGGAAACATACATTACCTACTTTTTTATTTATATAATGGTTTAACGTAATGAAACATATATGAAGAGTTTATTCTGCTATGGGTAATAGCTAATAATTGTCTTATGTTTCTATTCTTTTGCAGTATTTAAATGATTTTGTCAACTAGCAATGCTAATGTATTATTATCCTTATGTGCGGTTTCTACGCAGAAAGCGAAAGGAGGCAACGGGCTAATTTGAGAAACATCGTAAGGTGGTGACTCAATCATACCCGGAAACAGCTTCGTTTACAAGTTTCCAGTAAGCCAGGGTTTCCCAAACTTTTGCTGCAATGGAACACTTCCCAAAATCAGACATTTTAACGGAACCCTTAGCTTATTTTTTAGGCTGGGTAATTACTACAAGTAAAAATTAAAAATAATTAATTATTGATTAGTAATTACTTATAAATAAAAAACTGTAATAAATATAAGCATAAAAATATTAATAAACAAAGCATCTTTTGACAATTTTAGGTCCTTAAATTGCATTTTTTTTCTATATATATAAGGCAAAATTTTTGTGCGTTTAATTCTAATATCTGGTGTGGAGTCGAGCGTTTCTCTGCTCTACATCGCAGCACAATAAGAAAGTCTCGCTTAGCATAAATAGGCTATTGAATACTGAATTAAAACAATAATAGCCTGTTTTTAAATATTGGTGTACTCTTCTAACAAACTCGCCCAAAAATAAATGTATTTTTGTTTCAAATTAGTCACAGATAATATTTTCATAGTCACTTGCACTTAATTTAGCTGCCAGAGAAAGTGGATTTGGAAGGCATTAATCAGCCTGACTATTTTTCGGAAGATATTGCAAGAGTTGATTTCACGTTATGTAGGTGTTGAAAACTTCAGCGTCTACATCAAAATTTAATTCATTCAAGCATTCATTTAAGTTAGGAAAACAATTAAAATTATTATATTCAACTAATGAAATCCAAAATTGCATTTGTTTCTCGAAATTGCAATTTTATATTTTGTATTAAAAATTATAATACTTGTTCCTTGTAATGGTAAGTTAATTGCAGTTTGTAAAAGAATCTACATATACGAAAGTTTTATCAACCATGAAGGATTTGATAAAACTTAAAAAATATTGACCTGAATTATTTAGTTACTTTAAGAAGGCCAACAACTCACTTCGAAGGTCAAGAAGTCTTAAACGTGCTTTTCATCTCGATAACTATCTCACTTCGGTAAGTGCTTTGTGTTCACTCCCATTTCATCCCACAAACAAACTTTTATTGAAGATTGAAGAGGTTTTGATTGTACGTAGATTATCGCTTTCACGGTTTCATTTATGACATTTTTTAAATTTGTAGAATTTTTATTGTCAGCAGTATTTTACTAAAAACAATTTCAGATCCTAAATCGCTCCGCTTGCTTTGTTTTACTATTATGTGACCTTACCAAACAAGACATAAATGCTTTGTTTTTAAATCTGCTCAATTTAACGCCTCAAAATAATGGATCATTAAGACATTATATCGAAAGCTTCGGAAATACGTAAATTAAAGAGATACTTTTGTGACCAAGTTTTTGTTATTTTGCGAAAAAATTAATTATCTTTCGCGGACCAATCAAATTTTCCTGCAGACATCCGGTTGAGAATCGCTGAGACTGCAATTATGGGTTGTTGAATTAGACTCCACAAAGAAATGTGTATACGGTTCGTTTATTTGTAAGTCATAGCATTGTAAGATAATGAAAATAATATATGTATAAATCTGGACTATGGCCATCTCTATCTTACTCGAACAGCATTCTAGTTGACGGAACACGTCCACATTTGTTCAAACAAGGAACAGGGTTCCTTTGTTTCGCAACGTTGTTGAATCGGTTCCAAAAGAAGCTAGAAACAAAGAAATGTTTGAGAAATGATTCCATTTTCTCCGTTAGATTCAAACGGAGTTAGAGTCTTACGGAGTGATTGAGTGTATTATAACAGATATTATAATAAATAATAATAATAATCATATTCCGTAGATCCTGTAAAGAAGCTAAGCTTCAAGGATGTGGAATGAGTCAGGGTATACATTTATTACATTATTTTATTATATAAAAGATAAATTTACTTAAAATAAATTTTTGTGACTAAATAGAAAGGCGATTCCAACAGTATAAACTAATTACTCTTCTCCGATTCTTCTATAAATTCCATTACTGAATAGAAGGAGTGGCTAAGCAAAAATGAGGATAATTCAGACTTAAATTTACCTTGTTTATCGGACAACTGTTTAATTATACGCGGCAGTCTGTTGAAGATGGAAATCCCAGAATAATGCACACCTTTCTGTGTAATTGACAGATTATTTTGTTCCTTGTATTGAAGGGATGAATATCAGAATTATTCAAAAATAAGTGCCTATTTGTGATTACAAATAACACCAATGAATAAATGTATTGGCACGTCAAAGTGAAAATACCTAACGTTTTGAACAGAGTTCTGCAAGAAGTTCGTGAGGTAACCTGACATAACACGGTTTTGACTAATAAAAATCTTATCTATGCCTGTTGAGTTGCCCCAAAATATAATACCATATGATAAAACAGAATGGAAGTATGCAAAGTATACTAATTTTCTTGTTTTTAGATCACTGAAGGTGATATGTAGCTGAGCTGACTTTCTTAAGTAGTTGATTAATCTAATCAGTCCAATTTAATTTATCATTTACTAAGTGACCTAAGAATTTAACAGCGGAAGTTTCATTTACATTTTTGCTGTCGTATTTAAGTGTTATAAATCCATAGCATAGATAAAATCATTCGAAACGTTTTGCGGAACAGCTACTTAGGGCCCGCGGAACACTAGTGTACCGCAAACAATACTTTAAAAATCTTTATACTTCTTCATGGTAACTCTTTAGGTATTTTACGTGTCGGAATACAAAATGACAAGGGAAATAAAATGTTGCAATGTTGGGTTGTTACACGAATACACTAGATTAACTTATTTTTCTTTAATTAATTTATTTAAAGTAGCCTGGACCTTGCGGTCATTAGTGACTGTTACACTATTACTGCAAATATATACATACATAACATTTAATTCGTTACGGAGCTTTCGGCCATTAACCAATTATTGCATGATTGTTAGCATTGTTGAGTAAGAAATTTGGGTTATTATTGACTAGATTTTAATTTCGGTGGACTAGTGTTAAATTGCAATAGAATATAAGTTTGATTGTTATAGGGCTATTAGGCCGCGTACACATGGTCGCGCGACTCGAGATACATTGTGGTAAATGGGAGCGTACACATGGTGTCAGTAGCGGGGATGCCTCTGCCTCCCTGCTGGCATTAGCGCGAATCGAGGTACATTGTTTCTGATGGAGCTGTACACTTGTGTCGCTCGTTTTACCTCAGACGACAATGCTCTCGGTTTCTTTAACGACGAAATAACAAACAGCCCAGCTGTGGACTTTTCATTTGTAATATCTGTATTGCTATGACTTAATTATAAAATAACATTTAAAATTAATAGCAAAATGATTTTGAAAAGTATTTAAATGAATAAGTATATTACATAAAGTATAATTAAATATACGATGTTTCTATCACTATCGGCCGTCCTCTTAGGGTATTTCCAGGATATTATACTGACAAATGATATAGCTGACAAAACTGAATATATACAAATCAATTCTGATTAATAAATGTTGTCGTAACATGTGAATTACACTAGGAAAATATCCTGACAGCACTGTCTATGTTTGTTGCCGCTTATATTTATCGAGGACAGAGAAATTTTGTCAAACAAAAAATAAGTTAACATTTGTAGAATCCCAATTGTTTCTAAACTTTGAACAGAGCGGAGATTTCGAACACTACTCAGATGATATTAATCGATTCTCTGGATTAAAATATGTTCATACTCGTTCTGAGTTCCGTCATACACCAGTTATACATTATAAATCCATCTTTATAAAGTGACCCAGTATAACGGACGTATGACTGTACTTAGTTTTTATTCCGCAGAATCAATTAGTATCGTCTGACTAGAGATTGGAAGCTCCTGTATGTTCTAATTTTATAAATAATTTTGACCTACAGTGGTGAAATTAATTTTTTTTATACATATTGTATCACATTCAACAAGACGTGGTATTATTGGAGTGCGCGTTTCTGTGTCACACATTGATATCGATTTGTTAATCGATAAAATACGAAAACGGCCAACTATATTAAACAAGTAAATTTTGGACAACAGGAACAGAGATTTATTCCTGGGAATGAATGATCGAAATTTTTTAGAAAATTTCTACACAAACGAAAAGAAGTTTACGTAAGTTATTTATTTTTAGTTTTAAAGTGTCATATTTTTTATTGGAAAGAATAATATTAATAAATGAACACACTAATAATAGAAATTATAAAATTCTATTTTGTCACTGTACTTTATCCTCCAGCACGAAATAACTGGGAAAATGAGATAAAGTAAGCTGGATCAAAAACAACTTATGACTCGCACTCGAGTATCTCTAAACCTCATAGGTTTTGTAAGGAAGTAAACCCAAACCCCAACTGAAAGTGTGAAAAAATATTAAATCTCATTGCACACTGGTTCAGAATTCAGATCATCTTGAATGGTCAGGCTGTCACCTCGATGACTCGTACGCGCCGCTGCAAAGGTTAACTTTTATCCCTTGTGAAATCAGTTTTAGCGGTGATAATTTGGCTTATCGATACAACTTCTAACCCAGAATGTAGTGGTATGATCTATATAGTATTGCAGACGGTCGTTCTGATATCTGTTCAAGCCAAAGTCGCCACAAAAATTTGTCGTGGCAAATTTTGACTTCGTTTTGAGGCCAAATAGTCAGCAGCAAAAGATCTACACGCAACATAATTTGTAAATGTGAATAGTAATGTTTAGTTAAAAAATTCGTGTCTCAATACCACAATTTTGAGTAGTGTTGCTAAAATACGAGATAACACTTCACTTGTGCCGTTTTTAACGACGAAAGAGAACCAAAGAGATTTATTTTCTTCTAGTTGCATGTTTGAAATAAAGAGAAATCTTATTAATACTGGAAATCCAGCAGTCTGCCTTGTTCCGACTGTCAACAATTAATCGTCAACAATAATCCAAGTCGCACGCTGCTGCCGCCGGCTGCCACGCAACCAAGTCTACCAGGCCTCAGCCCCTATCGGATCCTAATTAAACTACTAACATGAGACACGTGCCTCCAATAATATGAACAAAATCAAGTAAATTTCCCGTTTAATCTACCAAGAATTTCCAATTTGAAAATAAGAAAATTAATTAAAAAAAGACGGCCAAAAAAAGTCAGCATTAAGTATATAACTAATAACAAAAGCGACGATTCCTCCCCGTTTTGAGACTTTTTCAGGCTTACTACAAACATAATATTACAATAAATTAATTCTCAGTTCTATGTTACAATTTTGTGTTTATATACAAATAACGTGGTTAAAAACTTACAAATTTAGCAATACATCATATATCTCCTTGACTCCCTCAGTCGGAAAGATTATTGAATTTACATGTGAAGAATTTGGTGTCGCGAACCATTTCCAGTGACAGTTACGGCCGAAATGTTTGCAAAAAGTGATATATAAATAACAACATGCTGTATATTTTTTACATGTTACATACTATTGAAGCTCAAAAAAAACAGTAGATTACTTGTGTTGAAGTACAGAAGTTCTCTTTTTCCACAGAATTGACAAAAGTGGACCGGGATAGCGGGCTAAAATGGAATTCCATATTTTTTTACTCGATAGTGATGAAGTTTAGTAAATACGGGGTGGAAAATTGTAATTGGTCACGGAAGAAGTCCCGGCAACCAACTTCTGACTTCACCTTGTCAATGAACTCTTGTTTTGGTGCATTACGTCTGTGAATTTATTACAGCATTTCGGCAGAAAATAAGCTCCAAAACTCATCGATTTAAGACCCTTTATTCTATATATTCGTAACCTAGGTGTCTTTAGCTTCATATATGTTACGTATAAGGTTTAAACCTACTTGTATTTAAATCTGACGTGGGGAGCGGATCAGGTTTACGTAAGGTTAAATGTACTGTGTTCCTCTGTAAACAAAGGAAAAAGTGGAAGACTAGCCTTATAAGAACCTTTTTCAGGATGCTGTACCAGAAAAGTATGAAAAGGAACGAAAGAAGGAAAAAATGCTAGCAAAGACTCCAATTACAATAAAATATCTTTGATTAGTCTAACAATCATTCTCAAAATAAATATAACAAAGAAAACACAAAAAGCATTAAGATTTTTCTTAATTTAAATTTGACTTCATTGCATTAATTGTAATTAAAATCATCCTGTCGCGTTTTGACCCGGGGGTAGGGCTGCAGAACGGGATATTTGTTAGTTTCATTTTAAAAATTATTCAAAATCTAAATTCGTTGTTAAGTTACATTAATATTTGATTAAGTAGGTAATTGAATAAATTTATGTTTTATACTTTTATGAAGCTATTTTTATTGTTCCATAATTTCATAAAAATTAAAAACAATAAGTGTCCCGTTCAGCCCCGACTCCCGTATCTATTATAATTAGGTTGAGCAACTGTGGAGTGCGTTACAAGATGATATAAGATAGCTATATTAATTCTTTGTATTCTGCTTAAGAAATAACACAATCTTACAGTATTATAATTACTTACATAACTACCTTTTTCGATATAATTCTATTGCACATTAAACAAGTTGAATAGATGGTATGAAGTTGAAATATTTTATTAGTGAAATAAGAAATAAAGCGTGTTTTTTTTAATTATCAGGAATAAACAATTGCATTGCCCGTAATACCTTCGTTTTATGTAAGAATAACCTAATTATGAAAATGCCTATGCATCCTTACAAAAGTTAAGCCTGATTCATCTACGAAAATGCATTACCTTACTTAACTTTATTTATGAAATAGACTAGTTAATTTTATTGGTGGTAGCTATTACAACGATTTTTATTATCAGCGAGCTTAATTGACAGATCTCTACTTATACACAAATTTACAATTAATGATTTTAAAATATAGAGTAATATAGTAATATTACACTACAAAGTTAAGAGAAACGTAGAATGAATTAATATAACGTACACTAATTAAAAAACTATGAATGTAAAAGAAGATTGCATATTTTATAAACGATTAAAGTTGAAATAGGTAGTAAATATAGTAATTAAATGAGAATCTAAGGATATCACGAGAAATTTTATTTGGAATATTATGGAAAGTTAACGTGGAAGTAATAGAAACTTTATTGTGATTTATCTAATTCATAATAATATTATTGCATTAACATTAAATAAAAATGACGGCTACAAGTCAGAATTAAATAAATCACTATTTATTAACAAAAGCGACGTTTAACTTCCATTTTGAGACTTCCTCAGACTTAAAATTTACCAAAAATCCTCTTTACTCCTTGACTCCTCAGCCGAAAGGATTATTTAATTTACATGATAAGAATTATTGCATTCTTGAAAGAGAAAAGTTACTCTTGCCGGGAAATGGGAGTGCAATTCTTCCAGAAAGGAAATTCTCAACCACTAGCCTAACAACCTCAAAAAATAACTTGCTACTAAAATTAGATTTAATAAAGTTATAAACCTCACCTCCAATATTTTAAAATCTTCAACAGGTAAACGAAAGGTCCCTAGGTCTCTTAAACTTGTAAATTTACTCATCTGAGGAAAATACAACTTTTGTGTATGTTAATTTAAATTAGTATCAATTAACACATAGAATGAACAAACGTACCAAGCTATCTGCAATACTGCCAGGACTAATTATAAATTTTCTTCTTTATTTACACCGAAAAAAAAAGTTATTGGACATCAGAAGAGACCAGATTATATAGACACGTTTACGAATAAGCCTCTCCAAAGTAACACATGTGCACATCTTGTCCAAAAATTCACCAACATATATTAGTATGCAATTCAACACAACTCCATAGAAAACATAAATAGTTAACAATAACTTGTCTTACTCAACAGTATAAACACTCCATATTAAATTATGACAAACAGTTAAATGTTATCTATGTAAATATGTTATGCCAAAATGTAGCTGTCGCTAATGACCAAAACATTCACGCGACTTTAATTAAATAAATTTTTTAACAAGTGTCATTTCATTTCCCTCAAACCGAAAGGTCTTAACGAATTTTAAGCACCAACCAAATCAAATATTATTCAATTTTATATATGTTGAGGGTTATTATTCAGAAATGATAACAAAGTTGTTATTTCTCTTCAAAGGTTTTCACAAACATGATTGAAGTTAACGTTAAAAATTAACAAAATATTGAATAAAAATAGGCGACCTTTCTTTAATTTGAAACATTTTCACATTATCTACAATTAATGAACTCATCCAAATAAATTATTTCCATCTACCACATTACAACACCGACATCTCTCTCAGTGGTTTTAGCTGCATTCTATTTTCCTATGTTGTTTAATTCCATCCACACTTCCAATAAATATATCGAAAAAAAAGGATTACAATGAGCACTAAATGCCAGCTGTTATTCGTATGAGAATTAAAATAGTGACGCAAACGTATGTCAACAAAATAAAGTATAGGAATGGGATTATATATTCTGTTTAATATGTTATATATATTTCAGAGTTAAAATATGAAGAAAATAATATTTTAAATACTTAATTCAATAGTAGCGAATATTTTGATAATATTGAATTATAATAAATAAAATGACGGCGAATAAGTCAGCAAAATTTTATTCCATTTTAATTAATATACTACCCCTTTCGAGAATTCATCACTTCTTGATTCCCTCGTCCGAAAAGATTATTAAATGTATTGAAATATTTACATGAGAGAAATTTGGTGTCGCGGACTACCTACAACGACGATTACGATCAAACGATATGGTAACAATGAGTGCATTCGGCAGTTAAATTTTAACAATGGCAGATTTTTTAAAAAGTTCAACTATTATAACAAATGAGGATCATAAATTTAGTTCAAATTAATCGTATCATTTTTTATCTTGAGTGCATTAATGCATTCATATTAATTATATAGCAATAAAATTATATGCTAACTTACTGGCCGTTGTTTTATTTATTGTAAAACTTATAGTCAAAAAATTATGTTTGAACATTGAATTATGTGAAACTTGCAGAAATAGTTCTCGCGTTACCACTCGGGTGCAAATGTCTCGTTTTCATCGCACCTGCACCCGAGTGGAAACCCGATAACTATTTCTACATCAACTACACCGGGTTAGCCTCAGCTGACTTTTATGTAACTTCGTTATACGGAAGGATTCGTATGGTTTAAAACATTAGATGTAAGGTAAAATAAAGAAAAAGTAAGTAAATTATGGTTTATTTTATTTAAGTATAATAAGTAAACCATAACAGCTAATAAGTTTGGTACTAACAGAACCGATTTGTTGATAATTTAAATTTATTTTTATCTGTGATGAAGAAATTAGAAATTTAGTACTCTACATTTCTTAAGAATTATATACAATTACTTTCTTGAATAATTTCATTTTTTATAAACTAATACCCTGTTGAGATTTACGTTTTAAGTTGTTATCTGAACAAAAAGATTTTTTTTTGGGGGACATGCTACATGAGGGTGATCCTGAAACAACTACCCTTTAATAGCATAGGAAGGGAATTGAAAACGGGGAATGTGGAAGGTAGATCAAGGTAGCCGAGGGTTGACTAGGGCCCCCGGGCTGTGGTTTAAAGATCCTACCTGCTATTTCGCCCTAACAGATGCAGGAAAACCTTAAAAAACCTGCGTCAGGTAGGTCGGGCATTGGTTACTATTCTCAAGCCCTTCCGAATGACGGGAGACGAGTTTGCTGTGGGGTCGCTGAATTCCCTTCTCCATTTCTTTGCCAGTTTCAGATCCAATTGGATCGGCGGAACAACTCTTACCATATGACCAAGGTATTCGACCCCAGTATTTTGCGGTAATTGGAATCGGAAAAGAACATGTACAAATTGTTCCTTGAAATTTCATAATTATTTGTTTATTTTAAAATTAATTTCCATCATTAAATATTTTTCTTCAAAACAGTCTACTGACGACCTTGAGGGATTTTACGGAGGAAGACCGAGCAGGTAACTTGAGCAACATGTTAGGGATTGCTGCATAACTCAGTCCAACCCGGAAATATTCCGCTAAAACCACAGCTCTCTGATGAATCAACAAATCCTTCATGTACTACTGGAATGTTGCTTATTATTCAAGGGATAATTTTTTTAAAAAATTATTAAGAGAAAACAAGCTTCTGCTTAATTTTTAGTTATATTGAGCCCTTGCGACAATTAAAACGTTTTCTTTAATATCAATAGAAAAAAATATGTTTAATACATTTTTACAGATTCCAAAAATTGAATTAGGAAACCGATTTTACAATTGAATTTACTGGTAAAAATTAGAAACTTTTTCTTCCTACAATAAGAACCTCTTGTTTTACTTTTACTGAACACCATAATGAATCTTATGCAGACAATCAAGGGAAGTCTGAAAAGAGGTTTCCCCACCAATTAATGAAACTTTCAGTATGTCAGCTATGGCCAACTACAACAATATGTTAACTAAATATGTTATGTTAAAAGGTAGATGACAATATTCTCAGGTTGATTGATTTGCAAAAATAATCCCTCTTCGTGACCTCACGAAAGATTCAAGGAGAGAGCATGAGGAAAAGGGAAAGAACATATTTAGCATCCTAAGAGACTGGTGCCAATGATGGAAAATGGAGAATAATGGTATTTGGAATCAAAGACCACCACGGATTAAACACGAAGGAAAAGTAATCTTTACCGTTAAAGAACACAAATACCTGGGAGTCAAACTAGATTCCATTTGTCTCGCTAATGTAAACCAAAAAATCCAAAGAATGACCAGATCTAACTATTAAATTCAGCCATCAAAACTCTAACAAAATCATGATTCCGTTTTCTTACGGATTAGACTGTACGTATGTCCCGTGTTCTCGGACAGACTTACTAATGCACTTATAAAAAAAGATGATCTCGGCGCAAAGGAAGTACTGGTCCGATTATACAAGGCATACTCAACAACGCCAGTGGAAACGATACAGATGATAGGAAATGTTACACGTATAGACATAACAGCAAATAGAAAAGACAGCCAAATCCTGGATAAAAAATAATCAGATATAAAAACCGAAATCTTGCACAGCCGACGACGTGGAGCGTACGGAAAGTTTGGTCATGAAACGAGGGATAAGTCAGGACAAACCAGTCATTGCGTACAAATGGACACTCCCCGAACCCGGAGGAGAGAAGATCAGGAGAATTCGTCCCATACAAGGAAATGGTTATATTTCTAAGTGGACATGGACCATATAAAAAAACTAAACTATATTTGAAATGCGACATGTGGGTGGCGATTTTCAAGGAAACAAGGGCAACGCCATTAAAATAATTACCGAGTAACGAAAAATTTACGAAAAACTACGGAAGGAAGTAAAAATCTTTGAAGAGCTGAAAAGTATAAGAGAGAGCATTAATGACAGTTTTTTTAGGGCAGTGAAAATCACCCATTACCGTATTAAATATAGGATGCCTAAACTGGTCGATACGGTTGAGAAACTAACGTCGCTAGAGGACAGAGCGGTTTAACAAAAGTAGCTACTGTAACCTCTTGCTGCCTCACAACTCAGGGGTCCCGGGTTCGAATCCTGGCATGGGCTTGGATGTTTGTGTCATCATTGTCGCGAGGACCGGGATTAAGGCTGATGGTGAATTGATACACTGACTATGTAATGTGTCACGCCAGATGACAGTCCGAAGCCGCCTCGGAGGGCTGTTGTACCATTGGAAAAAGAAGAAGCTACTGAAACGTCTCTGGGCAACCAGCTGTCAGTGTTTTCCTTTATTGCGCCGGACAGCCAAAATGGGAAAAATTACTCAGAAATACGGAAAATTTAAAGAAGGAAGAATAAAGAGAAAAAGATGAGCAAGGTAATAGAAAAAGCTTCCCGCGAAACCATCTGGTATACGCAGGATACAGGGATCAAAATGTAGACAATAAAATCCTATATTCGGATTCGTATTGGGTTGTAAATCACAGAATTTAAGGTAACTTGAACTTCTAGAGGGTATCATGCGTCCTCAATAGGGGTATGATAATATAATAATTTCAAGCTCCAAAATTGAATACAACGTTTATACGGGGCATTCGTTTTATTATGAAATATTAATTGGGACGTTTTGGGAATTAGGAGCTATAATCCTTCTACTTCAAAGCTGACAAGCTAATAATAAATTGACGAAATTCTAAATATATTTTACATCATAACATATATTATAAATCGTACTGCTTACGATTATTATTAAAATATTTGCATTATTTACAATTCCAGCCCGTTCAGTCTAATGCAGTCCTACATTAAATCGGTTAAATATTTTATTAAAATATTGAAATAAGAACAAAAACCTGCTTTCCTTTAAAAAAATGTAAATTGATAATCAGTTCCTTTAACTGAAACACTCATAGCATTTAAGCTTTTGATACTTATGAAAATGAATTTGCGTATTTAAATTTATTTATGAAATAGAATTATTAATTAATTTGATAGCAGCTGACTACTGAATAATACGTGGAATAAAATTATAAAAGTCTTTTTATTAAAATTGATAACCAAGTTAACTGAAAGTTGACAAATGAAAAGCAGCCAGATTGTCAAGAACGTGGTAGTATCTAATTTATAATAAATTACTTTATATATGATCCTATCTAATTAATTATAATTGAATACATATTATATCAATTACAATTTTAAAATTGGATAAAGTTAAATAAATTGACACAGTATTTTACAACACTAGGTAATTAAAATGAGTGCAAATGGAAAAGAACATTCAGCATTTAATTGGAGTTTCAAATAGGTACAAATTTATACAATCGATTTCTGAGTTATCTGAAACAGCAACTAATTTACACAGAAATGAAAACATTGAATGGTAATTTTAATTTTCTGTTTACGATAACGTAAAATATGGATGATAAACGTCAGACGAAGAAACATATATAAGGTCTTTAAAGATGTGATGGCAACAGAAAAGACAAAATTATTCTCTTTCTACCCATTCGAAAATATAAATAAAGCATACATTTGCATATATATTACATTTCTTAGCTTTTGGTGATTTGCTACATAATACATAGGTATTTAACGTCCGTGATGAATACGGTAGATATAAGAATCTCCTGATTTACGATAGAGTGACATTGTACAAAACACAATTGTTTCAACCAAAAGTCTCTATAAAAACACAAGTAAGTTTTTGGAAAGGACAAAATTCTGATACCACAAACAATTTTTCTACCTTTATAATCATCGAGTTTAAAATTATTAAATTCCATACTAAGTATTCATTCTAACAAATATCATTAGTTTATTATTGCTTTCAGATTCTACTAATAAATTTATTTTACCACCAAATTCATCAGTTTAAATAAGACAATTGAATTGTTGATGAATTTACTCACAAAATTTTTATCGTGTCATATAGATACAAATTTGTTTATGTAACCCCAATTGTAACATTTATACTATTTAAATAACAGTATAAATTTGTAAAATATATTAGAGTGTGTGCAGATTTTATAAAAATTGATTCATGGTACCGCAAATATATTAAATTGTTGCAATATTTTATAAATAATTTATGTATCTACAACGGAAATTAATTAATTTTACAGTTATGTTTAAGGAAAAACAGAAAATAAATTCAATTCTAGAATAATTTCAATTGATATGAATGATTGGATGAAAAGGAAATTTTAATTAAATACGTACAATATTAATGTAAAATAGTAACCTAAATATTTTAAGTTTTTATTATATATATCAACTACATAATCGTTTTTTTTAATTTACATAATATTTAGCTCTTTCCCATTATTTGAAATATAATCAATGTTAATAAAGTATTACCTTATTGAAGTATTAAAATGCAACAAAAATAGAAACATAGAGAGGTTTTTTAGCTGTGATTTAATTAACAGATATTTTAGATACTGTTTGGTTGTTACCGTATCGTCTGACATAAATGGTCGTTAAATAAATTATCGTACATTACGATTTATTCAATAACAAATTTTACAAAGTGAATAAAACGGGAATACTACGCTCATCATTATGTCCGTCGGGTTACCCGGTCTTAGGGGAAAATAGCCTAGAAATAAAAAGAAAAATTACAGGACTTACCAATAACTAATATCAAAAAGACTTGGATTTACAAGCTGTTGATAAGACTCCAGTTTAGTTTTTAGCCCATCATAATTATTTAAGGAATTAAATAATTTAATATTTCAAATCTTTGAATAAGGCAGTTATAAATATTAATATTTTATAGACTTTTCAAATATAGGAAAGCTGATGTAAAGCAACATGACAAACTTATTGGATTACAGAATGAAGAAGCTATTAAATGTTCAAAATATTTTTATATAATTGTGTAAGATTGATTCGTAAAGGGAGAATGTCAATTAAGATAACAAACAATAATAATTATAAGCTAACATATTATTTCACTTCCTTTTTAATATTTTATAATGCACTAACTAGTTTGTCACTTAAGTATGTCTAAATTTTGATCTCATCCTAAAAGTTTAAAATTATTTACATACATATAAATTTAAGTAATTAATTAATTTGGTATATTCAATTAATAGGAACAAAATCACTCATCTAATAACTAAAAATGTAATAGTTGCATGACATCTTGAAGATTTCATGGTGATTATAATTTTGAACTGTCGAACTTTACTGTTTACAGCGAAGAAAATTTCTGAACATAGAATATTTTCCCTGCCATCTGAATTCATTAATCCTGATCTTCTAATTCAGTTTGATACTCTTCAATTGATAATTTTTTCTATTTTTGAATTAAATTTATGACATAATTTCTGTCATAAATTTTATACCTGTGAAATAATCAGTGCACTCTTAAATTATTTTTAAGCAAAAGGAAACAATTTTTATATGTAACTTTATCATTATGAATGATTTATAAACGAACAGTCATAACAATTTTATGGTGGTATGTTTACATGATATTGAGATATTATGAAATTATACAGTTGATGTTTAAAATTCTTCCTTTATGATAGTAGTACCCTTAAGAAAAAACATGCTGGGTAGTTAAGTTTATTTGTATTATATAATTAATTTGAAATTTTAAACACGTGAGAAATATTAAAGTTAAGCGGAAAAGTAGAAAAGCTTAGCTAGTTCGGGAACTTATTTTGTCATGAAATAATCATAGACGGACGCAAAATTACCTCATAAGCTTCCATTAAAACATATAATATTACTGAATCCAATTTTTGGACAATGAATATTTATCATCGTTTGGAAACTTGTTTTTCATAGTTACTTCTATGTGGTGTTTATGAGTTTGATTGAATATAATATATATCACGATAATAGTATCGATTTCAATACAGAAAGAACCACCCAAAAATATACCATTAATTTTATAATTTCTTCCCTGTATTTGAATACGTTTTCCACCTGAAATATGAATCTGCTATATAAATTATAATGCGGTATACACCTTGAAAGACTTTTTGCAGAGAAGGAAAAAGAGATAACCTGCATAATTTGAGAAAGATAGTAAGGGTTGCAGCATGAGTCAGTGCCACCCGGAAGCATTGCACCACATTCCTTACAAGTATTCACTAAAGCAGTGATGGGCCAATGTATTTTTGTAAAAGGAAATAGTCCTCGGCAAGCAGCTAGCTACACATGCAAGTTATGCATGTTGTGGCATACAATATTGCTGAAAAGTAACAAAGCTCTGTCTCATGGAGAGTTTGTTAAACACTGCATGCTCAAAGTTTCCGATATTTTATATACAGACAAAAGAAAACATTTTGAAAGAATACGATTATCTCGGCAAATAGCAATAAAAAGTATTATCACAGTTTAAATCAAAGATTGACCAATTTAAATTCTTCTCTATTATCATGGATGTAAGCTGTGATATAAGTGATACTGTACAGTTGCTATTATTTGTAAGAGGTGTTGATGAAAACTTCTGTATTACTGAGGAACTAGCGTGCATGAGCAGGGTCAGAGGTTTTTCATGAATTTATTAAAGGAATTTCAACTTTGAAAGTGCCTTAAATTCGTAACAGATAGAATGATAAATATCACGTGAAAAATCTGGATTTTTTTGGGATATTTAATAAAAAATATACAGCTAAAAATGTTATATTTCTTCACTGCTTCATCCATTGCCCTGTGTAAACCTGCTTTGGATATGAAATCCTGTGTTTGACGTTATTGTGAAGCTGATTAATACTATTCGATCTCGAGGGCTTGTTCACAGACAATTTCGGGAGTTTCTTCAACAAATCAATCTGAGTACTATGATATATTGTACCACTCGAAAGTAAGGTGGCTTATCGCAGGTCGCGTCTTCGAGCGATTTTGGCAGTTCTTTGAGAAACAGGAGTCTGTAGAGTATAAAATCCCGCAAGATACTGCATGCATGACATTCAGATATTATATTTTTACAGATTTTTTCTGCCACAAAAGCAATGTAAATGGCAAGATGTAAGGCAAAATCAATTTTTCGATTATTATGTGGGGCATCTCAAAGAACTACAATTTGTTCTATTCGAGAATTAGCTTGCTAAGGACGCTTCGTCTCACTACTCGAGGTTGAGTGATGAAGGAAAAACTTAAGAGTTACGAAGATAATTGAGGACTTCGGTAGCATTGAATAAATACTTTGATATTTTCCAAATATAATTTAATGTGAACTGTTAAACAGTGAAACCGGGCTTGCAGTTTGAAAATATTGAAATATTGAATTACAATGTAACTCAAACAGCTGTTTCTTAACGTTTCAAAATTAGAGTTTTACAAGTCATTGTCGAAATCCACTTCCCAAAATCTTATATCTCATGCCCAGAAAGTTACTGCCAGGTTTGCTTCATCATATATATGTGAACAGGTGTTTCCTACAATGGAACTTTGACAGAGTTGCTTTAGAGACAGACTGACAGATGAGCATTTAACTTCTCTTATAAGAATAAGTGCATCCCACTTCGAACCAAATTATGAAAAACTTTTAGAAATGCAGTCACAGTTTCATTCATCACATTTTTCTTCATAATTTTTCAGTCATTAATAGGGTTTAGTATCACTAGTACTTTGTAAAATGTATCATTGTTATTTTTATAAAAAAAATATTTTGGCCCGTCTAAATTGTTTTCCTTTCACTTGACCCCATATTTATAACGTTTTTCCATCACTAAACTACACCATCTATCCTTTTTAAAAATATATTAATACTTAATATCTTTGGTAAATTAATAGGTTTCGTTAGAATTTAACGTTACTCCCATAGTCTCTGTAACTTCTCATTGTTTATACTGAAGTAATTAGCTGTAACACTACATTAAAATATAATTATCAATCTCGAAACATCCCTACATTTTATAACAAACTTGTAAATTAATAAAGTATTAAAAAAACAATACACTTTACCAAGGTTATATAGTTACATAGTATTCATAACACTCCTAGAATTAGGAAGAACTTATTTAATTGAATTGCACGATACAAAGCAGCAGCGTTACATTCGGAATGTATTCATAAACATTTTAAAATCTGTAATATTTTAATAATGGTATAATACATTTTTGAAAATAGGACTTACTTTAAGAAAATAATCCTTCAAATCAAATTTATTAGAAATTTTAACGTTTAGCTCGTTAGAAAAGCATTAGAAATTATGACTATCACGTGAAAAGAACAAGGGAAGTGGTATTTCATGCATAACTTAACATTCTTTTACACAACTTCTTTAGAATTCAAAATTAATGTAATATTAAACGTGAAAATGGAAACTTTATTTATATTCATTAGCAACGTTGTCATTAGCAAATGTCTGCCGTCCATTATAAATAATCTTTTTTAAAGATAACTTTTGAGCTTGAATCCCGGTCCATTTCCTCCTTGGACTATTTTTATAATTTCACCACTGCTGACATGCACCGTATCTTCTCTACCACCAAGCTAAAATTAGGTTTCACATGACAGTAACCATGGTTTTGACTCCTGCTCAATACCAGATTTGGTATCTGACATTGTACTGCACATTCTCGTGATGGGCTTGCATCCCAAAACTTAATTTTTCGCCCTATGTAGCTTATCTTTTTGCAATGAGATATTTAATTGAGTGGCTCCCAAATTATTTTTTCTTAACCAATTTTTTTCATCAATTGCATCATGTCTTTGTTGGGGGACGGGTCCTGTCTAAATGATTTACTTCGTTGTATCCAACCTTTGTCATTTTCTTTTCCTTTTTAAATATCCTAATTCTACATATTTCTGAATTGGTGTTTCACTATTTGGGTCAGATTGACGTCTGTTCATTGATCTTTAATTAAATATTTAATTCTATGGTCTGTCTCTAATATATTAATTTTCTGCTCTTCCATTCCGTTGTCCGGAATTTTCCAATACATTTTTCACCTTAAGTGTTAAATTTAATGCCAGACTATCAATTCTAGATGCCCAATGACTTATGAGTCCTTGATGTAATAATTCAACTGAATAATGATCTAGAGTTTTCCTCTTAAGATAATTTTGTTTAAACACTATTTCACTTTTGTAAATGACCCTTTATTTACTCTGGCTAATAATTTCTCTTTTGCGTCTCCTACAATTCTTCCTTCAACAAACTTTAACACTGTATTATGATTATTCAGTAAACTCTCTATGTTCCGCGGAATCACCGTAAAATGTATGGTGCCTTTGATCGCATTTTCCTGAATATTCGACATATTGGAAAAACGGATGTAATTGGTTTTGACTCACCGAAAAGAATAAGGAAGTGAAGTGAAGATCCAATTGATCGATGTCCCGCTGCGTGTGGGATTGTTAGGGCCTTCAACAAAAGGCTTTTTATCTATTGAAAGGAAGGACTCATGTCGGCTGTGTTATCTGTTTACTTTTTTTATTGGGGTGTAGTTATATACTTGTTGTAAAGCAGGAATGTTTCTGTTTTCTGATTTTCTAAGTCTTGTAATGGACAAGCTAGAGGCAGGTCTTTTTTGGCGGTTTTCTGCTTGCCATCCCCACGCTGTTTATCTACTGCATCGTCTCCGTGTTGTCGCTGTTGTTAAATTCTCTACCTGGGCTAGATTTCTACCTGTGGTATTTTGCCTCTACGCTCTCTACTATATTCATCTGTGCCGGTGTGGAGAGTGAGATGCATTTACTTTCCGAAGTGGCCGAGTTTCTTGCAGATGTAGCAATTGTTATCTTCCAGTGCAAGGTAAACTCTAAAGGAAGGAGATGTCGAAAAATAGTAATGATTCCGGAAGGCAGTAAATTTAGCCGATCTCCTGAATATTAATATAAGTGGAAATCTCTTGTTTGCCGTACTTGCTCTTATAGCCGTGATACTTAACCCCGGAACTATGTCGTACCCTTATTCCTCCAGCTAAAGAATATGCACACTATTAAGCTATGTGCCTGAGTTGCAACAACGTGAACAGTTTAATCGTCTCGGCAACACAATTGCACCCGTAAAATACCATTACAGATACTTGTTGCATGAAACAAAACCAAAAATTAGTTTTCTTAATGGAAATAAAGTGCACATAAATGTATCACAAAGATCTATTCAATGTCAAAAGTACTATTCGTCTAAAATATTGAGTATTTGCAACATTCTATTACGTTTGTCCTTGTTACCCCAATTACAACACGCAAACTAGTTGAGTTGAATAATAAAAAATTTCCGAGATTAGGAAACAATATAAAATTCTAAAGCTTAGCATAATTAGCTCCCTTATATGACGTTTCAATTTATTTTCAAAGCGGACAAGTAAATGTTTGATGATTTAGTGAGAACTTGTAAGAAACTGTTTTGATCATTTTGCTACCCTTACCTTGTTTACAAATTTTCTCCAAAAAAATCCTTTTAGATGTAAACTGAATGTAAAGAGTTATAATTTAAATATAACAAATGAATTCGAAAGTTATAATATTACAATTAAAAAACCTTTTATAAATACTGGTGAATAATTACGGCCAGAATTGTTCAAAATTGAATTTCTTACATATTTTAATTAATCTTGGAGACATTGTCAGAACATTTATCAATTTTTATTTCATTTTAATAAATCAATTAATTGTTAGTGTGCAATTTTTTATGAATTCGTAACTGTCACCTTAAAATAATGAAAATAAATATTTCATCAAAAAAGTAGCATATTTTTATGTAGTCACAAAATAGCCCAAATGTAAATTATATTGATTGCTAGTTGTTCGTTTTATACAAGGAATAGAAACAAGTAATTTATCTAAGCTGTCTTAAGTAACTGAAGTAATTGAAATTATAAGTGTAAAAAATTTATTATATAGTTCATATATTTTAAAAATTCAAATATTAGAAAAATTATAGAAGTAAAAGGCCGTTAATGTAATTGACATAGTTTTAAAAAAGCTTAAAATATTTAGGTAATGATTTTACCTAAATGTTATTAGAGAGCTATAATATGCTTTACAACCAATTATTTAAATCAATTAAATTGCATTTATTTCATACTTTTTCCTAGACTTAATTTAAGCGAATTTAAGGTCAAATATGCTTATTAAAGGTCATAAAGAAATAACTTCAGGTTTCTTATAATAACTTTTTTGGTATTCAAAGTTCATATGTTGCAGATATTGGAATGGGGGAAATTAGATGCGGTACAAAGTGGAACCAGTGACGCAGCTGTTTTTAACGGAATGTTTCCGGCAGGTATTGAGTCATGCTAAGATTTTTCCGCTTCTTCAAAATGACCCGTTCTATTTGTCTGAATAATGTACAAAATCCCTCAAGAGTATTGTACTTCTCCACTGATTTGTCATTTACATGCAATTATTTAATATATTATCATTTTACTATTTTAGTTGAGAACGGACTTAGAAACATCTTTTTAAGCTTTTACTGAACACAATCTGTCACTTCAATTTGTTCTTACACATATAGCATAAAATTTACAATTAGAATTACACATACAAATGTATCTAATAAACAATTAAATGATTTAATAAATGTTGCACACGATTTCTAGTTTTTACACTTATACACTTAAAAACCGTTCCTTAACCAGGAAAAACGTACTTGGTAGTGAAAATAATTTATTAGGAGTAAAAAACAGCAATAAAAATAAAGAAACCCTATTGATATTTGTAATGTAAACAATTTATTACTAACAAGAAATTTGTTTAGTAATCGTTGTGCAGATTTTAACTTTATTTTAACTCATTGATGTCACATTAAGTTATTTCTTGATGCGTTTGTATACTGAGCTTTGAACAAAGCAGAAGTAATAAAGTTATTAGTATGATAATGTTCGCTACAAAATAACAACATTAGTATCAACTTTACAAGGAATGAACATTCTGGCACGCACAATGTATTGTTAGAAAATAAAATTTGATTTTGTGCTGTATATAAACAAAATATTTTCATTACATTAAGTAAGCTAGTAGATTGGTATCAATTTCTACTACACTTTCTCCAAAACATGGTATGATACTTATTGCTGTTCATCAGAATATAATTGTATCTCCCATATATAGTCTCCCACTATATATAGCCTGAAGACGGCGGCAGAAAATGGCCGCAGAAACTTTGTGTTCTTTTAAAAACCAGCCCCGGTTGGTTAACCGTTAAGATTTCATCCGAATTATTCACCAGGAAAGTCTACGTTCATCTCTGTATTCTGTATTGTACTAGAAAATTTAAAACATTTCTTAATTATGTAGCTAAACTAATCTGAGTGAAATATAGATTTTTTTCTGTTAATATATAGAACAAGAAATTAATAAAAAAACGGGAATATGTTTTGTTACGAAAGAAGATGTATTTTAATTCTTTAATTAGTTTCTATTATTTTTTGGCATATTGTAAAAGAAATTGATAATATAAACGAATTGAAGTGCATAAAATATTACGTGTTCTTTAAATATATTTTCACACTAATTAAGATAATATTTTCTGTAGGAAATAGATTGGGGCAAAAAGTTAACTATATGTAAAGGAAATAATTTTTGTTTGAAACTAAATTGGATTAATTAGTATTCAAAATGTACATTATAGAAATAAGAATGCAATATAATTGAATTTGCAGCATAAAGTAAATCATTATGAATGGAACACGACATTCCACAATATATGGAGATAAATCGATTGACGCTTCCATTACAAAATTTATTTCGTTTATCATTAAACTAAAGTATGCTCCGATGTAAATTGTGTTGTTGTTGTGGTATTCTGTCCTAATCTGATGCAACTTTCCATGCTAACGTCTTTTCATATCTATACAGCTACCACTTCCCACTTTCTCCCAAATGTGCTCAGCACTTCTATTCTTTTCCTTTCTGCAACTCCGTCTATGTTTCGTACCCATAAACTCCACACTCCATTCGTACATTTTTAGTAATTATTTCCTAATATATACTTACTTAAATTAGCCGTAAGTAAATTCCTCTTTTTTTCGAAAGCTTGACTTGCCTGTATTATCCTATACTTCATGTCTACTATACTTCTACCATCCCTAGTTATTATGCAAAAATATGAAATAAATGCTATTTAATTGGGACGAATGAAATAATAATGTAATTAACAAAGCGCTGTTTTATTTTACATTTAATAAAATGTATATTTACTCTACTTATATATATATATATATATATATATATATAAGAACAAATTGAAGTGATAGATTATGTTCAGTAAGAAAGTAGAAAGATGTTTCAGAGCTCATTCTCAATTAAAGATAAATTATTGTATATCAAATATTTGCATGCTTATGACATATCCGTGATTTTCTTTGTGGAGAAGTACAAAACTCTTGAGGGATATTTTGTGTAATTCATACAAATAGAACTGGTAGCAGGTCAGTTTTAGGAAGCGGAAAAGTCTTAGTATGACTCAATACCTGCCGGAAACATCCGTTAAAAACAGCTGCGTCACTGCTTTCACAGTGCAGAGCATCAAATATCAGCCATTCCAATATATGCAACACATGAACCTTGAAAATTTAAAAATTGCTGAAATTACCTCAGAATTGACTATTTATTTATGACCTGTTTTAAGCATATTTGGTATTAAAGTTCCCTGAAATTAAGTGTAGGCAAAAATAGGAAATAAATGCTGCACAAGAATATTTTTGATTGATCTATGTGATTGGATGAAAAGCATATTCTAATTAAATAACATTTAAGTAAAATAAAAGACCAAATTTTTTAATTTTTTAAAAAAGTTGTTTATTATTATTATTTGAATAATATTCTGTTCCTTCAGTTGTTTGAAATATATTTATTGTTAATTAACCATCACCTCATTAACGTATTAATACATAACAAAAATAGAGCGTAGAGAGGTTTTTAACAGTGATTTAATTTACGTGTATTTAAGTATAGTTCGGATGTTACCTCTTTCGCTTTCATATATGGCCGTTAAATAAAGTGATGTGACATGATTTATTAACATTACAAATTTTACAAAGTGAAGAGAACTGTAATCATTATTTCTGTCTGGCTTTCCGGGCGTACAGGAAAAGTTCCAGGAAATGTGCAAATAATATGGTACATATCAATATCTTATGTTGATATGCTTCCAATTCAATTTTAAATCAAAGAATTTATTATTTATAATTATGGAACAAAACCACTGTAAAATGTTGATATTATTTACCATTAAAATATTACCTTTATTGGAATATTAAATGTATGTTGCCATCGGGCTCAGCCCATTGTAACGTAATAAATCTATCTATCCAAAAAAGGATGGACTAGACATTTTTTTTGCATTTTAGGATGGGACCGATGTTTTCTTTTCATATGTTATTCAGTAATACGGAGTTAGATTATTTTCTACTATATACCCTCACGTCATTCTTGTTTAAACTATATCCTCCTTCGTCTTCGTCCGTCATGGCTGATGTTATTTTACCGTGTGATGCTTATGTACTGCACTTGTCTTCCTAGTTGTCCTAACGAATATTATTTCTATTTTTTTTGCTTCTTGAACTGTCTTTTATCGATTTTAGCGCTGCTAGTGTATCTGAAAGAACGCAAAATTTATTACCTCTGTTTTTGTTCTTATTTCCATTGCTTTAGTTTCCGCTGTTCTTATATAAGTATTGGGGTGAATTTCTTGTTATTGACTTTCTTTTCCGTAATTACCGCCACTCCTATCCCGTTGTTCTTTTTTCCACATCAGTGTATATTTCTTTAGTAATAATAGTTGGTTGTCCCACCTTCTGCCGTCTTTCATTTTTTAGTTTGTCTTTTGCTTATCCTACATTGTGTCAGTAACATATCTATTCTAATTGTCTTTAAATGTCATGGATTGGTGGGGGGGGGGGTGTTTTGATACAGAATTTTCAATTATTTTTGGTATTTTTAATTTTATTTCCTCCTTGGTTTTCACAAAGTAGACCTCATGTGCGTTTATATTTCTTATTTTGTTATTTGCGTTGCCACTATGATTTGTTTGTATGTATTTTCTTCATTATATTCCTTCTTTTAACTATTCTTCAGTTTCCACTTAATAGTATGCAAATTGTCGTCGTTCTGTGGCAGGCTGATATTTGCTTTAGCATTATTGTTTATTACGACCAATTGTTTCAGAATCCATCCATTAATTTATTATCTAGAGTATAATTGCCTTGTATGGTTTTTTGAGGAACTTTATTTCAATCCCTGTTTTTCGCTGCGAGAAATTTAATAACGTCTAATATTTTCTTAGCCGACCTTCTGTGTCCAGTGGCTAGCGTTTGAGCCTCACAACTCAGGGGTCCCGGGTTCGAATCCAGGCATGGACTTAGATGTTTGGGCCGTCAACGTTGCGAAGACCGGCAATAGGACTGCTGGAGAATGGATCCGCTGACCACGCGTCTCACCAAATTCGGAATGTGTCATGTAAGATTACAGTCCGTAGTCCACACGGTAGGGTTTAGCTTCTTATCGAAAATCATCCCTGAGATTTTTATATAGTTACGATATTTTATTTGTGTGTATGAGGTATGAAAATTATTTTACAGTGTTTAGATTAAACTGTAGCTTTCGATTTTTTGGGTGTAAAACTAAATCCTATGTCTTTTGCCCAATTGTATATGTTGCTTATCGTATCTTGTATATGTTTTGTTATGGGATTAAAATCTTGAAGAATTTTTCTCAGAAAAGGATAGTAGGTAATTGGCTAACTGGAATAACAAGGTGAGGGTTGCAGCATGAGTCAGTCCCACCCGGAAAGCTTTGCCTCTAAAAATGATTCCTTAAAAGGTTTCATAAAACTACCCTAGAAATTTTCCAACAGATAAATCACCAGGAAAACCTGCAAAAGTTAATAACAGGTCCTGTTTTAAAATCAGGAAAATTATTACACGTTGCGTCGGCGTTTAATATTAATTACCAAGAATCTGTAATTCTTTATTATTTATACTGACCTAGATTGCGTTTCATAATTATCTGCAACACTACGTTATATGTGATTTAAAAAATGATTCTAAAACTAGAAACATTTTTAAATTTTATAATAAACTTGTATATCAAATATCTGTTTAAGAAAAACAATCTAATTTACGAAGTATATATAGTGAAGGCGATCCAAGAAATAGTACTCAGACGCAGTATTAAAATAATTAGGAACAACTAAGTTTATTTAAATAAGAGTCTATTATTGTACTAAGCACAGCAGCTGAGTTTCACTCTGCATGCATTAATAATGACATAAAATATTAGTTAAAAATAGAATTTATATTAGGGAAATAATGTTTCAAACACCAATCATTATAATTGTAACGTTTATCTGGTTGGAAAAACTTTGGAATTGATTGACTTGAAATAGTATTTCATGCATAACATTATTTTACTCAAATTTCTTATAATTCAAATTTCATGTAATACTATATGTGAAAATAGAACCTTCCTAATTCTCTATTGTCACGTACGTTAAAGTACCTGTCATCAACAAATACAAAAAAGTAGTACAAATGATGGAATGAAAGAAATGAAGAAATATAGAAACTATTATATATACGTGAACACTACAGAAAAATTACGGGCACTTTTGAGAATTAGTATATGTTAAGGGATGAGGAACACTCTCCCTAAAACATATAACATGCATTTCATAGAAACATTTACATTTGTTATGTATTTCTATAAGGTGTTCTCATGCAGTACAGGACATGACTTAATTTAGAAACAATTATTTATTTCGTAATTTTAATTATCTATCTAATGCTATTTATTTCTGCTTCGATTTCTATTACTTAAAACTGCCTGTTTCCAGAACGCTCCATTCCCAAAAATACACGAGAGTTAGTCTTTAAAGCACAATAATTCTGTCTCGATAGAAAAATGGAGATATTCAATACATATTTTCATCCCCGGGCCCGTCCAAGTATTAACAATAATATAGGATACAAAGAGAAGCTGCCCCGGATTAGGCCTTCTGACACAGATATCAGGATATTCTTTTTAATGTTTTGGCGAATTAATAAAATAATAATTTTCATGTACTTTTCGTGGTTTAGTTGACTTAATCAAAGGTCATTTAAAAAAGAAATATTTAAGGAATTGCATTTCAAAGACTTTAATAACTCGAAAAAAATTATCGCATGATCCTGCAATAATATTTCCTACATATGTGATTTTCTCGTTAGCAACTGTATGTTCTTACACTTTAAAGAATAAATATAGTGCTTAGACATATGCAACACAAAGTCAAAGGGTTCCAATGTCTCTTGATTAACTTTTAGAATTTTTAAATTTGTGCTAATATAATAATAAATTTAATCCTTGAAGTTTCTATACCAGTAAATTCTGCTTATTCAACAAAACTAAATGAATCTCGTATTATTCAAAAACTATAAAAAAACATCTCTAGCATATACATAAAAATGTTTGTATAATGTATGATTTGAGAAATTAAGGTTTAAACTATTCCGTGACAATCAGCACCTGCACAAGAATATACGTTGTTTATTAAATAAAAGAAGAAACAATCAAACGTTGTCAAAACTGTATTATCTTCATCAGCAACGTCCGTCCCTACTAACACTTAAAACACAGCCTTTTCTTGAAATAATTCCGGATGATAATCAACTTTTTACTAATTATGTACAATATTGAAAAACTAGACCGTTGTCATTATCTATTGATTTTCCATTAAAAATTATAGCAATGAATTCAAGTAACAAAATTCCAAGTATTTCAAGTGCACCATTTGATTCAGTTTTCTTACGATTGAAAAGTCATCATTGAGAAATATTCCTAAATTTTCATGCACCTAAATGAAAATAATTGAAGCAGAAATGTAGTTGATATGAATCTCAAGTTTACTTATTTATATTAAAACAAATAAAACACTCATAATATCCCTAATAATAGGTCAAATGCGAATTGTATCCGTTACAATCATTAAAAATTTTCAATAGGGTATTACGGATGCTTGTTGGATTAAATAAAAATAAATATTTTATGTATTTTTTTTTACTGAAAAAACAGCTCTCAAAATTGTGTCACAAAGGTCAATTCAACGTCAAAGTACTATTTGTGTAAAGTCATTCAGCATTTAAATCATTCTATTACGTTTGTGGGAAACTATCAAATTCTTAAGATACATGTAATTTAGTTTTAATTTTGTTTTAAACTGTTAGATGGCTAGTGGAAACTTGTGAGGAAGTTTTTTAAGTCGCAAAGCTTCCGGGTGAGTCTGACTCATGCTGCAACCAGCATCTTGTTTCTGAAATTAGCCTGTTACCTTTCCTTTCCTGTGAAAAATCCATAAAATTGTAAACCCCATATGAATAACATTGCAGGTGAAATATATGTTTTAAACAAAACAAAGAAATTTTAAAAAATAAAAATTTATTGTGTGGTCTTTTCTTTATTTTAACCAATGTTTTTACTGTGGTTTACGATATTCAAAGAAACTTAATTGTGGAATACATTCAGTGTATTTGGAATACAATACTAAATTTTCTGTGTCCTTAAATCAGGATAAGGATTTTTTTTGCCCCGTTTTAAATGGAAGCTTGTAAGGAAAATTTGTTTCAGGATAGATTTGTCTTCTAACACCAGTATTTCTCCCCTTCCTTAAATTAGCACTTTTCAGCATAGCTATGTTTCGATTCCGAAACATTCAGATAATCATTTTAATATTCAAATATTTTACAGTAACTAAATGATAACTGGAATTTTAGATGTATTTCAGTAAGAGAACTAACAAAGGGAGTTCCTATTGTACTGTTCCCGGATTTGTATTTACTAAGATTCCTTACAACATAATATTACATTGAGACATTTTATTAAACAAAAAATGTGCCAATTGTTTGTAAAACATTCTTATAACTTCAAATCTTAAAATAATAAAAATTAATTTCCGATGAAATAGTACTTTTTATGTAAATTCTTATCGTTATAAAATAGTTCAAACCGTACATTACAATGAAGCCAGTTTATTAGTTCTATTCAAGGAAGAAAGTGAAGAAAACTCAAAACTTTTAGACTTAAAGAACCGCATTAATTATTACTAGATTCCGGAAGGACTGGGACTAAACCAACATTATTTTACGAAACTTTAGATACGTATACATTCTTATACGGCTGAATATTAATTGTTTTTTTATTAACTTTCGGTTAGTATATTTATATATATTACAAAAATTACTTCATCAGATAAATATACGTCAATTTATTTGTCTAAATAAATCATATTTGTAGTCTAGCAATTAATTTTAAAATCGAAAACGCAATTAGTAGGAGACGAAAAAAAGCAAGCAAATAATGTATTGACATATTTATAATGAAATAAACTGCACAGACCATTACATATCAAGCAAGATAGTTTTATTATCTACAGACAATTCAGCTTAAGAATAGTGGAGGCATTCTATTTCCGCCAAAATGAAACAGACATTAGCTTCATCGAATCATAAATTTAAATTAATTGATTTAAAAATATATTAGAGTTTTCATAACCATGGTTCTAGATATTATTTTTTCTTACGGGTTAGGATTTAGCAGATAAATAGTTTCAAACGGCGTTACAATTATTTACTAAATCCGTTTAATCTAATGAATTTGCATATTAGAATGTTTGCGTAGACTTCATGACATCAAAATATTTTATTAATGAAGTAAGACTTAAATCCATAACTTCTTAAACAATGGTCAATTAGATTCATTTTCAGAAATTACCTGCGATTGAATGTAAAACATAAGCAAACGAAAATTCCTCAATTTATTTTTGCATCAATAAAATAATTCCATCTAAAACTTACCCTACCTTCTTTTGTGAAATACAATTCGTATTTAATTTTAGAGTAAATATTATCATACAGTTCTTAAAATATTATTTTTTGCTTAGAATTTCATAAATAAAATCTTGTTCAATATCCTTCCGTATTCACAGAAGTTCTGAGATGGTACAAACGTTTGACCGTATCATTAATAAATTGTTTTTAATCACCCAATCAATTGGTGTCTTTTGACTTTCATTACAGGAAATAATTTTTAATGTCACAAAAATAACGATCTCTTAATCTGCAGAGGGAAGTTATTATAATTTGATAATAATGTTATTATTTTGCTGTGAACATTTTCATTACCAGTAATATTTTGTCTTTAAATTAGTTGGAAGTTGGTTATACTACCTTCAAACAATAAATATCAACTCACTGTCACCAAAACTCTGCCCGTGAAATTTCAGTTAATAATAAATATGGCCTGCTTTTCAGATGGAAATTAATATAACGATTCACAACCAAAAATATGTCGAAATATGAACTATATAACAGGGATTAAATTTTACGTTTAATGCATTATTAATATTTTCTAAACATTTTCAATGTTTCTAATTGTTTCAAATTCCTTCTTTAGGCCGTGACCTTTGTTATGATTAACAGGCAACATGAGGATGATCCTGAAAATCCTTTCCTTAGGCCGTGACTTCTTTTGGTTAAAAGGGTTACAGGAGGGTGATCCTAAAGCAGGCAACTCAACTTTAATAGCCTCAGAAAGGAATTGAAAAGGGGGATGCGGAAGGTAGAGCAAGGGTTTAAGGATCCTACCCGGTGTTTCACCTAAACAGATACAAGGAAAACCTTAGAGAACCTGCATCAGGTAGTTCGGGCTATTGGGTACTATTCTCATGCTTTTTCGAATAACGGGACTTGGTTACGTGCAATTTTTATCATATCATTGATAGGAACACTCCCATTATGAATTATCTGTTATATAATGTATGAATAACGAAAAATATAAAACCGATTATAATGCTGAAGTATGTGAATGATGATGAAGTAGGAATGTCGGTGAGAAGCTTGGTTAAAATACAATTGTGAAATATAAAATTAAAATAAGATTAATTTTCATGACATCACCTCACATGTTTTATTGAATAAATTTTCAATACACCTCATGAATTGTAATAATTGTTATCTACAACTTAAGGTATAGAACTAGATTCAAGTGAAGTGGAAAATATTTAGAATTCGAAAAATAAATGTAGCTTGTATCGTAAGTTTATTTGAATCAAAATTAGGTAAATTATTTTGATCAAAATATGAGTAATTTTAATATTGTGATTAATCATGTTTTTTACAAAACCAGTATCAAACAGTAAAATTAGTAATGCACATGGTTAGAGTAAAATGTGCTCGAAAATAAATTCATAATGATGAGTGTTGAGTCAAAAAATATAGTAAGGACTAATAATAATATAGATATATTAATTGTTTTTATTATTAATGGATATTTTTTCGTTTGTTTAATATAAAAACTTTTATCTTATCTTAGCTTGGTACAATAATTATTCCAGTATGTACAAGATTAAAATAACGTCGAATAATTATATGAACATGTTGGTTTAACTTCAGTTAATAAGTGACCAGAAAAGATTCAAGATATTTAATAAATGATGGTATTCATGAGATTATTATTGTATTTAGAGCGATTAATAAAATGTTGAAGTACTTATATATAATAAATAACAGAAAATATAACATTGAACAAAATGTTGTGCATAACGTAAAGTGCGAACATTTTCATTCGATACCAGCATAAAATCTATTTTAAAAGCTAATGATAGGCTGTCTATTTTCGGGGGGGGAGGGGGGGTAACAGGCTGCATGAAGATGATCCTGATACAGACAACTCACCTTTAATACCATACGAACGGAATTGAAAAGGGGGAAGTTAGGCAAAGGCTACCCGATGATTAACCTAAAACAAATACGGGGCAAATCCTACAAAACCTGCATCAGGTAGGTTACTATTCTCACGCCTAATCGAATGATGGGAGATGAGTTGCAGATCTAAATGAATTTAAATATAAGTTAATTTATTTAAGAGCTTAGTGCTTGAAGGCATTAACTCAAAATATTGTGATTTTAAGCAATATATTTAAAATAAATTATCTTGGGAGTCTTCTATGACGTACATTACAGTAAAACCTAAATTTTTTCATCAGATATTTGACGTGAAAAAAATGTTAATTCACAATATGTTTGAAATGGTGTGTACAAGAATAGTTTGCAAGCAAGACATAGTTAACTTAACGGTTGGTACATTTCTGCAAGTGATCGTAGGTAGTAATAATAAAACAAAATAAAATATCCACGTCCGGTGTTCTGAAGTAACAAGTTGTTGTTTGATGACTAGAAACAGCCCCAAAATTTCTAGGAAACTTATTGCTGGCAAAAATAATTTTTTTCTTACAATTTCTGTTTCTAATGTTTGTTTTTTGAGTGTTTGTTTGCCTGTAAATTATAAAACACAAGTTTCCAAAAAAATGGGAAATACTTTTATGGACGTGAAACAATGTTTTGCTGCATTTGCAAATTCATGAACATGGAAATATTTACAGCATTTTAGTTAAATGGCCATTATAAATATTGCCTGAAGGAATACCACAATTAATGTCTCAAGGATGGAGACATTAAAGATTTTATTACAGGAAGACTGTTAAAGAAACAAATACAGTATTTTCATCCAGTTTTTCGGGGTTTCCTGTAGACTCTGCAGATAGGATATTGATTTGTATATCAATTGTCGTGAATTAAATATATTCTACCAAATTCTTGAAACGAAATGAAGTCACACTTGTGTTAAAGAAAATAGTGTAAATAATTTGTGAATTGTATTATTTCAATTAGAGAATAATTAAATAATCCCTTATTCAACCAGTTTAATTTTTTATTGCTGTGCAATTTAGTTTTCAGAATATATTTCATCAAAATTTTTCCTTCAAACGTTTCCCAGTGTGATGTTAACACCTTCTTGCACTTTGGTACATGATGTATTCATATAGCGTTAGCTGTTAACTCAGTGACTTACCACCTACATGCAAAAATAAATATTTTGCATAGTTATTTACAAATTATGATCACAGATAGTGAACAAGTCTCATCAAATGATAAATAGAACTAGTGATATTTAGAAAAATAGAAATGTGTTTGGATCAATAAAAAGTTCCGATCAAGCTTACAGAACCTCTATTTTTTAGTTAACACCTTATTGCACAAGTTCTTCAATTGTAAAGAAACAAATTATTAAAAAGAATTTCCTTTTTTTTCAAATGTGTTTTCGGTGACTATTGTTTTCATTACGCATATGTAAATAATTAATATATTTTGAATAATATTTATTAAAGCATTAGTATATTTGTGCAATGAAAGTTTATAAAATAACGAGGTTTATTATATTAAATAAAAATTGCTGTTTTTATAGAATTTACACACTTCAATAGGGGAAAAGCTAATGTACATTAATGAAATTAGAATACGTTTCGTCCTTCAAAATTAGATTACTTAAACAAGATAATAAGAAAAGTTCACCAAGGATTTCCGGGGCCGAAATGAGTGAAAATATCAGTTAATTCTCGGACGTTGCAGTGGCCTAACAAAATATTATTGTATTATTTTATTTAAATAACTGAGGTCCCCAAAACTAATTAAATTTTTACATTGCTGACTTTGGCCAGAAAAATTTATTGATAATAAGGGAATAAAATAATATTAGAGGGGTTTCTATCAATTTTCTATATTTTAATCTCCTTTTCACTTTCATTTTTCCGCTGTTTTCTTATTCGTTGAAATGAGTAACTTGACTGTAGAATGGATAACAAATCGTCAATAGAAATTTGAAGCAAGCCAACTGTTGCGGCAGAAGCAATAAGAGTATACTCATCATACTTCATTTTAAACGTAAATGAAGGCCAATATTTTAGTAATTAATTTTATTACTATTTAAATACAACGTTTGTGTACGTTTTCAGTTAAATTATTAAATGGATGACCTGTTAACATTAAAGGAAACTGGTGGCTCTCGCAACGGTTATGGACGAAATGATGAAACGTAGTCTATGTATTTAATTAAATAGCCGACTTATTGGACGTACATTTTTATTCGTCGTTCAATTTATCTAGTATACAACACTCCCTACGTAATTTTGAGGCAACGTTCGTATCGTATGTATTGGGTCAAACATCCACTCCGCCCTACAGCGATGTACTTGCTACAACTAATCGTCGATATTGGACTCAAATATTACAGGTGGAACATCCACCGCATCTTGTGATGCCGGCTTAAATCTCACGTTTGTGTTCGATGGTACTAGAACGCCGAAACGAGCAAGTTTCAACTTGTTGCTCGTTTCGTGCTCCCTAGTCTGGACGCGACTTAAAAGTATTACTCAAGCCATTTAAAGTCGCATAATATATCAGTATTGCATAAATATGAAAAGTAAACTTCCTCAGAGCAATCAATTGGAGTTTTAACCAATGACCATCGTTCCACTAAGAGAATTAAATCGTGTATGACTAACAAAAGGAAGATAATTGTAAGAAAAAAAATTTATAAACGAAGATTATTTTATTTTTGAAACATAAAAACAGATACATTCATACAATTACAACATGTTTGCAACACGATTATTCCTGTGAGCAGTCTAATGCAAGATTCTGGTTCAGTGTAGGGACCTGGAAATGGGGGTACTTTTGGCAAATGTTCCACATGCTGGCGAGCCCCCTCACCATGTACGTAAGGGTCTCCCGACATTCCGTGCTGAGGGTCTCCTCCGCGTGGCTCTTGGGGCAAGGCCTGCGGCATCTGTAGCAGGACTTCCGCAGGCAGCGCCGGTGTCGTGAGGCGATCCTCATGCGCCTCCGTCGACCTGAGATGCCGATTGAATACCTCACGTCGGTGTCGGTCTTTTCTACGGCGACGGCGACATCGTCTTCGTCGTCGGAGTCGCCGGATTCGGGTGTAACGCAAACGATGTCGACGGGTGGAAGGTCGTCGACGTCGTCCACTATCACAATTTCGTCAGAGTCAACGTCATAGGAATCCATATATACGTTCTCGTTCTTCTCGAAGATTTTAGTATAGTGGGGTTCCAATCCGTAAATCCTCTCAATGTCCACGATAGATTGCGGTTCCTCAATGTAACAGTCTTCATTAATACCGTCCGAATAGATAATCATGTTGAAGTCAAATAGCCAACTATGGCCAGGAATCTACAAGGACCTCTTTATATAGTGGAGCCAACCCCAACCCCCACTCCCCAACCCATCCCCATCCCCTTCCCCCACCCCGCCCTTCCACAAGGTCACGCGTCTACTACCAATGGCGTCTCCTATTGCGTACAGTTTTGGTTTTTTTCTTGTTACACATGTCAAAACATGGTCAAGCTTTATGTCGAAAATGAAAATGAAAAATACCTGCCAACCTAGACATTGCTTTCCCATCCAAAACAACAAAGTAATAAATGTTGATTTCCAGAATCCGCGCCAGGTAAACAATTAAGACGCGCACAAAGTCTCCACATTTACACTGTGAAGATGTATTAAATATTTGTTTGAATGTCAAGTAAAATTTTAGTAAGTAATATATTGAGCAATTTAATTTTCAATACTAGATAGTGCAATAAACTGTGTCAGTTGAAGGAAAACTTCTTATACCTATTACGTTTTGAAAAAAAAAATCTTATATGTTGCAAACTAAAGGTTAATTGATTGTTATAGACTTTCTTTTTCCAACGGAATTATTTACGTAAACCATGATCTACATGTGTTTCTTGGAAATCTTCTAGGCATATGGAATTGTAAATCTAGAAGGGGAGGAAAATCAAATTTCGGGCTATTTTATCTTAAGATTGAAGTGTCCCATTAATAATATCTGCACAGAATGTTATTAGATTGTGTTTGTGTCATCTTAACATTTCGTGAATGTATAATAGATAACAGGTAACAGACCAAACTCAATCGTTATAATATTATGAAGAATAGAGTTTTATTATTTGTGGGTAAAATCAGTCAATTTTCACTTGAACCGTTCTAATCCACAATAGATCAACGTAATCTATTAAATATTTCCATATTGAGGATAATCAGATAAAATGCAGACTTTTAATTGAACACTTAAATTGCTATCTGCCAATGAGGCAATGAAACAAAACTAAAATTTAAAAAGATTCTTTCTTAAGCTAATTTACTTGATGTATGTACGATTGGTACTGTTAGGAAAGCAAATGAAAGCTGCAAGGTTTCACAACATCAGTAATCAAAAATATAAATATATATTGACTAATATTTTATTGAATACTTGAAATACCAGTATTGTATACTGACTATGTAAAATTTTAATTTATTTTAAACCCACTAATATAAGAATAACATGGGAAGAACTATCAATACGGAGGAAGTTGACCAAGAGAAGGGATAGTTTAATAGGCCAGGGTTTGAGACATGAGGGTCTTGTAAAATTAGTGGAGTAAGAACAGAAGAGGGAGGCTAAGGATGGAATACGCTAGGCAGATCCTGTGGTAATTCTGCGGAAATGGAAAGGCTTGCGTAGTTATAAAAAGACAATAGTTCTATCATACAAAGTTAGTTAATTTAAATATTTTTATACTCAATCCTATACTATATGTTATCGAAGTTAATATGTTCTGATTTGGGAAAATTAGCTCCAAAATAGTTTTAAAAATACAGATCCACAATACCTAAATTCACTGCTAATAAATTTCTGCAGTAAACCTGACACAGAACAGGATGATACGGTTTAATTTCATTGTGTGAATGAGTATATAAGATTTTAGGATAAACCTGGTGTCAATAATTACAGATAAATGTTTAATTTAACTTTGTACGTCAGTTATAGTGAAGGTTTTATTTTATGATTTAGTTAAATTGAAATATTTAGGATGTAACAAAAATAAATAATATTGGGGTGGATACCAAGCACGTTCGGCTCGTTTATTGTCCTAGTAAGCCGAATATTGGATACCCCTATATTTGAACTTAGCTATGGATAAAATTGCCAGAATATGTTAAACGACATTACTACATATGAACTATTGTTAAAAGAAACCTTTAACTTATCAATACGTAGCATGATTAGAATTAAAATCTTTTACTGTCATTGGCAGTTAAGAAATTAAAGAATAAAAAAATAGTTCAACAAACTTGTTATCAGTGGTACTTAATTATATGACATGGTATTGAATAATATCAAAATTTAAGTAAAAACGTACATTGTACGATGTACTTGCAATTCCTTTGTTCGCTGGCGTATGTTGAGTTTGGATACCCCTGGCCTAGCGTAAAGCTTCCAAGAAAATCACAAGGAAGGTTTTGAAATCGTCCTGTTAAAAATAACCATTGAAATCTACAAGATGCAGTATAGTTGCACAGTAGAAATAGTTACGTCTTTATACCCCATTTAAGAAATTAAATAAGTTACTTATTTATATTTAAATAACCCTGTACTAAATGTTGTCAAAGTTAATGTTATATAATTTCAAAAATATGGCAACGGTTTCAACTGATACATGGTCATATAGTAAAAACAAATCCAATTACAGTTTTCATAGTTAGTTACAATATCTATAATAACAATAATAATGTGATAAAATTGCAAGTAATAATATTGGTAAGGGCCAACTAGTGATTTAATTTTAACGCAGATCGGTTACGTAATATATAGCTATTAAACAAATAATAATAATAGTTTTATTACCAATAAATTTTAAAGAACGTCTCAATTTGAATGAAATTTCAATAATTAATGAGGTGGTATTAAAATCACTTAATACTGGAATATAATTGTGGGGATTTGGAACTGTAGAATGAATTGCCTACAGTTCGTAAGTAATTATGGGAAAACATTAATAAGAACACATGATTTGAATACTTCTTGCTTTTTCATTTTCTCAATGTAGTTTATGATTTTAATATTATATTTGAATGAATAATATCAACACTTGGCTGCCGTGTTCTACACTGACCCCATTGTATACTGAAACGGGCGCAGATACGGAGAAGGGAATGCTACGACACCACAAAAAACTCGTTTCGCGTCATTTTTGAGAACTGTACCCTAATTGCAACTTTTACTGGTGTTTCCCTGCGTCTGTTTCAGGTGAATCACCGGGTAGGATCCTTAAACTATAACCCGGGGGCCATGGCTACCTTAGGTGAGGGCGTTGCGGGAGTTTCTCGTAGACGCTTCAGCCCAGAGTGACTGCGGGGCTTACCTGATCTTGTCGGGGATGCCTCGCACTCTCTCTGGGTATTTTTTATCAAAGTTCTCATATGCCGAGACACCTTCACCTATTTTAGGAGGTATATGTACTGGGGTCAAAGACCTTGGGCATATGGCAAGAGCTGTCCGCTGATCCCATTGGATCAGTCGGCCAATTGCCTCCTGAAATTGGTGGAGACACGGAGAAGGGAATGCTGCGTCCCCACAGCAAACTCGTCTCCCGTCATTCGGAAGGGCGTGAGAATAGTACCCAATGCCCGACCTACCTGTTGCGGGTTTTCCCTGCATCTCTTTAGGTGAAACACCGGGTAGGATACTTAAACCATAGCCCGGGGGCCCTAGTTAACCCTTGGCTACCTTGCTCTACCTTCCGCATCCCCCTTTTTCAATTCCCTTCCTATGCTATTAAAGGGGAGTTGCCTGTTTCAGGATCACCGTCATGTAGCCTGGTACCCAAAAAAAAAACATGGCTACCTTGCTCTACCTTCCGCATCGCTTCTTTTCAATTCCCTTCCTATGCTATTAAAGGGGAGTTGCCTGTTTCAGGATCACCCTCATATAGCCTGTTAACCCCCCCCCCCTCAGAAAAAACTATAGTTACCATTGCCACGCTCCCGGAATGACGGGAGATGAGTTTGCTGTGGCCAGTTTTAGGAGGCAGCTTGTCGACTGATCTCATCAGACCGTATGTCCAAGGTCTTTGACCCCAGTACACGCAGCTCCCAAAATAGGCGAAAATGCTTCGAGAGAGTAAAACTTAGGTGAACTCCGCAGCCAATCAGGGGAGAAAACTGCCTGTGAGAGGAAACACCCACAGGCATACTTTAATTTCCAATGTAAACTATTTTTTTGGTTAACAGGCTACATCAGGGTTATCGTGAAAAAGGCAATTCCCATTTAATGGCATAGGAACAAAAATGGGATGTGGAAGGTACAGCAAGGTAGCCAAGGATTGCTATTATTTCATGCAAGTTGAATATTTTAAGGATATACCTGACAGAATATTAAAAATTACATTTCTGTTTTTACCATCTGTGACGTTCAGTTATCAATAGTTAGTTATTCATCAAATGTTTTAAGTGTCATGTATTTTTTAGCGTTATTATAAGAATTGTTGTTATAAGTGAAATTTTGTTAATGATTATCACCGCCATGAAATAAAAAATGTTAATTTCGCAGTAATTCAAACCAATTAAGACACAATACTTTTATTTTTTCGTAGCTTTCGGCTACAATAACCATAATAATCAGAAAATAATGACAAACAGAAACTTTCATACAACATTACATATTTTCACAACACATATTTTCTCACCACCTAAGATCTTTATTAAAATATACATGACGAATGTTTTGAAATTCTTGAATAAAATTGGTATCCTAGCAGTTTTATAAATAAATGATTTAGTCTTAGATACAGTAGTGTATAAAAATGAATTCATCGCAATTAGGTAATTATAAAATTTATAATGAAGGAAGGATGGATGATAAGAAAGAAAATATTGAATTGTAAAAATATTTTAATAAAATGAAGAATAATGATCTTGATGTAAATAACATTAATGAAAATATTAATAATACGGTCAGTGATGTAAATTATGATAATGTTAATACTGGACAGATGAAAATATAGACGAAAATAGGAAATCTGATAGCAGGATTATATGTAATGGTTTGACATATATTAGAATGTTATCAGAAAGGATTGAGAAGATTATGAAGGACAGTAATTTTATTGAAATTAAATTAGTACTAAAACCTACGGGTAAAATAGGAAAATATATTAATAGTATGAAAGAAAGAATTCCAGAAGTGGATTAAAAGAATTTTATATACAAAGTGTAGTGTTTGGATTGGTATGGTGGTGATAAATAGAAATAGAATGTATCATAATAAGATTAATAGCAAACCGTCTTCCAAAACGAATACAATATTAACCATACATTTAATATGACTGGACTGAGGTTGGCAATTTGTGTATTGAAAAATTTTCATTGAAGAGATGTTTATGGTAAGGAATATTTATACAAGAAAACATGGATCGGGAATGAAGTGAGCAATATTGGAAAATTTTTTTCGAATACCTTACACCTAATACACAAAATATTAAAGTAAAAATTAATGAAGGGTGATGATATAATACTATTGCTCATATAAATATTGGTTTTAGAAATTGTGTTTAGATTATAACAGGTAAGGCTTGTGCGTTATATAACTGATGGCATTTCAAGTATGATTTTATTGTGTTGACTTGTAAGTGTTAAAAGAAAAGTAATATGAATTAGAATGTATAAAGCAACTGAAAATACAGAGAGAGATAGAGAGGAATAGGTTCTTGATAATGTTGTTCCTTTAGGTAAATTATAACGTAAAGTAATTAAATGTTAATATTTGAATATTGTCAAAGTAGAATGTTTTTTGAAACTCGTAGTTACGCCAATACGGAAGGGTATACGAAATGTGCAATGGTTTCTACGGGTAGCTAAATGTGACGACTACCAATGGGTGGAAGTAAATAAGACTTATAAGATGTGGTCGTATGAAGGTTTTAAGTTTTAGGTAGAAGGTATTGTGGAAATATGTAATGTCTCAGAATTTTGCTATTAAAATTTCTCTTTGTAACATGTATACATTATTTCCAGGTGAAGCCGAAAGCTACTGAAAAATAAAAGTAATGTGACTGTTAATTGGTTTGAATTACTGTGATATTAGTGTTTGAACAGCTTATTTTAAATTCCGTCATATTTTCTGTCATGTTAAACAGTCAGATCTCTCTAAGGTTATCTTGGTTCATTTAGTTTATTATTAACATTCCCCTTGTGATTCCACAAGAAAATTGTCCACTAATTTGTAACTTCATTACTATGCGAAACTATATTTTATAAGTAGATTCTGCATTATTAACCTACATTCAAAATGGTTAAGAATATATCTATATTGATTTAAATATGTTGGTAAAGTGGTTTTATGTGTATGCAAACTATTAAGAAAAAATGCAAGCATTATTACTAGTTCTATAAGCTACCTTATTAACGCTCACACTCGAATAGTAATAAACAAACCGTGTGTAATTAAATACTGACTGAATAGTTTTATTTAATTTGACAGAATTGTATTAAACTGAAATGCATACTAGTAAAGGGAAAACTTTTTTATTCTAATGTTGTTTTCTCACATTTTAAAACATACTGCTTTAAAGGTTTATATTTGACCTCGTGTTAAAAAAAGGAATTAATTTTACACAGTGCTTACTTATAAAAAAAGAAGCTTATTTAATAATAGCTTATTTAATAATAATAATAATCGAAATGGATTCAGTTCAAAAATAATCAATTCGTTGCATCTCAATTCTAACAAGATTGGAAGGGAAAAGTATTATAGAAGATATACAAACCAGGTTTATCGATTATGCTTCCATTTTCTTTTTGGTTCAGAAAATTCAGTAGTCTGAGTGACATGTTAAATATTCCTTGAAAACCTAGAACAGGTAAATGCCTAATTTGAGAATGGGGAAAGCTCGTTCTCTGATGACTCAACCCTAGCCGGAAAGAAAACAGCCTCACAAACTGCTTGTTAACTGGACAAAATACGACCTATTTCTAAAGTATAGACCCTTTATTTGTTAACGTATTCCAAACACTATTAAATTTTTAATAATTTATTTATACTGCATAATTTTTCATATGCTTGTCTCTTTTTTGGGATATATCGCGGTAACCAGGATCGGTCAAAAGTAAGGAAAGGAATGGGGCTCCTGTATATGACTTGAGGAATAATTTTAACTTGAGTATTGGTAAAAAATCACCCTTAATGTTAGATGTATTTGCTAAATTTCCATTATATTAATTATGCTAAATAATTACTGAATTCAGTAGCACATTTTTCTCAAACGTCCCCAAACCTTAAAATTGAAGTTTTGGGCTTATTCATTTATAATTTTATTTCTAGGTATTTTTAATACGACTGCCATAAACAAAGAATTATTAAACACCTTTCAACTTTCGCGGTACTTAAACCAAGTTCATTTTCCATTCGACATAGTCCTATTGTAGAAAATAATAATATTATTACTATTCATTGGATGTTAATACATTAAAAATTCATGTTTTAGGCGCATAAAAAGGCACTAAGAATTTTAAAACAAGACTTAAAAAGGCATTAAAAATTAATAAAATATAAAAGTTGGCAGTTGTATATAAAATAGGAAACATTCGCATTTTAGAGAATATAATATGAAAGAAAATGATTAATTTTAGAAAGCAATTATAGGTAAACATACATATTAATTTGAATTTATATGCTGACAATAATTACAATAATAAATTTAAATTTTTTTTATTAATTTCTATTATTGGATTATAATGAATAACTCACAAACCAAAGATTGGAACATTAAAATTTATGACGTTTATAGCAGAATATAAGTTCGTGCTCCGAAAAAGATTTTTCTACGTCAATAGATTTCAGTGGAGCTGTTTTAAATAATACTATTTTAATTTTGTTACATACGATTTGGAGGTCACGATTTTCACTTGGTAAAGCAGCTGGAGATTCGATAGTTATCACTCTAAATTTGGAAGGTGTCTTTTAAGATGACAGTCCACAGTCTACGAGGTAAACCAAGGCCTCAATGGGCGCAGAATGTAAATATAAGAATAATACAAGTTAGATGTGTAAAATAAGGGAAAAAAGCTTCAATAACTGCTTCTCTAAAATCATGTACGCGGCTGCTACATTTGTCAACAATAAAAGAACCCTTCGTTCTAATATAGCGATCTTAACCACGAATTATTAAAATTTTCAGTACTTTTTTAATTACTTTGGAAAACAAACGCTAATACTTACCAACATACTTTCCACTCCTTTTACCAGCAATGAAGTTGAAAATCTGACGCCGTAGTGAATTTGTAATTCTACAGTAATTCTTGTAACCCTTATATTCCTTCAGTATCACGTAATGCACTATATCCCTAAAGTTCTTGCGAAACATCGACTCGGAAGGAATATTTTGCCTGTAGTACTTTACTGAGAACTCTTTCATGGTTCTTTTCCACAACATACCAAGGAATTCCTGCGTTTGTTAAATGAATGAAACACAGTAACTTTTGTTTTTCCGAAGATCCTCCGTACGACGGAATTTTTTTTTATTTTAAAAAAGAATCAAGATATATCTTTTCTGATCAATGAAAGAATAATGCAAACCGAAATAATATCTTCAGGACAGAAAATAAAATGAAAATTCGATACGGGTAAACAGCTGCTGTAATTTGATTAATAATATTGAAAATGATGTAAATGTTTCTTTTTAAATGACTAGAAAATAAATTATAATTTTTAGTGAAAAGTAAAAATGTACCCAAAGAGACTTTTAAGACAGCATAGGCAAAAAGCAAAATAAAACTTTATCAGAATTATCCGTAATTAGTTGATTTGAATGAAATTCTCATTGGTTAATATGATCTTATTCCACTTACAAAAAATTAATGAACGTCGTTGTTACGCAGTTTTCAGTTTCCCTCGGAACAGAAAATATCGACTAGCTTGAACAAAGACAAGATCATTCATGCTTTTAATATTGATTTCATTTTAGTCCTATTAAATTCTACGTCTATAGCGATGAACATTAACTTACACACTTTAATAAAATTGCATACATTTTAGGTTTCTACAAGCTATAAAATTTATTAGGGATTGGAACAAAATGCAAAGTGGACTCATTTATTTAACATTTAGAATTTCTGTGTATCGATCAAACGTCAAAAACAGTTTTCCGTTTTTTTAACTGAAATTTCTAGCTAGTAATCCGACAGTAAAATTTCAGCCGAAAGACAATGTTTCATTATTGGATAGTAAATGGTATAAAACTAAACAAGTTACTTCGTAATGAATAACATTCCGAAAATTTTGTTTCCTCCAGTTAAATAAATGCATTTGGCAATATAAACAAATTACCAGTAACAAATAATAATTATATAAAAAATTAGATTTTTCATTTAATTTATACGGTGCATAAAAATTGTTTGGTAGTAAATCTAATTTTCTTATTGTCCCAATAGAAGTTGGATTACAAATACGTCAAATTTCCCATAGGTATGACACTGATAACGTTGATATTCGAATATTTAACTGTTAAGTGTTGCTTTCAAATGAATTACTGTATATGAACTGATTTTTTTTCGCAGAAACAGGAAATGCGCAAAGAAATTCCGTTTCACGTCAGGCTTTTTCACTAACGACGGAAATATGTGGTAAACGTTGTTATTGACTTTGGCATATGGCAACTTGTGAAAATGTTCTTTGAAGGGGCGGAGTTTTTAATTAAACGCTATGTAAACATATATTTAACAGTAAACATAACTTAAATTCATCGCCAGGGTTCCCCTTAAATCTTCCTTTCCAGTGTGTTTACCGTGAAATCTGTTTAAAGTGCAACATTAGTAGACCACCATATGTATAGTTCAGTTTCCTTCTATCACTTTCATGTTCCAACAGAAGCACTCACCATGTTCTTCGTTGCGATTGTTAGGAAAGTAATTGAAATAAGAAAGAAAAAAATTAACTTTGACACCCGTGTTGCACCCAAGCAGTTTATGGGATTCCAGCAGGTAATTGGGCTTTGGTTACCCTTAAAGGTTTTTACCACATTTCTGAATGCACTCCATTCTTGCAATTCACACTCACTACTGGAATCCTCGAATATGTTGGCTGCCATTAATTTTCGTATTTGAGGACATTTAAAAATATCAGATTTAAATTGTTAAATGAGGTTGATGGAAACTTTCCATCATTTACTGTCCCTGCTAAAAATCAGTCAAGAATTGCTTCATTAACCGAAATCTGATCTGTAACGGTAACTGCAATATTTTCGAGGAAGTGGAAGCTAAGGATTAGTGAATGCTTATCTGAATCATCATTCCTACTGAACCCAGTGTTCCGTCCGGTAGCTTATTCTCACAACAATCAAGGGAATTTCGTGTTGCCTGTCTATCATATTCCAATCATCTTGAACCTTGTGCAGCACACACTCCAACAGTAATTTAATGTAATCGTACGTCCATTTTCAAGTCACAGAATGGATGGAATAGATGAATGTTAGTAATGTGTAGTAAACTGAATTATAAAGAATGTATGAACCATCATGACATAGTTCAGGTAAAATAGTTGCATTTAATTTTCCAGTTTGACATTTATGTTTTTCTATTGCATAAACAATTATTCCATCCATCCAGAGTACATTTATACGTTTTACAAAAGTTGACGGGACATTACAAAATAGTCTCTTTTAATTTTCATATTTCCGTCTTAAAAAAGTGACGGTCTTTGCAGAATTCGGGTAAAAGATTTATTCAGGTATACACGTTTTCATTTCAAAACAACGAAACCTTGCATAACAATAAATAGTATACGTCTAGTTACGGAAACGTTTCGTTGTTGAAAAATTGTTTTTATGAGACCGTATTTGAAGATGCTCTAATTAAATTTTAAGAGACATACGCCATCATACCGTGTGTGTGCTGCGAGCATACAAGGCCATTTTCTACAAGTCCCTTAAAGTGCGTTACGTGCACTCTTCTTCATCAAAAGCAGCTTTCCGATGAATACGGAGAACGCTCCATCAAGACATCACTCAGTTCCACATGAGATTTTCAAGGAATTAGAGTGTGAACATTTTGGCAGCGTACTTCTAGTAATTGGTATGAGAAACTTTTGCTTCAAGGTACAAGAGGAAAGTAAGCACCAGATGAAGAGACTTTATTTTGTATTTTTATTTCAACATTTGTCGGTTAAAATAATTATTTTCCGCCCTCTAAATCACATTCATTTAATGAAATTTATCAAAATGTAATATACACGACTAATAAAGAGCGTCGTTAGAGAATGGTGGGTGATGGGGGCAGGACGGGGGTCATAAGTTCAATTTACACGACAATCTCCAGCAGGAATAGTGTTAGGGAATAAAAAATTCATATTCTTTATAAAAATTACAGCACTATAGTTTAATACGTTTTAAAATAATCATATTTTTGCTCTTCGCACAAAAAGAAAATAGAGTACCTTTTAGTAGCCACGTCAAAATAACAGCTTTTTTTCACTCTAAATTTCACTATGTGAGTATGATGACACTTTATAGAAAGCCTAATTATAAAATAGTGGCTAAGGAATGTAATTTGAAAGCTAGGTGTAATAGAACGCAGTTATTACTAGGGCACGATCTATATAGATTCCGTTTAATGTTGCTGTGGTGCAGCTGGCGGTCAGCCGGAGGCTACTTGGACCACCGCAGGGTTTTCAGACAAACGCTACGTGCATTATTGAGTGCTCCAAGTTGGCCACCCTGCTCTGTCGGTCTGCGCGTCTCCACACAGCGTAACATTGCTCTCCCGACAGGGCAGGGAACAAACCAAACGTAACTCGTAAAAAATAAACAAAATATTATATAAAGATTAGACCTATGATAAAACATTATGAAATAAATTTATAAATTTTAAATAGACTACTCACACACAAATAGGTGTAATTACAGCATTTTTATAAAATTTTAATTATATGTGTACTTACATAATGAATAGCGATTCTTTTTCAAATTAATGATTTTCGTGTATACGTGTAAAAACTAAAAATACTTTCAGACCAGTAACTTCACCGAAATGTTTTGTTAATAATAAGCTCAAAATATTGAGAAATTTAATTTCAATACAGATGACAGCTTAAGGCGAAAACGAATTTCTATATTTTGGGAAGCAATCGAACATTTTCGGAACTCCCGTGTTATCCACTCTTTAAATTTCATATTTACAATGATTGCATTATATATTCTATCTGAGTACAGAATGGGCCTTAGAACAGTGACATACCAGTGATTTTACATTGACATTTTTTAAGAGAAAATCATCAGATAGTCAGTTTAAAGAAAAATTAGATTACTCAAATTCAACAATTTCCTATATAAATTGAAATAAAACTTAATACGTACGCTACATGTAAGTGCAATACATTAATTCTGAATAGTAAAAGAAGTCTGTGAACACTGAGGTAGCATTAACGATAATGTAAGAAAAATTATTTTTTTCCTCTAAAATACATTCATTCTACTTATTAAAACTGATCTAGACGACCAACCATTAATCTTTCATTATTAAATGTTAAAACTGGGTACGTATCTACTAAATTTAGTCCAACGACATGATTCAGTTTTTAATAATGTTCTGGGACTTCAGTTTTCACTCGCCACGATGGACTTAGACAAGTTGGTCCTCGTCAGTCTTCGGTAACTATGGCCGAATTTAAATGCTGGTGTAGTCTGGCTTCGTGTTTCCCCGACAATTTCTTGATTTAACTGTTGGCATTGCGAGGTCTCTGTGGATGTCAGTGTTTCGTATGTACCATGGCGCATTTACTATGGCATGTAAAAATTTATTTTGAAAAGTTTGTATCTTCTGCAAAGAATATGGTTCTTTTTGGAACTACCCCAATGGTGATTACCATATAGCCATGTAGGTTTAATTATACTAATAATTTCTTAGGTAATGACAGCCTAGAATATTTTCCGATAAGCTACATCTGTTTTCAGTATTTTAGATGGAGACCTTCTCTTTTCTTCTTCACGTGTTATATCCACCTTAATTCACATTCCCAAATATTTCGCTTTTTTTTCATAACTCACAATGGATTAATTTGTTCTCAGAAAAGGTGGGTGAGTCATTCTTTTATTAAGGAAGTTGACAAGAATTGGCTTTAATTCATTTAATTTAATTTTCCAGATTTTAGTCCACTCATAGATAGTATTAATAGCCTTTTGCAGTAATTCATTGTCCGGTTTTGTCCCGTTACTAGTATCACTTTATCGTCGGCAAAGTTGCTAATTTTCACATTTTCTAAATTGGTGATGTCGCTCATGAATGAAACGTACAAAATAGGTCCAAGAACGCTTCACTGCTGTACTTCTACTCGTATTTTATTTAGATCTGAGTATGCTACTTCTTTCTTAAATCAAAATAGTTTGTCAGATAAATATAAAGTTAAGTTTCCACGTTCTGTCTTGGAAGAATTTTATTTAAGTTTCAGACAAATTAACAATTTATGAAAAGTTTGTGCAACATCTAGGGATAAAGCTGAATAGATTTATTTGCCTTCTATGCTTTCTCCATTATACCAGTAATTCTACGTATTTGGTCTATCGGAGAATGTCTTTCTCTCAACACAAAATAGGAATCTGGAGTTAATTAATAAATTTCCTGCCCTTTCCTAGTTGAACGAATTATCATTATTTGTCATTTCATTCTTTTTGTGACTTTCCACATGTTTCTTCGGTTTCTTGTTGTGAATTATCTAAGAAAACATATAAGAAACAAGTTGAATATTCTGCAGTTATACCTAAATTTGGATTTAAAAGATGAATTCAATGTGGTAGTAGTATATGTCAATGTGTAATTTATATAATTAAGTATAACAGCTGCTCCTATAAATTACCTGAATCATATATAATTTTTAATTTGGTCCTAAATTTAATCGTTCTAATAACACTAGTTGATTAATAACTTATAAATTATACAAAAGTGAGAATGCCAATTTTAGAAATATTTTAATTAAAACTAAACATTTGAAACAGCTTTCTGGATACTCTAGCGTACCGAAACTTTGAAATTAAAAAGAAATTCAGTAGTATAAACACGATAATTGCACTCATCTGGAAAAAATATTTCCAGCCATCATACGCAAACAGAAATTATGATGTAAATAATCTGTGCTTCGTAAATATACTGAAGAAATTTGTTCATTGGATGCAAATCGCTGCTTAATATAAAATGATTTAATTTATTCACACAAATTGTTAGAAGGCTATTTAATTCAGAAGCATAAAGAACTTCATTAAAAAGTGTCAAGCTTAGTAATTTTTCATTAGCAGATTTTCAAGACTTATTGATTTAGTAAACTTAAATATGTTCAAAATTAGTGTTATATGAATCTTAAATATTGTTAATGACATTAAAGGCTGATTATATTGCTATAATTGTTTAGAAGTCTGGTCACTGAATGTGTTGTAAATTAATTGAGGGAACTGAGAGGAATGTTTAAGTATATTCAAGAAACAGTTTTTTTGAATGATACTCTGCTACATTTCTGTATTATGTTTAGCAAATTTATCAGAAATTTCTTTATCAATATTCCTGATATTTGAAGAAAATAGAAGAAGAATATCTAAACCAAGTTCTATATACTTTGTTAAGTATCAGCTAGCTTTTATCTGGACATTTTTTTAAATTAAGTTATAACTCAGATTTTAAATCTGTATTTATAGTACTTATTGAAATATACTATCTGTTGTATCAGTTGCAATCAGGTGAACATGTAAAAAGGTCTTCCTACTTAACAAATAATTTAAACAGATTTTCCTTAACGTGTAGTAACTTTGCAGTTAATGGAAATACCACGGGATTTTAATAGATTTTTCCGGTAATGAACAAGGAAGCTTGTGTTGAAATCACTGGAAAACATTTCTTGACTACCACATTTTCTGTCCAGAAAAACGTTCCCTTGTTACTGAGCCGTTTTCTATAAATGTTTGAAATTACTACAATTCTACTGAATCTGTAAGGCACCATTCACTGCCCGACAATCAAATTTACATTCAAGACTTAACTCTACAATATCAAGTTTCTGTTTAATTTGCGGTAGTAGAAGATTCACATTTACTTCTTGTCAGCTCTGATATAAATTACATAACAATTGTCTTTTGTATCATTTTTACAGAACCCCATGGACCAAAGATCATTAGGCTTTGCTGGGATTTTTTTAATAAGTATTTTTACTAACTTAACTATAGTGCAAATTAAATTTCAGAACTAAAACTATAATTATACCAAATATATATATATATATTAAATAATACTAAATAATTGAATATTGTCAATTCTCGTAACTCATTTAGAAAATGCTGAGTGTTTGGTCTTATAATGAATAAGAAAGGCACACAGAGTGCTAAATCAGACCAATGATAAACTGATTAAAAATAATTCAAATTAAATTCACATGATAAAATCGTATTCCGGGTATCTTACATTGTTTTAGGATTTTAATTGTAATTGCTATTGGTACTATTAATTTCTATAGCCGCATCCATTTGTACATGTGAATTGTTCGAACACAAGCCGAAAACTTTACAGACTGAATGTTTCCACGATGAATTTGATCTAAATATAATTCTGCAGGTTCAGCACGGGATACTGTTTCTAATAACGTTTAAAACAAACCACGAAGGTGAAACTTGCCGTCTAAAAGTTATCAAAGAAAATTTACCTGCATTGAAACCAGAGAATTATACATTGTTCTAGAAAGGGTATTAATGAATGTAAACAATTTGAGGTAGGAAACATAATTAAGGATTTCTAATACCTTTAAGAACTTACAATTAAAGAATAAAAATTCGGCCTGCCTAAACTGACGTTTCACAAATTACTTACTCTTCCGTTACTTCAGTATAATATGCCTTCCAGTTATTTGGTATCCATTGAAGACTTAAGCTGATAGTATTCATTAAAGAGTATGTAGTCCTCAGAAGTTAATGTTCGACCCTGTGATCCAATATCTGGAACCACGGAGACTCCGCGTTCGATTCCTGCCAAAGGCCTGGATATCTTGTGTGTAATAGTTCCCAGACTGAAAAAAAAATGACAAATAAACAAATATGTTCCTTATTTCGCAAAGTTGCTAAAGACCTAGTTGTTAATGCGAGTCTAAACAGAATTTTTTTAAATTAATTTCATAATTGAATTACTATGCCCAACATATTTTTTATAAAATTCAACTTAAAATCTGCTTCAACTATTAAGTAATGTTCACTTGATGAGGGAATATCCATTGAAGATCCCTTTACTACTTGTGTCAGTCTTCACTGAATTGGATAGATAATAACGTCATGTTCCTTTCAGTAGTAGACACGTTTTTATGTATTTCTTCTATTAATATATTTGGGTAAGCCGCTATTTGCCTCTTATAGAGGTTATATGTACAGTGAATCCAATCTTTAAAAAAGTTGATCTAGAGGTGTGTTTATTTTGCAGGGATAGTTTGAATTTTCCCCCAGCATTCATATCTATAGGTTGAGGTGTTTAATTTTTATTTGGTTGTACGTTTTCCGCGTTAATGTTTGGGTGAGATAGAGACACAAGTATTTTATGTTATCTCTGAAACAGTGAGGAAGAGTACGTTGTTAATTTTGACTGGAGGAACAGTTGTTTGACTGAATCATCCTGGTTTATTTTACGAAGCTATCGACAATCAGTCATTAAGTACGTTCTTTTAGATGGGAAGAGGATTTATTGGGATCTTCCTTTGTCGCAATCACTTCTACGAGTTTTATTAGATTCTTGGATATCGGATGTGTTATAGCATTTCTAGCAAAGGACATAAAACATTGCCCTGGAAAACACCGGATTCTATGGATTTCTCATTATTAATCTGCACTACGAATTGTCTATTTGATAGGTATGATTTATTTAGAACAAAGTAGTTACTGTATTGTGTGCTATTAAGTTTTAATACCGCGCTACACTTCGTGAAAACCCTGTAAAATGTCTAAGGAGACAGTGTTACAAGTTTCAACATAATGTACTTGAAGCTCAATCGATATCATTAAAAGGATTATATTGGCCTATATGAGAGTAGAATTATAGGAAAATGATTAACTAAAGAACGTATACTATTATAATATTTCATGACCGGAACTTGGTGTCCTTCAATATACGTTACCTATTGTTAGACTTAGAATTGTGTCAGTGTTCATTGTACCGTTTTCCTATTAAAGAAAATAGTTTGTCTTCGTCACTATCCAACAATATTAATTCTTTTATGTATTATATGTGACAGAGTTTGTAAATTTAAGTTTTTGAACATTACTTTCACAGTAAGCGAAATAAAAACAAATAACGCTGGGAAAGAATCATAAAAACGCCTTCAATTGCAACAGTATCCCACTTTTACAATGTAATTGGTATTGTAAAAACTAATTGCAACTGTTGTGTGATGTAAATACCAGAAAGTTAAACACATGAATTATCATTAGCTGATTACAATTAGTATTACGTTGTAAAACTACGGTCTGATTTTAGGAAACTTAAAAAATATTCCAGGTATCAAGTTGAATAACATTGTTTTCCAATTGAATTTATGTGCTCTTGAATTTTTAAATAACATTAATTAAAACGACTTCAAACCTCATAATGTGCTATTGTCTGCAGCTATTTACATTTGCCATTTCAAGTTTTCTATCTGCATACAATTCTTGCTTAAACCGTGAGAGAACGTATTTTCGCGTTTATTACTTTTTCATTTATTATTCTCTTTTCTTTTCTGAATAAAAAGGACACACGTCAGCCTTCTGCAAAGCTCTCTGTGATTGAGTTTGTACGGAGAGAAATTTCAGACGACGTACCACCTTACTGAAAGTAATTTGCTTAATGCAGACGTCTAAATGAGACGCGGTGCTTGAACTCTCTCAAATTATCTTTCAAGATTGCAGGCATAAATACATCGACATCCAATTTACGTGGTTGAAGGCTTCCTATTAATAACAACACACCTCGTCTGGTTCGACGGTTGAATGCCTTTGGGGTCAGCGAACTAAAAGAAAATATGTTATCAGGCAATTCCTCTGGACAAGCTAATATATGCATTACTTTTGTCAATTCATGACCTCTAATTCTTCTAAACCCATTATATTTCTAATACACTTATCGTTTCAATTTCTTATATTAATATAATTGTGGATCTCTCTTCCAACTTCATGAATCCAATTTATAGTTGAAGATGTAAGGAAGGAATATGTATAAAGAAAAATATATAAAAGTTAGTATCAGAAAATTGTACTAAAAAAAGAAAATTAACGCTTCAAAGCAATCTTCATAATGTGAAACAATTTAAATTTTACTGATTATATTTTCATGTTGAAATATGAGCAATTTTATCTTTTGTTTGATATACAATCAGAAATTACTGACATATTTATGTATTATGCACTGACCCCAGAATTTGCATTCCCAAATTGTTTAAAAATCTTTTCAAGAAGAATTTAACCATCACCACTAAATCTTCCCCTTTATGTGTAATATGTTGTATTTCACCAGAATAAAGAAAACTTTAAAAGTAAATCGTTTTTCCTTACCGTCAATTAGATTCTTTGTTGAATCAAGTTCCCAAAAAATTAATGTTGGGTTTAGCTATAAACCTTCTAATGGGTTGTTTTATTATGAATCAGATGTACGCAATTTTTTAATTTTTAGACGCATCAACAAGATAGTCAATAACGACTTAAACATATTAAATTTACATTTAACTACACCCTTTAAATTTAAATTATACAAATACAATTTTAACTTTACATTTATGTATTCAAATGTAAAATTTAAATATACATATTAATATACAATTATAGGTTACAATTTAGGGCATTTGTCCCTAGCACAATCTTTTTGATGTCGTTTATAATATAAGACTTGATTATATGTAAATTGTAAAAACGAAACGGGGCTTAATAACACTACTAAAAGAACAACAATATTTTAGATTACCTTTATTTGTCACCTAATTTATTTTTTCTAATGATCACAAATTTGATAGGGACGGTTCGAAACAAGTACCATTACAGGTTAATTATATATACAAAAGACCACAATATTTGTATTAATATTTGGAAAGACACAAATATTGGGTAGTATTTTCATATTTGTTAATTTTTAAATTTTCAATCTGACTTGTGTAATTCCCCTCATGAGCTCTGTATTTTTGCACGAAACACTGGACGTTTTCATTTATTCAATTAGTGTTTGGCCAAATTTTTAATTTTTAATCATTTTGTAGAATGTTACAATGATAGTGAATTTGAATGCTGCATACATCACTCTCAGACTAAACATAATAACTCTGGGAAACAATCATAAAAACGTCTTCAATGGCAATATTTCACCACTTTTACAATGTAATTGGTATTGTGAAACTGATTGCAACTGTTATGTAATGTAAATACCACAGAGTTAAACACCTATGAAATATTATTAGCTGATGCACACTGGTATTGCGTTATAAAACTACAGTCTGATTTTAGGACAAAAAACGGGAATCGGAAATCATCGAGTGTAGTGACAAATCCGACCGCAACGAGACAGCAACGGCAAACTTCCGTCATTTGAAGTCGAATATCAGCAAAGCCACAACATCAGAGTTATCGTCCCAGCTCAAATATTAACATGGCCAGCGACATATCAATTAACATAGAAATATATATGCTGCTGGCGCACAAATCATGCGCATTCTCCAGAAGGACACAGATAGCCCCTGTGCAGGACATGAATTATGATCGCCAGCGGCCATCGTAATACCTGTATCAGTGCGACTCGCATTATAAACATGAGGCTAAATTGCAGCGTGTCCTACCAGCCCTGAAATGCCGAATAAACTGTACAGAAGCGATAACGTCCACAGTAACCCTACAGCACAAGCAAGCAACTATTACGAGCATAACTGGAAAAACGTCAGAGGTTGTGCAGTCGGTAATATTAAAGCATAATATTGTCACTGAAGTCTAAGCGATTCATGCTGCCTGTCACACAATCACACATATAATTGTAATACATATATATCCAAAAATATTGTGCCATTTTTAATAATTGGGGGCCATGTAAACCAATTCCTTTGAATACTGCACAATACTTAAAGTTGAATACTGAGTTTATATATATATATATATATATATATATATATATATATATATAACCGTCCCTATCAAATTTGTAATCGTTAGAAAAAATAAATTAGGTGACAAATGAAAGTAATCTAAAATATTGTTGTTCTTTTAGTAGTGGTATTAAGCCCCGTTTCGTTTTTCCAATTTACATATAAACAAGTCTGATGTTATAAACGACATCAAAAAGATTGTGCAAGGGACAAATGCCCTAAATTATGATCTATAATTGTACATTAATATGTATATTTGAATTCATTTTACTTTATTTTACCAGAATTAATATTACACTAAAATTTTCAACGATATGTAAGATTTAACTTTCCTGGGGTGAAATATAACGTTCACATTATTAAGCAGCTAGATTTAGAGCAGTTATCGGCAATATTGTACTCATGGGAAACTTACGGATCCACTAAGAAATGTTCAATGAATTAGTAAAAACTATTAATTACATTATTTACTTGTGTTTTTGATTAATACGATTTGATTGGAATTAGGCTTATCACAATTTGTATGCTGAGAAAATATGTCGTCTAAATTAAAAGTGATGTGACCCAACAACAAATATTTTTGTGAAAATAAATTGAAATGCAGCATATTTTCAACATCACCGTTATTTTACTCACAATCGTTTCCTTATTTCACATTTACTATACTGAATGGCTTTTACAATAATAAACAATATACAAATATTTGAACGATTTGATTACATTCAAGGTATTTTCTACAATTGTACAATTTACAGAGTTGTAAATGAAAACTGCACCATCGCAATTAAGATTATGTTATGTTCTCTACTTAATCTGTAAATAAAATTATGTATCCAAATAAAAGTGAGTGAAACACTATTTCTATAGTAGTTTTGGAATCCTGAACATGCTCTATTTCCTTTTCTTTACATAATTTTACAACCGTCAGCTGCATTATTTATTCATACTTGTTCCCATTATCATAAAATAATTATTAATTAGTATTTCAACCTTTTAGTATTCATTATCAACGTTATTTATTTCATTTATTTACTGCCTTCCTCCCCTTTAAAGTGACCTATAACAAAATATTCAACCATAGTTAAAATGGGCGTGAGACATGTTTTTATGGGGTTTGTCCTGCATATCTTCCAGGTGAATATCCTAGTCAACTCTCGTTTCCGCATACACCCTTTTAAAATTTACTTCCTATATATTAAAATAAAGTACGGATTAATGCATAATCCTGTATCCTGTCATTCCCTAAAAATAAGAAAAGTCTCGGAGGCATTCCGGAGACCTTTGGCTGCCTTTCTCTCCCTTCCACATTCTACCGTACACTTTGGCCTATTATACTATTAATGGAGTTGTTCCATTTATTTTATCACGCTCATGTAGCCTTTTGCCGTAATAAAACTCGATTGGTGTCTTTTATTTTAAATAGAAACCGGTTTAATGTTTAATGGTCCCAATGATTACGTTATGGAATACTAATATTTAAGCACAATCTTCTACCTTGGCTCTGCAGGCGATGCAGAACCTTGACCTACCGGGTGGACTGCGGACTGTCATCTTGCATGATTCATTCAGAATTTGGAGTGACTTGGTCAGTGTATCTTTTCTCCACCAATCTAAATCCCAGTGCCTATTTCAGCACTATCGGATCCTCAATGTTTAAAAAATTAACGAGGGTGTCCGTAAAATAATATCCTAGTTTAAATGGCATATTATAATAGTTGTATTTGGACTAGTTCTAACAACTAATAATTTGAATTGAAGGTAAATTAACCTAATTTTCTTACAAATATTCAATATATACACCTTTTGTTACTCGGCAGACATCCAATCTAAAGTCATATTCATCTCACTCTTTGGTTAACGAGTTCGGTTAATGGAAGCTATAGCTTCTTCAGTTTCGTGTCTCTGTACAACAAAATTATTGGTAGTGGCGCAATGAAGAAAAGATTCAGAAAACTACCAAGAATTAATGGTACTGAACAGAGTAATTTTGGGAAATGATCCTAGTTCGTAGTGTTTTGAAGCCTAGATGTACTGGGTAATAAATAACAAAAAGCAATCTGTTACCTCTCGTGCATGTGCTTATGAATCACTTTGAGTAACTCTTTAGTAATTGTCTTGAAACAACACTCTACGACGATTATGGTTGATACTATCAACTTTTCATAAATACGGAATGGGCTTATTATACTTCCTATCAGAATAAATGAAATTATTTTCATTTCACAGAGTTTCTTTGAAACTTCTTTCAGTTTCCTGCACTTTTTTCCTCGTCCCCACTTCTTCCATTCATTGTTTTTCTAATAATCTTTCTATTACTCATTATCGTTTCTTCCTTATCCCACACTCCTCGTTTACTATTTATGACCTAGAAAATGTATTTGGTTTTACCGAAATATAAGAATTTATGGGTAAACAGTATAATTACAAATCAGTCCTATGGAAATATTTAGGTTAACAACATTATAATATACTATATTTAATATTGTTTAGTTGTGAGTGATTATTATACGTAAAAAAATTGTAACCACTCATCTATTTGGTACCTTTCGTTTCATATTGATCCATAATTTTTATTAATGAAACAATCTTAATTAAGACATTGTTGGAAAAAAATTAAAAGATCATAATTTCAGCCAGGATATATATTTGTGATACAGAAAAAATCAATGGCATTTCAAATTTATCTACCAAAATTTTAGGATCAATAGATTTGTTGATACTTTTACTGTGGGATGTGAAATATTTGCGTTCTAGCTACATCTCGCTTATTATTACTCATTTGCGTAAATATTGCTTCCGAAGCCTTCCTAGTGGTTCTAGCTAATCCATATTCAAGTAACTGGGAACGTAGAGGCTCACAACCCGGCTGTCTAGTTTTACAGCTTCCCTTTTTCCATATTTCCATCATAACTATAATGAACTGTACGCCTTCCTGGTCACATAGATTAAAACGATCATTTCCCTCGCTATCCCGTACGTTGTATAAAAGACTTTATTAGAATAAGACAACGAGATTCAGCTTTTTCCAATGATGGAATGCCCAATGGTGGTCAGTATTTCCTTTCCTATAATTTAATGGTCTTGTTTCTTAGAAATAATATTACCTTGTCCGACGTTCTAATTTCAAATGTTTTAGTCGCACGAAAATCGTCTGTAAGATTGGAAGTCGAGCAAAGAAGATTCAGTAGAATGAATTTTTTTATATAAATGTTCAATAAAATACCAATACAAGAAACGACGATAATGGACTGATGAGTTACAAATTTCCACCATTTTGTACATTCCTGTACTTTTTTTATAAATTGACAGCAAGTAGCATAGTGTTATAATGTTTAAAATTAGCAAAGTCCTGGTGATTTATTACATCGTTTTCAGAATGAATATAAGAACTTAAGACACCTAAGCAACAATTTGTTAATTATTATTAACATAAGAGTTCTTATAACTATGAATTATCATCTGTTACCACTACAGAAGTTGATATTGAAACATCTACACCATAAAAATCAGTATTAAAAGGTTGTTCGTTATTCAATACGGAATGTTAACATTAAGTAGAATCCTTATACCAGTAGTATTATCAGTAAAATATATAAATTAAATAAATATGTTTTTAAAAGAATTTTAACCTTCCACAGCTTCCGGAAATAAAATGAAATGGATAGCCCAACCAAACAGATGAATTATAAATTATTTAATACTTAGTTAAGATATTAACAATACTGTACGTTTATTTAAGTAATTCATAAATGTAAAATACCGACAAGTAGTATTTACAGAAAAATGGAACCACACACAGAGTGCCAGTTGGGACGTATGAAGCCGTATTGACCCTAAGTTTGATTCTAGCGACAGGATAAGGAAAAAGAAGCACACTTTCACCGCGTTTTTAAAGCTTACGATAATTTAGATTGAAGAAAATAACAATCCAACACGTAAAGATTTTTGAGAGTACGCATTGTATAAAAAATTTTACTGAATGGAGCGCATACAGAAGAATATGGCCAGTTTGTAGCCCGAAAACTATTATTATACGACGGACAATTACGAAAAATTTATGACTATTATAAGACTGTTGAAGTGTTTTATTTACAAGTGCGAGATTCCTTAGGATTTTTAAAATGGTTATAATAAAATACAGATTGGGAAGGACTATCTACTACTTTTACAGAAGTCAAACAGTAGGAATTAGAATTAATGGATAAGAAGACGTCAGTCAATACGGGTGTTAAAAAAGGTGGAAGACCGCTAAAACTTAATTAAATTACTTTATTAAATTATCAATTGTTCTGAAAATATAAAAACTGAAACTAAGTATGCCTGGAAAAAATAGTTGATAGTTTTAATTGTTCCGTTCGTCTTTTAAGAAATAATCAGTAATACTCCGAGGCATTCAAATGTAGTGGTGTATTTACGGCAGCTGTCATCAAATTGAAACGTTGATTCCGCGTAGTTCAGTACTGTGTTCGTCGTTTGTGTTTATCTTATCCCTAGCCTGAATGTGCTCTGTTTACTCTCCTGTGTTGTGTGATTTCATATTTCGAAACTTATGTTGTTTAATTTTCTAAATAATTATATTGTCTACAGTGTATTTAATTTGTATACATACTGTAAATATATTATATTCTGCCTTCAGTAACGACAAAGTATTTTTAATATTTTATTGTATTTGAAGGTATGCTGGGCCGGTAAATTTGGGTGACCCTAATTTTAGTTATGTACCTAAACTTATATTTATAATTAATTGTATCGAGTAAGAATTGTTATAATTTTTTATCCATCCCCTTCCCCCTTCTGGTATATCAAATTACCTCGTTACAGATCTAGTGGAATAAGTAAATCAAATCAAATTCTCCTGGAGTAAGACAGTAATCTACGGATGGCTAGGACAAAACGTAATGAGATAAAATGCTATTATAATGCGAATGTGATAAATTAAGCGATGTAGTCTAACCTTTGGAGAACTGTTAAAAATGTGGAAGTACTGTATGACAATACTAGAATTGTGTTTTCTCGCCATATTTAAGGAGTGCGTTCATTTGTCATATGAGAAGGACAACTGCTCCTTAGAAAAGACTTATAATTGTATATATGTTCCCAGATTTTAAGGAAATTAAGGATTAGTACTTTTAAGATAATTACTATATGTAGATTAAAAAGAATCATACTCTTCATATCGTCCATTGACTGGTTGGGTTATTGACACCTAATTACGTATTGATATGTAGTTTATTTCTACGACTATTAATGTGGAAAATTTGATTCACTATTCACGGTGAGAAAATAAGACAAACCTCAGACAATTATTTTGGTGGTCTATATAAATTACCCCTACGTGTAGGAGGCCTTATTATTATATAAATTATTAAGCAAAGTTGAAGTTGAGGCACATCTAGAGGAAGTTATCGGTCGTATACGAACTTAATGTATTAGTCTAACGGCTTAGGGTTTCCATGTTATAAATCGTGGTGAACTCTTACCAAATAAAATTGTAAATTTGTCATGATACTGAGGCCTGATGTTTGGTGGTGTGGAATTTTTGTAGCAGGGAACAGCTCAGCAGGACAGTTGTACAAAGATATCTTGAACACATTCAGATGTGATATTGTAAATGAAATTAGTCTTCATGAAGTCGTTTATTCAGGTAATATTGCTGTTCATGTCTTAAGTAATTTCTGATGAAACCGTGATGAAGGTTTGGAAATAATCATAAGTTTCTTGTGGTTGTGTTTTGGTTTCACTCTCACCATTCATCCTGATTGGTCTGAAGTCCTGGTTTCATACTTGTCTATAGAACGGTGTTGTACGACTAAAAAGCAATTTTAAACTTCATTCAGTATAGAAATATTTAGAATTCAATTAAACCTTCCAAACTCTTGTCAGATCTTATTCATCAACATACTGAATTAAAATTTATTCCTACTCTTACTAAGGAACCGTCACTAATCCATTACACACTCCCCCCCCTTCCCGCAGGTCGCATAGACCGCATGGCCATTAGCGACAACGGTGTCAATTATTCACATATTATTTTACAATTATTCACTTACAATTATATATTTACAAAATATGATACTGGCAATCCCCATTTTCTGTTCGTTAACTGATATTAAATTATTTTTCTTCTTTACATTTGATTTTTAAATTTAAGACACAAAATACAATACATTTAAAGTGTATCAAAAATCTTAGTGTAATTAATTATGTATTTTTGATATTCATGGGAGTACACGATAATTTCTGCCCTTTAGATATTTTAGTCTATGTCGGTGGTATTTGGGGCACTGCTTGATGACGTGCTCCATATTTTAGGGAGTAATATTACACAGATCACATGACGCTGGGATGGATGTATCCATACCCTGGATTGTTTCATAGTTCAATCAGTTGACAAAACTAGGTTTTCAAGTTAGTGGACGTGATTGAGCTTATATTGAATTATAGAAATAATTGTAAAAATATATTTTATACATTTTTTCATTGTCAACATTCGTTTCTATCATGGCTTTAATTAAAATTTGCATGAATTCATTTCCTTGAATTCAGAGTAACCACTAATTAAACTTTTCCATGTTAGTACGTAAGTACTGCTTATTATGCCTGAATTCTTTTTCGGTAGTTAATAAATTCCTGCCTGTGCAGAAATGTAAAAAAATATTACTATGTAATCCCGCGACGTGAATATCTATATTTCATATTTGTTCCTGGCTCTATAATGAATATGCTCTTGAAAACAAAGACAACAAGAAAAGGTAAAACCTAGTATATTCTCATGTCCAAATTCCCCAAAGTTTCGACAAGAACTTTTAGAGTACAGTGATCTTTTTTTTTCATTTATTTCTGAAAAGTGATCATCTATTTTGTCTATATTTTCAATAATATAGTTTAATATTAAACGTGTCCAATTACTGTTCCTTCCCTTAAGCTGTTACGTGGATTGTCAAAGCCTTGGTTTGCTTGGCCTTATTTGGTTACGTGGAGGCGTGGTAATTGGTTGGGATGTGTTGTCTGTTTGGGCAGCTCTGCCCACCCACAACCAAACCTCCCCTCGGCAGAATTCGATTCGCCCTGTGTAATTACGTAGCCAATTGACGTGCGGCAAACATCTATCGCGGAATCGACGTGCTTGAAATTCACATCTTTCGCCGAGATTTCGGCGCCCATTGTTTAACCCTTAATTCCATTATACATCCCTCCCGGTAATAATAACGAGCTTGTTTAATCAACACTGTGAATCCAACCATTCCTAAATATTGAGGGTATCATGAAAATCTATACTCTATATTATGAGGTTTTAATCATTTTTCACTCATCCTGATTTTCCTTACCATTCTATTTATTAGTTTAAAACCGTAGCTGGAGCAATCGCATTTCAAATTTCCTTTGAACGCGTCATGATTTTCAAATTATTATATGACATTAATTATGTTTAAAAAGAACACTATAAATTTCCATTTGAGATGTAAGGTAAACAAATTGTTTAAAATATTTAAAAACAAAATTTCAGGGTCTTTAAAGGATCTCCGGTGAAAACAATATTTATCTACGGATCTATTCGATACCCATTAGCCTACTTAATGGGAATAAAATTATTTTATTGGAATTTTTCCTATTAGTTTTTTGTCCCCATTATTATTACTACAATTTATTAATTCTTATTTCACCGACAGTTAATATTGCAGATATAAATTGAAGATTCATAAACGTAAAATTAGTGTTACCCCACGATTTTCTGTCATATAGTACATGAAATTAAGTATATAATGTTAAAAACAAATGATTTTAATCAAATGAAGTGATACATTAAAAAATAATCGCTTTTACAACATCGGTTTCATTTATAAGCGATTACTGATTAGAAGACGTTGCACATTCTACTCATTTAGAAAAGAAGTTAGTCATAATTCTGAATAATTGTAAAGATAAATAAAAGGTTTTTTCTACCTTTGGGATATCATTATAAGGTACATTAATGAGTAATGAGACCTAAATTATTATTATAAATCTGTTGTTGTTGTGGTATTCACTCCTAAGACTGGTCTGAAACAAGCCTCCAAGCTTACCTATCCTGTACAAGTCTTTTCATTTCTACTTAGCTACCCTATCCCACGTCCTCCCTAATCTGATTAGCGTATTCTATCCTCGGCCTCCCTCTTCTGTTCTTACCCCGCACATTTCCCTCTAATGCTAATTTTACAAGGCCGTCAGGCCTTAAAACGTGGCCTTCCCTTGTTCGACGTCCTCGCTTTTCTCCTATTCCGTTTGGAACTTCCTCGTTAGTTACTCTACCCACCCAACTGATTTTCAGCATTCGGCTATAGCACCACATTTCAAAGGCTTCTATTCTTTTCCTTTCCACAACACCTATCGTCCACGTCTCACGCCCATATAACGCCACGCTCCATAGGAACATTTTTAGCAACGATTTACTAAGAATCACACTTTTTTACCCGTAAGTAAATTCCTCTTCTTAGCAAAAGCCCTCCATGTCTGTGTTATCTTACTCTAATATACTTCTATCATCCCTAGTTATTACGCTTTCCAAGTAGCAGGATTCATTAATTTCCCTCAAAATATCCCTTTCCAATCTAACACACTTTATTATTCCACTGTTTCCCATACTGCACTCCATTATCTTCGTTTTCCCTCTATTAATTCTCATATTGAACCTTTTTCTCCAGGACAACGTTCATTTCATTTATTATGGTTTCCAAATATTCTACCTATTCCCCCAATACTACAATATCGTCGGCAAAACGTAAGGTTTCTATTTATTCTCCTTGCAGTATGGTTCCTTATCCATACTCCATTTTAAATTTCTTCATTGCCTGTTCTATATATAAGTTAAACAGCATGAGCGACAGACCGCTTCTTGTCTTACTACTTTCTTGATTACGGCTTTCTTTTCTTGATCTTCTGTGCTAATTACTGATGTCTGTCTTCTGTAGAGGTTATGTATAAGCCTCCTTTCTCGATATTTTATTCCAGTGCTCTTCAAAATCCTTAATAGCCTGTTCTAGTTCACATTATCAAACGCTTATTCTAAATCTACAAATGCCATGAACGTAGGCCAATTTTTTCTTATCCTCTCTTCTAAAATTAGTCGCAAAGTTAATTCAAACCAAAATGATGGTCTCCTAACTCGCATTCTATTTGACGTTCCATTCTTCTATATACTATTTTAGTTAATATATTGCATGCATGGGATACTAAACTTATTGTCCTGTGCTGTTCGCATCTATCAGCCCCAGTCTTTTTCGGTATGGATATAATTATGTTTTTACTAAAATCTTTTGGGATATTTCCTGTTTCGTAGATTTCTGAATAGCCGTGATATTGCTCCTTCGCCCGATGATTTTATCAGCTCTGCTGGAATGTTATCAATTCCTGGCGCTTTAGAGTTGCTCAGATCTATCAACTCCCTGTCCAACTGTGACGTTATAATGTTGTCCCCCAACTCTTCATCACCTACTTCCTCTTCTTCTTCTATCAATGCCTGTGATACAGCTCTTCTAGATATTCCTTCCATCTTTTTGCTTATTCTTTATTGTCCAGAATTGGCTTCCCATCCGCTCTCCTGATGTTCTTCCTAATATTTTTTCTCGCCGAATGTTTATTTGATTTTCCTATAAGCTGTGTCTATTTTCACTATCACCGTGAAATCTTCAACCGCTTTGCATTTCTCTTATAGCCATGCCTCTTTGGCTGATTTTCACTCCTTATCTATCTCATTCTTCAAACGTCTGTACTGCTCTTTACAAATTGCCACTTTCACGACTTTATATTTACGCCTTTCATCAAAAAATCTATGGAAGACCAAATAATATTTATAATGTAGTTGAACGTAACTATAATTAGAATATATAAATTGAAAGTAATTTCAATTAAAGTTACATGTAGCTAACCTGAGTGTAGAGATCGTTGTTGCTTCACATCATACAGTTCCTGGGTTCTAATCCTGGCCTTGGCATGGTGGTTGTGTCTGCGTTTTAACACAGTCAGATTACAGATAATAATTTCCCCCTTTACCGTAGTCGCTAATAACCATAGTAGTTGATGCGACTTTAACTACAAAGATTAAAAAAAGTTACATTTAATACTATCAAATATTTGTTTCAGTTAATGTAAAATATCTCAAAAACGAGCATATTTAACATAAATAAATTTAAAATTCATATGAAAACACTCACATAAGTAGAATTTGAAACGTAATTAAAACAGCTTCCCAAATGAATAAGATTTTCATATCCTTTGGATGTTAAAATAATGTATCATATTTTACTAAAATAATTTGTATCAACGTTCTCATAAATATTAACTTTAAGAAATATTTGTTCTCTCATCCATTTCTTTTTAACATTAATCGAATCAAAATCTCAATTATGGGGCTAAACATGATTGAATACCGCTGAATTCCAATTAATTCTCTAATATTTGTTACGAGTTTATAATTTTACTTATTTTTTCTCAATATAACAAATATTGCAATCAGTTCAATTTGCAAATAGCATTGTTTCTCAAATTTAGTATTGTATTTACTGAAAGATTTACAAACAATTTTAACATAATAATTACCCAAATAAATAAAGTTAAATTTTATACTTTTTAAATGAGTCCGTATTTTCATCATTAATGTTTAAATTTAATTTCAAAAAGTTTTTATTTAAGGCTTGAAAATGAATAGTAAATATGAAAGACTGTTGAGTTCCGATAAAAAGTCTAATTCAGAAACAGAATCAGTATTGACAAAAAAAGATGCTTGCACATACCAATCGAAATTGACTAATCAATACACAACGATGCAATTTAATTAGTGTATCAAACGGTATATGCACACGCAAACATATATATATATATTAATTTCTACATTAGATTACAATGATATAATTAACATCCAAATGACACGAAGTATGATATCCAATGACGAAATATAAAGGCTGCTCCACAACTAATGTCAGAATAGTTAAAGTTAATGATGTCAATTGTCAGGGTTGTAGCTTCTTGTTTCAAGGGCACAATTAAAGAGTAACATGCAATGGTTTTATTTATTCTGTAGTTCTAAGTCTTATTTCATATTTGGTTTTTGACCATCATGTCAAATTGTTAGAGAATAAAATTAAATAAAGCAAAACATTTAATGTAGATTGGAAGCTAGAATTTTTCTTTACTTCTATGAAAGAAAAATCATTGTGTTTGTTGAGCAGTACAGTCAAAGCTAATATACACTATTTGACTCGGCAATAAAAAAAAATCAGTTCAGAAGGTCAATCTTTACAAGCTGCATTTCAATAATTGAAAAATTAAAAGTATCATCAATGTATTTGTTTTCCAGAATAAAATACCACTTCAGTTGATGTAACTTACAAAGCTTAGAAAAAGAAACAAATCCTTCCATCCATGATGTAGAAATAACTGAAGAATGGAGTTTTCAAGGACCGGGTGTGTTAGATTCAGAAGAAATTATATAAATAGAAACAAATGAATAAAGTATTATTATTTCACTGCATTTTATTTGAACAAAATATTTGTACAAAATCAATCGTTTTACAAGAGTTTGAATAGGACTGTTATGATTGTCGATAAATATAACAGAAATATAGTAATTTTACGTATTTATAGATAACCTGATTATGAATCACTTTATTTTTTTCAGTTTTAAGCTAATCCGGAAAACAACAAATTATACTTGTCTGTGATTTCAACATATTTTCCTGGATAACTCCCGGACAAGTTAGAAGGCTTCTTAAACTGCTTTGGTATTTTCCTAATTACCCAAATTCCAAACGGACAAGGAAATTGTATAGAATACCTTGTGGAGTTACATAGACACGGCTACTTACAGGATACGCCAATTGAAATCTGGAATTACTGACCATAGAGCCCAATTTATGTACCTTAATGATTATTTTATTCAAACTGTAAATATGGCCCAATGGGTACAAGCAAGAAACCTTGTCCTGAAAAATACTGATTAATATAAAAAAATGTATATAATTGATTGACTCCCTCTTCTTGAAAATATTTTTAATTATTATGTATTGATTGTTGATTAAGTAGCTTCCATTAAATTAAATCGTATAATACACGATACACCAATAAATATGATTACGAACAGTTTTCGAATTTCATGCAATAAACTCTACTACTTGAACAAACTTATTAAAACTGATCAGAATCTCCAAGATATATAAACTCCATTCAAACTAACAGACATATTTAACAAAGAAACTTAAAAATGTGACTGGCAAATGAACCAATAACGATAAATAAAATTGCACTTGTAGAACAAAGTTGTACTATTTCTGGTAGAGACGTTGAGTGAATATTCAATTCGTATTTGTTACAAACATTCTGGTTACCGATAAACCTCTGCGTAAGGATGAGATTTAAAAATTCCCCTCCTAAATTTACAAATATTATATTTATTCAACGAATAAATGAAGGTGAAATAATTACTGTAATATGAAATTTGAAGTGCTCAACAGCAACAGATATGCTGTATATAATGTAACAAGCAAAATGGTAAAATAATGTGTTATTTCTACCACCTAACCACTTAAATCGTATTTAATAAATGTCTTTCCGATTATATGAAATTCGTTAATGTAATCCCCCTTTTTAAGAAAAGACCGCAACCAAAATATCAAATTATAGACCCATTTCTCTCCTTCCTATTTTTTCCAAAATATTTGAAAAATAAGACATCACATTACACAATTTTTGAATAAAAATGATATTTTAACATCATCAAAAAATAGTTTCCTTAAAGGAATGTCCACGAATAGAGCAATGTACAACTTCATTCAAAATATCCCGAATTCATTGGATGAAGGACTGAAGGTAGAAAGAATATCTGAAAATATGTCTACTGCTTTTGACACTTTAGTTCACCAAGTACTACTATAAAAGATGAAATAGTTCGGGGAAATGCGGCACTCTACTAAGATCATATCTTACAAACCGTGAACAACAATCAGTAGTCGAATTTAAATATGACCAACTTGATTTATCCGATCGGGAATTTATAACATACGGAGTTCCTCAAGGATCAATTCTTCACCTTTGATTTTGTTCTATACATAAATAATCTTTCAGGATACGTTCGTCCTCTAAAGTTGATTCTCTACGCAGATGAGACATGAGTTATTGCGGATAAAAATTGCGATAAACTTGTTAATAAACAGGACAGCACTCTGGACATATTCTAAAAGTCTGATTTAAAGAGAATAAATTATCCCTCAAGTTAGTTGTTTAGTGTTGATGCTAGTAGCAGATCCGTAGACTAGTTTTCAGACAATGCGCCTTTCCTGGGCTTACAGACTGAAGTGGCATGACCATATAGATCTATTTGCTGGTAAACTAAGTTCAGTTTGTTACTCTCTAAAAACAGTAATGCAACACGTAGACAAAAAAAGAACCTTGAAAACGCTGAACTAGCGTATTTTCATTCAGTCTAATTGAGCGGTAACTGTTCAAGGAACAATGAAATATTTAAGTGGAAAAAAACGTGTCATCAGAATTCGTTCTAGCATGATTTTACTTTTAGGTCGAGTAGCAAGCCTTTCTTTAAAATTTTGCAATAATTAATTTGCCTAGCCTATACATTTATGAAACTTTAAAGTTTGTAAAGCGGAACATAAATTTAATTCATACGAATGACAAATTTCATGAATACACGACTAGAAATCGCTCAGCTAAAAGGCCCGAAAGGCATAGCGTTATTGTTTTCCAAAACAGTATTCACCCTGTCGGGATAATTTTATATAATAGCCTTCCTCCGAGGTTAAGAACAATCATAATTACAAAAGTATCATGAAACAATTTAAATTATTTTATTAAATGGAGCGTTTTACTATTAACGTTCCTTCAAACAGGTTGAATGTGTTGCTTTGTAAAATTTATAACTTTAGGTACAGAATTTTCTCCTGTTTTGTTTGTTTCAAGTATTGCCTATAGCTCCTAAGAAAGGTCAGATTACTCGTCACGCAGTTCCAAGAAGTGATATCTCTATTTCTTCTGTTTCCAATGATTTTATACTATATCTTATTTATTCTAATTATACATTTTGTATTAAATTATGTGATTTTATTTTGTTCTTATTACTTATTTGTTACTGATGTATGACGCATTCTATTTCCTCTAATGGAAACAACAATAAATCTAAATCGTATCATACTGCCGTAATTACAGTGCGTCAACATAAACTACAGTCGAGGAAACGTAGTGTTGATCTATCATACTACTACTACAAGGTTCGCTGGCTATTAACGAATCATGTTTTCAATAAGAACAAATAATCTCACTATAGAAGCATTTTCCAGAAAGATTTCCTTTTTTAATTCATTACAATAAAAAAAGAACTTAAATATTTTCCTGCAATGAAAAACTATGAATTTATATGAACTGAGTCAAACGTCCAATGATTTCGTAAAAATTCATCACTTTTCAAAGCCATTCCTTTATTGCTTGGATATATTGGCAGAACACGTCCTGGAGGGAACAAAAATGGTGAAGGGTCATAAACGTGAAATTAAAATATTCAATGAAATTAAAATGTTCACTGTCATCGTCATCAAGTGATATCAGTCAGAACAATCCCGCCAAGAAACTGGCATTTGGAATCATTCAGTGAATACATGAAAGACTCGTATCGTACTACAAACTGAGTTATTCGAGTCGGGGGAAGATAGTCTTCTCATATCCATTTTAGACGCTACAATGAATCCTATGGAAACCAATACCCACGTGAACAATCCTACTTTTGAAGTACATATTCCTGCAAGTCAAGTTCTATCATAACAAAAAGTTAAAAGGTGTTTATGCACGAAAATTACAATTGCTCATTTAGAGAATAAATTAAGGTTGCACGTAAAGAATCTTGATCGAGATATTCAATTGCAGGAAACTAAATATGCGCTAACTTAAATTTTTCATTGGATAAAAAGTTATGTCTTGTTGAGATATTTAAAGAAAAATATCGAGATAACTATGTTAATGCGTCTTCAAGCGAGGTTGGCAGATTAAGGACAAAATAGTGATATTACTCATTGAAAAATAGGGGTCTGTAGAGTATAAAATCCTTCAAGATACTGCATGCATTGCATACGGACATTACATTTTTACGGATCTTTTCTGCCACGAAAACAAGATGCAAGGCTAAAATCAATTTATCTATTATATGTGAGGGCCATCTCAAATAATTTAAACTACAACTTGTTCTATTCACGAATTAGCTCGCTAAGAATGCCTTGTCTCACTTCTCGAGGTTGGGTGATGAAGGAAAAACTTAAGAGTTACGAAGATAGTTTGCAGAGACTCCATGGTGAATTTGGACGAAGATTTGAAGACTTCAGAGGCATTAAAAATACTTTGATATTTTCAATATGTATTTTAATTTTAACTGTTATACAGTAAAACCAGGCTTGCAATTTGAAAATATTAAATTACAATGTGACACTCATCTCAAATAGCTGTTTTTTAATGTTTCAAAATTAGAGTTCTACAAGTCTTTGTCGAAATCCACTTCCCAAAATCTTATATCGCATGCCCAGAAAGTTACTGTTAGGTTTGCTTCATCATATATATGTGAACAGGTGTTTCCTACAATGGAACTTTGACAGAGTTGCTTTAGAGACAGACTGACAGATGAGCATTTAATTTCTCTTATAAGAATAAGTGCATCCCACTTCGAACCAAATTATGAAAAACTTTTAGAAATGCAATCACAGTTTCATTCATCACATTTTTCTTCATAATTTTTCAGACATTAATAGGATTTAGTATCACAAGTACTTTGTAAAATGTATCATTGATATTTTTATAAAAAAAATGTTGGCCCGTCTAAATTGTTTTCCTTTCACTTGACCCCATATTTATAACGTTTTTCTGAACTACACCATCTATCCTTTTTTTAAATATATTAATACTTAATATCTTTGGTAAATTAATAGGTTTCGTTAGAATTTAACGTTACTCCACAAGTCTCTGTAACTTCTCATTGTTTATACTGAAGTAATTAGCTGTAACACTACATTAAAATATAATTATCAATCTCAAAACATCCCTACATTTTATAACAAACTTGTAAATTATTAAAGTATTTAAATAAACAATACACTTTACGAAGGATATATAGAATTCATAACACTCCGAGGATTAGGAACAACTTATTTAATTGAATTGCAGGAAACAAAGCAGTAGCGTTACACTCGGAATGTATTCATAAACATTTTAAAATCTGTAATATTTTAATAATGGCATAATACAGTTTTTAAATACGAGTCACTTTAAGAAAATAATATTTCATATCACATTCATTCAAAATTTTAACCTTTAGCTCGTTATAAAAGCATTAGACATTATGAACTATATGGAGGTATAATTTGATGAATAAAGAGCAAGGGATGTGGTATTTCACGCATAACTTAACATTCTTTTACACAACTTATTTAGAATTCAAAATTAATGTAATACTAAACGTGAAAATGGAAACTTTATTATTATTCATTAGCAACGTTGTCATTAGCAAATGTCTGCCGTCCATTATAAATAATCTTTTTTAAAGATAACTTTTGAGCTTGAATCCCGGTCCACATCCTCCTTGGACTATTTTTATAATTTCACCACTGCTGACATGCACCGTATCTTCTCTACCACCAAGCTAAAATTAGGTTTCACACGAAAGTAAGCATGGTTTTGACTCCTGCTCTACCCAGATTTGGTATCTGACATTGTACTGCACATTCTCGTGATAGGCTTGCATCCCAAAACTTAATTTTTCGCCCTATGTAGCTTTTCTTTTTGCAATGAGTGGCTTCCAAATTATTTTTTTAACCAATTTTTTTTCCATTAATTGCATCATGTCTTTGTTGGGGGACGTGTCCTATCTAAATGATTTACTTCGTTGTATCCAAACTTTGTCATTTTCTTTTCCTTTTTAAATATCCTAATTCTACATATTCCTGAATTGGTGTTTCACTAATTGGGTCAGATTGACATATGTTCATTGATCATTAATTAAATATTTAATTCTATGGTCTGTCTCTAATATATTAATTTTCTGCTCTTCCATTCCGTTGTTCGGAATTTTGCAATACATTTTTCACTTTAAGTGTTAAATTTAATGCCAGACTATCAATTCTAGATGCCCATTGACTTATGAGTCCTTGATGTAATAATTCAACTGAATAATGATCTAGAGTTTTCCTCTCAAGATAATTTTGTTTAAACACTATTTCACTTTTGTAAATGACCCTTTATTTACTCTGGCTAATAATTTCTCCTTTGCGTCTCCTACAACTCTTCCTTCAACAAACTTTAACACTGTATTATGATTATTCAGTAAACTCTCTATGTTCCACGGAATCACCGTAAAATGTATGGTGCCTTTGATCGCATTTTCCTGAATATTCGACATATTGGAAAAACGGATGTAATTGGTTTATATTTACATATATATGTGAACAGGTGTTTTCTACTACGAAACATTGACAGAGTTGCCTTAGAGACAAACTGATAGATGAGCATTTAACTTCTCTTCTAAGAATAAGTGCACCCCAGTTGAAACCAAATTATGAAAAACTTTTAGAAATGCAGTCACAGTTTCCTTCACAATCTTTCAGTAATCAATAGGATTTGGCATCACAAAAAATACAACTACTCTAAAATGTATTGTTATTGTTTTTTTAATTGTCGGTCCGCCTAAAGTTTTTTTCATTTCCTTTGGCCCCTTTTTTTAAAATGTTTGCCCATCACTGATGATAGAAATCATTTGCATAATGATTTTATTATTTTTTGCCTAATCGTTGGAGCGGGAAGATGACTTTCTTCATTATGTTGTGTTCCGAGATGAATAAACCTTGCATCTACGTTAGAATTCGGGGGGTCATAACATCCTATGAAATTGAACAATATCAAAGCGTTTTCCCAAAATTAATTTTCTCCGTTGTGTAACGACGTCAAGAGTAGTGTCCAATTTTTTCGTAGAAGCTACCTTTACTGGAGTGGCTTATGTGGATTTAGATTTATTATTATTCAATCCATTAGTCCTCAGTTGAGGAAATAGGATACGTCAAATATAATATTACAAGAAATATACCAAATTTTACAACTAAGAATTGAAGGACGAAAAGAGGAAAGATTAAATTCAATGTTGCTAGAATATCTATTTCCCTTATTAGAAGGTGAATCTGAAATCTTAATTGTGCAACAAGATGGAGTGAAATCTCTATTTACGGGAGAGAGCTTAACCAAAGTGTGGAAAGGATCAGATTTATGTTTCTGTGTGTGTGAAAGGTGAACACATTTAACAAGTGTTTATAAACTTACGTTGCTCTACCTTCAATATATGATTTGTTCTACACAGTGAAAATCAAATTTTAATTACATGAAATTGAAACTGAGACATTATTTTATGGAATAACTGTTTATGAGGTCAATCTGTTATTACCTGAAACACGCAAAAGTAAAAAATATATAATGTAAATAACTGCTTAAATTTTATTTGTAAACAAAATTTTAAATTTAAATGTAGTATTAGTAATTGTTGTTCAAAAATATAGTATCTGAACTGAGACAACATTTAATTTTAAAACATAGTCTCTTCGTATCTGTCGCCCCGTAGAGTCCAAAGCTTGGTCTGTCCGTGATATCGTTGACAATCAGTTCTGCAACGTTCTCCTCCGGGGTACGGACGTCATTTGAAAGTTAAGCATATATAAAATAGGGACTTCAAGTAATATCACTAAACATAGTGATATGTTTACGTTGCCTTTCAACTCCTCTAGTCCGTTGAAGTAATTCTTAAACATTTCTCAAATATGAATGGAATTCATTCTAGCACGGACATTTGGATTGAGTTTTTAATGTGTAATTGAAGTGCATTATCAGCATACTTTAACCTGTAGCAAATACTTCTCCTGAACTTTAAATGTTACATAAAGAATCGTCTGTATTTTCGTCGTAGCAGCCATACGTAAGAAAACCATTTAAAATATATTTACTGGTCCATGGAACTTGAGCTATTGGACAGTTCGTATCAGTTTTGGTAGATCGTGTAAAGTTTCATCAAGTTCTCGTGCAGAACGCAAAAACTTCGTCTCCAACAATTACATGTGGAACAACTATTTGTTAAGGCAGTGCTTTTGGGTTTGATAAGTTGAATGTATATTTTTAACTTTTTCCCTATTTACCTAACTTCTAGGAAAAGAAAATCTGAAATAACAATGATTGTGTACGTCTGCGGACTTCCTGCGTGCCCGTACGACTTCTCATGAATAAAACACAAAGAATGGTTAAAAGTCAGAAATGGAATAATTTAATTAGAATAAGTTTCGGTCCCTAACTTTAGGAGGGTACTCAGTTCCTTAATTAATTTTTTTAATTTTTCCTGTTGCTCCTGCAAAGTCCGGGGCCGAAATATAAAATTGGGAGACGAAACGTAGTCTAATTAAATTATTCCATTTCTGACTTTTGACCATTGTTTGTGTTTTATTAAGTCCGATAAAATTACTTTATTTAAGATTTTGATAAAGTTGGATTAATTATTTGTTAAATTATATAACGATTACAGTATAATAATTTAATTAGATTATAATATCCTGTAATTTGAATATAATGGATATGGATAAAATATAATAAAATAAAACGGAGTTTGATCGTTAGAAGTCGATACACAGGATTTGAAGAATTGAACCGATGTAACAAATACCAATAATCCTTTTGCTACCTGCTCATGGGCCTGAACCTTCTACCTGCTGTTTGACTGTCCCATCTCTACACGTCGGATGAAGTCACGATAATAAGCGCGGTGGTGCTGTGTTGGAGTGTAGTTCGCTTTAATGGCTGAATTCCGTTGTTTTGTGTGAAATATTTGTGTTCACGTGGTTATACCAGAAGTCTTGTGACGTCAACGCTACTCTGTCCCCATCCCTTGTAGTCGGGCCCATCGGCACATACCTGATCGAAGCAAGGAACATGGTTTCGAACGTAACATCTAATGGACTCGAGAACTACTATGGCTCAAACCATGGTGAACCATAGTTCAAACCGAGACGCGACTACGAGTTTACGCCTTGCTCATGACGTCACTTGAGAAACCCCGGGATCCCGTATACCTGCTCCCGTCAAAACAACCCTGTCAGCGTCCAAAATGACGGGGAGAGTCTCCTACATATGCAGGAAGACGAGCAGACAAACCAAAGAGCCGCTCTCCGGGAAGTGGAACATCTAATTTCCGAAACATATAGCAATTTACGAATGAATATTAAACGAGGCCTAAACATGATATACAAACCCCTAGATTCCGCGAAGAGCTCCCGGAATGCGTGGAATGACCTCCATGAAGATATCCGGGAGAAGGCCCCACATCAGAAGAAAGAAATCTATATCAGGCCCTTGGAAGTTGAACGGACGCCGGTTTTTAAGGAAATGCCAACACTGGAGATCGTGGGGAATGGAGAAGAAAACTGGAAACTTGCACGAAAAAATTGAGAATAAAAAGGTAGAAACAGCAACAGCCCAGAGCATAAAGTAACATGGGAAGGGTTAAAGAAGATTCAGTATCACACCAGATAAAAATGACTGTCAATAAAAAATTATCCGCGGGACGCCGGTAAATGGCAAAACATATGTGGACATCGTGGTAGACATTCGAAACCAAGTAAATCCAGCAGAAAATGACCCACGTAATGAGGCGTATAAAAAGATGGATGGTGAATCACGTCTTGAAACTAGCCGAAATCCTCATTTTGACTCTCAAGAGGATACAAACTGCCGTTCCCTTGCTGGTTGGTCAGAAAAAAGTAACAACGTCAGAAAGTATTACATACTTGGACGAGACGCTGACGTTCTAGCCTCTCATTCAGAGGGCGACGAACAGGGCTGCAATGCAAACAACGGCAGTGAGCAAGATAATGGCCAATATTAAAGGCCCAAAGTCCAGCACGAGACGCTTGTTAATGTCCACTACACAAACAAACAGAGCTGAAGTGTGGGCAGAAGCCCTTAAAATGACAAAATACCGGAAGAGGATAGTGTTAGTCCAGAGAGTAGGAGCACTCAGTGGCGGGTGCTGGTTGAGAGGGCAGTACTCGTGATGGCCGGACTCACACCAATGGACCTCCTCGTCCTAGAGCGCCAAGAAGCGAGGCGCAACAAAGTTGCTACATTGGGTTGGCCCACGACACGGTTATACCAATTTTTATTTGATCAATTTCCTGAGCGGCCATTCCTGCACAAGATGGGGAAAGCGAACTCTCCAATATGCTCTTATTGCATCAGTGACGATGACGCCGAGCACACTTTATTTGTGTGCGAAAGATGGGAGGCAGAAAGAGGGACAATAAAAAGAGCAGTAGGGCAACTTACGGAAAACTCGACCAAAACTGTAGAACAAAGAGAAAATATTCTGACAAAAAAGGGCGAAGAAGACGCTCTAAAATAGGAAGAAGAGCCAAACAGGCTTAGAATTGACATCGCCCCGATGTAATGCTTGTACGCGGTTCCGGGGCGGAATTTTAAGTCGACCGGAAAGGATTTGAGTTTTAGTGGGTCAAACCCCCACAGTACTGACGGATGGAGAACTCAGTGTGCGTTAAGTGTTTCCCGATTTCCCTCGTTAAAAAAATATTTTTCATACACAATTGAAAATTTAATTTTCACTGTCATAATTTTATTTAAATATTAACAATTTTTGGCCCACTGAAATAGCTACAATATTTAAGTCTACTAGAACGCTGCTAAGACTAATTTGGCTAGCTTTCAATACGTCATATTTATCTAAGATTGTTCAGTTTTTAACTAACAGCTAATCCACTGATTACACTCACACACACACACAATTATATATATATAATGTCTAGAAATTTTAATTTACCAATGTTGAACAAAATTATGATAAAACAATAAGAATACAAGTGTGGGTTCGTTAGGTACGTTATGAACACGGACCTGGCAAATTTGCCTAACAGCAGGTCGAGGTGAGGAAAGTTCTCTACGGAGAACATTTTCCTATTCAAGAAAAATTGCCAGTGGAGGTTGCATTTGCCTTTTCACCGGAAGTGATCCAAACAACGGACTAATTGCTGTGCTCTGCCGTGTGAACATGGCCGCCGGAACTGGCGTGCTGAAAATGAATTAGACACAGACAAACATCCCTAGCCAAGATTCGAACCCCCTTTGATGTGAGGCAATGGCTACACCATGCCAGGTCCACTATTTTTATATAAAATATATGTATATAATACGGAGAATTTTTTAATGTAATAATCCAACAATTGAATTGAAGTAGGTTATGGCACAGTTAGTAAATTAATGTTTTATCTTGTCATTTTTAATTAAGAAACTTTTCTATAAGATAATAAATTAAGAAATTCAGTCTGATAAATATTGCCACAGTTAAAGACCTGCAGTGCTGGTTTGAAGGGTATACTGCTGGATTGCAGAAATATGGATCGATTTGGAGTTCCACTCGATGTTACCTTTTTATGTTTACTTTATGTAATTTTTTACCTTTCATCTCTAGTATTTTCTGTTTCGAGACTGTTCTGTTTCTGGAATGTATAATCTGTACAGGGTCAGAGTCAGCATTTCGCAGGAGAACCATTGTAAAGCACTTCTGGTTAAATAAACATCTATAACCGCTACTGTATCTCACGATCCTTCAGAAACGTGACAATATTCTATTTGTGGCAACGAACTGATTAAAGCTGATAGCTGAGTCCCATGAATGGCGGTTAAATGACCGGACATGTATAATTTAAGGTTCCCATTACTTAATTTTAATAGAATAATCATTAAGATGAAAATTATGTTCATTAATTTTAAATACAGTTTCACGACTTTCCAAGTGCTACCAGTGAATCGTGATATTTTGCATCCCTGCGTGTTTGCTGTTTGAAACTCATCTGCATTCTCAAACATCGATTCCCTGAGTTAATAGTTCTCTTTCTACTGCTGCCGCTGGTAAATATTTGCTCCGTGTCTTTGAAGTCCTGATATTTCAACTCGTGGCCATTACGATATTAAATGCATGGCGTTAGGTACGCTTGTTTTTGTTGATCGTCCCTTTGAACTGGTGGCACGGCGGGCTGATGTGAGTGCAAGCGTTGCATGCAATTTTGATTTTGTCCGAGCGGATCGAAAGTGAGTTCAGAAGTTGGCTGGCGTCCTAGGAGGAGAGGGAGAGGAGAATGAGAGAGAAGGGGTTTGCAGGAAGTTGGCCGTATAACTCTGCTGGCGGGGCAACAGTTGCGTCTAATAGCAGGCCAACCCCGCGTACGACGGAAATAAAATATATGCACAATATCGGTCGTGACGCAGCCGGGATAAAGCCACTGCCGCAGAAAACCAGAGCAGAGTCCTCGTAACAGCATCAAGCACGACATTCTCTCCTTCGTTACGTTGTAATCACATATTTTAGTGAAACTGTTTTCAAGGCTTCAGCGGAAATCCTACAAAAGGGACATGGGCAGTAGTTTACCAACTTTACAAAAATGTGTACCATCAATCGTGAACCATCTTTGAAAATAAACATATGTAAGAATAATATTTAATAATAAATAAAAACGGCTAAAAAAAGTCAGCATTTAATATATAACTATTTATTAACAAAAATAACGCTTCATCTCCATTTTCAGACTTATTCAGGCTTAAAATTTACCAAAACATCCTATTTACTCATTGACATCCTGAGTGGTAAAGATTATTGAATTTACATATCAACTTGGAAAGTTATCATTTCGGCCGTAACCGTCGCTGAAGGACTGAGAATGTCAAGGAGGTAAATAGGATGTTTTGCTAAATTTTAAGCCTGAAGAAGTCTCAAAATTGAGATGAAACATCGCTTATTTTAATAAATAATTATATATTTAGTGCTGAATTTTTGTCCGTTTTTATTTATTTTAAATATTAGTCAGAAAAGTATGATGTGATAATATTTAATGCTATATAAAAGTATATTTCTTTAAACTCACAATTTAAAAAATTGTACATGGCAGATGAATAATTATTTTCGACAATTATAAAAAAAAGGACTTGGGGGTTTTCAGATCTAAGTACATTACGTGCTTGTGAGAAGAACCAATCATTTCCTTAGCCTCGTGCTACAACTGTGTGCAGTGGCCGGATTTCTCAGAGTAATAACTACTAATAATTCTCCCATGGGGGTTGCAGATGTTCATCCCCGCTCACAATACCTCTGGTACATTCAATTACGGGCTCCTTTCTCTAACGTTATCAGCGATGAAACTTGAATTGGTTTCCCTCTTACAAACAAACAAAGGAAAGTGATTTGAAAACCAATTTTTATTAAAATTCTAATAATTGTTCGTTTTAAGAAAGCCTTATATTTTTATAAAACGATCTTCTAGAACTGGATTTTATTAATTTCATTCGTCTTTAAATCAATTTTAATTTAAATTTGAACACAATTTCACTGAATGTAAACAAATGAAAGAAATAGTTAAGCATAGAAAAGTGAAGCAAAAAAAACTGTAAATGACTTAGAATGCAGTAATTTTATTTATATTTCATGCATTAGAGAATCCGAAAACAGCTTAACCTAAATTTTGGTACCACAGTGATTTTGTTTTTCACTTTTTACAAAAAACATGTCGTGCCGATATCGATAAAACTTTCTCACAAACTCCACTCCCGTCATTCACGCAGCTTTCAGGAAATATTACCTTCTAATTCTGTATTTGAAAAAATTACAATTTAAAATTCAGTCTGCGCTATTTAAATTTAATTTATGGTCCAATCTTTGTTATGAGTAGTAGACGATAAAATTTCTGGAGTTACTGATTGAATCAAAAGAATTTATACATGTGCAAGTTATAAGTAGCATGTTAAAGACGAAGATATATCCAAGTTCTATTAGGCCTAACTAGTACGTGCTTTTAAGATAAGCTAATAACGAAAAATTGAAAATACAAGCAAAGATAGACAAACGGACAATCAACAAAAACCTTTAAATAATATACAAATAATGGTCAAAAGTCAGAAATACACGAATTTATTTCAAAACGTTCCGTTTCCACATTTCTGGATCTCCTCAGTTCATTAATAAAAATATTATGCAATTTTGAGTTTCTGCTACAAGGTCTGTGACCGAAAATATTCTATTTCAGTCTTTCAGCCATTCTTCGGATTTTATTTATAATATTTAGTCTGATTCATTTAAAACTTTACTAATAAAAGATCCTAAGATTATCGAATAATGAATCATTCAGTAAATTAGAGAATCTGGAGAATTCTACGTAGACAGTTGTGTTAGATTTTGCATTTATATTTCATTATAAAATAAAGGAGCATTTCATTATACAAGGCACTGTTCGCATTATTGGCACTGGATTAATGGAAATTGCATTATTTTTTAAGCAAAATCCAGGTTTAAATTTCAGTTATAATTATTTTCCCACATATAAGTAACTACTTGTCTCGTTAGGGTTCGTTTTAAATTTATTCAATATTTTTACTTGCCAACTCTTTAAAGTTTTCTTAATTAATATACAACCGGTTAGTGTAATAGAAAATCGTGTCTTAATATCTTAAATTACTTTCTTATATTTCGTTAATGTATCGACTTTGTTAGTACTACTTCTGAAATCATTCTATTTAATTATTTGATTTAGTCTCGATGCATGTACAACAAATTTCTCCAATCTTAAAGTTTTGTGGGTTTTATAACGAACAAATAAATCATATTTTCGACATGTAAAATATAATACGTAATAGGGGGTATCAGTAGAAAATATAGTTAGAAGTTGTAGACAAGCTACCAATACATTTAGTGATCTGAATGATGGACAAAATAATATGCCGTTAACAAAACAGCTATGAATTCATTAAAGACGGCCTCTTGTTTTATAATTTTAATAATGGGAAAAGAAGAAGATATAATTTACCTTTTACTTAAATTAATAGCTTTGTTAGTCATATCCTTTTAGCGTCCCTTTAATCACTCCTTAATTAAGTAAATAGATCTTTTGTGGCGTGTTGAATATTTCACAGAAGAACATTATTCATTTTGTTAGCTCCACGAAAACAATGATGTCAAAAAGTTAGTGATAATTTATTCTTCTGCTAAGAAATAATACAAGAAAAGTGTTCTGTAAAATAAGGAGGGATATTAAATATTTCTTTATAATCTCGGCAGAAATAACTTTTTGTGAATTATTATATTTGTTTCATTTCTTTAAATACAAGGAAGATTTACGGTTCATTTACAGTATGAAGAGTCTTGTGAAATAATAATACTTGATTTTGCATTTAACTCACAAGTATTAAGGACCATCAATTGTTAACTATTACATATATGTGATCTCGTACATTCTTTCAAACCAATTCGACAGCATTCAAATGAGTTAGGAATCAGGCATAATTAAAATTTAGTTACAGTTTTTTTGCATACAAGACAAATTATTTGTAATAGAAAAAAAACTTAATGTATTGTATGTATCAATTTTGAAATATATTGAACAACCCTGTTGTAAAAAGCAAGCATGCACTTTATAATCTATCTGTTACCTTTCTGCATAGTAAACGAAACAACAAAACCGTTCCATGCTATAATACAGAGCCGACATATATAGCGAAATATAAGTACAAAATGAACCATTCATTAAATAGACAACAGATTTAAGATTGACGTTATGAACATTCTTGAACCATTAGTTATTCATTGGATAAGCTTTAAAATTTAACAAATTAAAGGTCTGTACAATGAAATAAAAAGTAAATCGTTTTTATGAACCTAAATTTTGCTATTATTGTATACATGAGGATTGTAGGTCATGCGGAGCGGATCGTTTCTGTGGGGCAACCTATAATCTAAACCAAGCTGTTAATTACTTGCTTCTTTCATTTATAGTACTCACTAATCTAATACTCGTGATGAAGAATTTTGAAGTTCTCCTCGTAATGAAAGTTGGTCACCGTGACGTCACCACTCACTACGCACAATTGCTGCGCGAAATTTTGTCGCAGACGTTTATATGACGCTCATACAACCCAAAAAACGTATTTAATTAAAGTTTGCTTTGTAAATAATTATTTTACCAGAAGATGTCACTGAAATCAAAATGTAGATTTTGACCCACCAATGAGCATCTTTGTTATTGTTTGCTTAATTTACCTTGGAAACTAGCTAATGTCAAAGATTAAATTTTACTATTATGATCCTTCGTTTGCATATAGTATAAACAATAACTTTTACATATTAAACATTTTTTAAATTTATTTATTATTTAATAGCGTTATCAATTATGCAGAAGTTGTTTTAGAATGCCATCTAGGGTACAAAAATTTAGGGTATCCTTGATGTGGAAGAAAAATGCTAGAATAATGTTGGACCTGTTTTCAATCAATTCTTCATGCCGAATTTCAATTTTAGATGACTACAAATTATCTGGATGCTTTAAATAAATTTTGTTCCAAAACAACTTAATTTACTTTACATCTGAATACTGTTGTACCTCCGAGAATTTAATCACTCTCCTTATCCTAGTAACTATTAGGGAAAGAACTTATCTTAAATTGGAAATCAATAAAACATTTATACAGAATCTTAATAAGCCAAAAAAACTTCCGTTTAATGCATATTGTCTTCTACACTAGACTACACAACCCTGGTTAATGTATTTTCCTATGTAAATTTCATAATTGTATTAGATTGTGGTACCATTAGTAATAATACCCGGTTTGTAAATATTTTTAAATTACGATCGTGGATTATTTATTTAAAAATACATTTAAAATTGGCATCACAGCGAAGAAATCTACCTCTTATCTTGCCCGTCACATTTCTTTATATATAACTTTTTGATACGCGACAACGCATATTGGTTTGTTTAAGAATGCATTCTGAATCAGAATGTAATTATCACGTACGAGCGTAATTTTATAACCCTTATCTCAGAGTTATAGTGAATTATAATTAGCAATTACCTTCTGACAAGCTACAAAGCAGTAATCACCTTTTGTTGCAGTCTGGTTGTTGGAAGTCAGAGCAGTCTGCCTCGAAATTACGAAACACTTTGCAAACTAATGGGAGTTTCTTGCCACCTCGTAACTCATTACGCGCAAACTTCAGCATACTTCCGCCTTCACGCTGAAACTATCTAGTATAACATGAAACGATAAATTGGAAGAAACATTCACAACGTTATTTGTTTTTGGAAACATGCAACGCGACTAACTTCGGATTAGAAATTTAACCTTTACTTGGAAATTCTTCGCAAGCCTCTGCCGTTTTTATCAGTCATTTGACCAAGATCTGAAGCTGACACTGCTAAATCTAGTTCACATATTTTGAAAACACAGACATACTGACAGTAAAATGTAACGTGGAATATGCAATTAATAAAAATGTGTAGAAATTATTTCGTACACTTCCATTTAAAATGGAATCTTATGATTTAAGAAATAAATTATCATGAAATTAATAACAAAATATAGACTGATTGTACATAAATCACAGTTGATCAAATTATTAAGTGAGGAAATATATTTTTTTATAATCTATCTAATCGTAAATAGTGTAGTTAATAAAAATAGACCAAAAAGTTAAAGGTCTAGCCACAATACACAACTATCATAAACGTCTACTGAATTGTCTTGGCACATTTTCCTACTGACATTTATTGTTTTATTTAAAGCTCTTTGATTTAATTTACATTCACTTGAAGATAGAAACTTAACTATCCGAATGAAGTCTGAATGACTTCTTATTAATATCCGAGTCGAAGAATTCTACAGAACAAAATCGATTGAGTGTAACTCTTATACTATGTATTATTTTATAAGAAAGATAATAGATTAGAAGATAACTTTCAGAAAGTTAACATTTTAAACAAATTATTTACTCTTGGAGCACCTGAATTATAAAAGTACAATTAAAAAGTAAAGTAGATTAAAAGAAATATTTGAATAACAATCACTGGAAATACATTATGTGGTACTGAGTTTTATAGTCCGTACTTTAGTTAATGAATATGAATACGACTTAATTCCCTTAAACGATTCATTATCAATATTATCCGAACAAATACTAATACATACTGTTTATTTATTCCTGACAAATCAAGGCTATATTTTAATATAACCACATTAATTACATGTATGAATTTTCCAATACTAATTTTTGAGAATTTTATGTATAATTATAAATGTTATCTTTTATCTTGAAACTGCAGATAAATATTTAAATTTCCTCTCAAGCCTTTGTTATGATAATTTTAGTTTATGATTTGATTCATTTTCGATATTTTGGCCGTATCAGTCACTGAACACGAAAACACGTAAAATTATCTGCTTTACCACACATGTTATCCATTTAAATTGTGTCAAAAATACTGACAAAACGTCGTAAATATGGAAAATAAATAAAATATGGTTTTCTGAAAAATTCTCTTTTTTCAATTATTTATTTTAAAAATTGTTTGAAGCCAGTTATTTATTAAACTTCGTTTGATCTCAGAAACTTTATTGGAAATAAATTGCAAATTAGGCACCTTAAAATTCAATATATAAGCTAATTATATTTTCTCTATCAACCAAAAAACAATCTGAATTAATGATTGCCAAAATTATATTGCAAAGTATTAAGTAACTTCTATCCATAATCTTCATTTTTAAAATCATTATAAAAATACATTTATTAAATCTTCGTTTACTTAAAACTTTTTCCTAATTTACTATAGTTATTATCCCAACGTTTGTTCATATGTTATTTTCTAATTTTGTTGCACTTTAAATTAGTTCCGTATCCAACATTTTTAGTTTAACTCATTGCTTAACTCTATGTAGATAGATTATGTTTATGTTTTTATACGAGAACAGTTTCTAACTTTCAGCAATAATTTTATTTTAAAATCGACTCGCAAGTTAATGGATTATAATTCCTGAAGTGCGAAATACTTGTTTTCATCTGTTTGCGCTGTCAGCAGCCCATGTTCAAGTGGACTGTTTATAGGTAAATGAGATTCATAGCGTGCCACAATGGATGTGCTAATAAATTCTCACATAGTTGATTTATTTATGTGCACTGAATCAGTTTCCGCTGTTATTCAAAATTGATAATTGAATGACGTAAGTAGTGCAGCGGTCAGAAAGATGTTCTCTACGCGTTCATATTATGTCATTATTCACTATAGCAATTAATTCCATAGATTCAGAACGTTTAACGAAATCAAACAAAATCTGTTGTTACATCCAAAATCATTATTTAGACGAAGTTAAGGTTTTACGTCACTTGCATGATAAAACCGGATGTAGAGGTTTATGTTTCTGACATTTAAAAGTCCTTTGCTACCTTCCACATCACACATTTTCAATTCCCTTCCTATGATTTTAAAGGGAGTTACCTGTTTCAGGACTACCCTCCTGTAGCCTATAACCTCCCCCCCTCCAAAAATGTAAAAGTAGTTGTCGATTACGCATTATTATCATTACATATATCTGTGTAATATAGCTATGTTATTCTGATATGGTTAAACTAAAAATGATTCACATGATGGATATATTAATTTTGGTTCGCGCAAATAATCTATTAAATATCCAGCATTAGACGACGTCCTCGTCTTGAAAATAATTTAATTTTAAGAAAATTATATCATTATATAAAATTTCGATCTAAAAGTTTTTTCTCTATGCTCATGACAATACTAGTAATAACCTAATGTTCCAAATTTAAAAGCATGAGCACAACAATGACAAAATAGGGCTATAGTTCCAAAATGTGTCTGTTTCAGAGAGGTCCCAGTGAAAATGAGGTATAATAAATATTACAATTAAAATATTTGAAAAACATCAGATTTTATGTATTCATAAAAGTAGTTATAGGAATCGAAAGTAATTAATATTTTCTAAAAAATATTTTTGACTCTTGTTTATAATTATTTATTAGAAACACCTTTACATGAAATTTAAATAAATATTGCAAGAAAACCGTTTTAACTCATTTTAAATCTGCCAAAATGAAAAATTTTAAAATTCCGACGAAATATTATTTTATTTTTATAAAGATAGTAATATTATATTAATTTAATTGTTTACAGATATTAGAAATCAATCTGGTTTTGAACAAGTATCTGCAGCAGCAGTGTGTAATCAGGAGTGAGAGATTGTACCCTCCATTATCAACTGCGAGCCCAACCTTCGGAAGCTCCCTTAAAATTACGATTTATAGTGACATTTACGATATCTGTAACACTCGAATGGCCGTATATGAGCGAGTTCCTGGACGTAATAACAGTGTCTCCATTGCAGTACGAGTGTTATGGTTCGGGTATAGACCAAAGTACAAGAGCATCTCGTCTCGCCGGTCTTTATTCTCCACCCCCAACCAAAACCTCGGCTGCTGAAGAAACACCAACGACACAGGAAGCTCTGAAGTTTCCGTCCGCCCTAACGGCATAACTTGGGCGATTCCAGTAGCCAGAAAGCAGTTACATTACGTTCTCCACTCCCCACTTAATGAGACCGCCATTTTGTGCCCCCCAAAATAGCCCACAATACTGTAATCCGTTCCGTGATTAGTAATTCTAAAACTCATGCGTATCCAAAACTTTCGGCATTCAGAGTAACTTTCACAGGAGGAAAAGAAAGCAAAACGGACAGAAAAATAATATAACCATCCAGATATGTTTTTAAAACAAAACTTTACTCTCTTGCTACGATTATAAATTGTTCAGTTGAGCTTTGTGAATTATAACCTATTATAAAAAAAAGGTTTTTAATGAAAAGTATAAATTAAAAAGGGAAATTAAGAATTTTTGAACACAATATTTCCAACGAGAATATAAACCATTAAACATAATTTGCACGTAGTAAGCAATTAAATCAAAATAACATGAGCATATTTTATTCATTGACCTGGCGCTGATAGCACAGGGCAATTAATTTAGGATTCCATGCGTGAAAAATATTAACGGAAATAGTATATTGCAGTTATTAGTGAACGAAGACTTTCTCCGTGTAGTTGCTGCAGAAATAGTTCTCGGTTTTCCACTCGGGTACAACTGCACTGTACGTTTAAGACGCGACGTTTCGACTACAATGTGCTCTGTCGTCATCATCATCGTCAAACGTCCCGTCTTAATCGCAGCTGTACACGAGTGGAAACCCGAGTACAATTTCTGCATAATATAGGACAACGGAACGTCAAATAAATGCGAATTAGGAGGAGATCCGTTTGGTTTTAGTAAGACTGTAGGAAAAGACTCTGCGTTCATGGCATTAGTAGATCTATAGGATACCTTTGAGAATGTAAACTGGAACATACTACTACGACTTTTGAAGAGGACAGAAACAAAATAACGAGAATAAAGAGTTATTTATAACTTTTAAAGAAGGCAGTCGGCACTAATTATAATTAAAATGAAGCAGAAATCAAGAAAATAGTAAGACACGGATGCAGTCTGCCCATTCTCTTTCATTTAAATGAGAACATGTGATGAAAATACGAAAAAGGAATTATTCTAAAAGGAGAATAAATAAGAACCCTCCGGTTTGTCGATGATATTGTAGAATTAGGCGAGTCAGAAGAAGACTTGGTGAAAGAGTACAACATGAGGATTTATAGAGGAATATTCAAGGCAGTGAAGTGTAGTACGTGAAACAGTGGAATAGCAAAGATATTACCACTTTGTGTTTATGAATGTCAAGGTACCTAATAATGAATAGATTAAATTATTAGTTCACTTATTAGACAATATAATATATGATGTTTTGAAGGAAGTTCGGGAATTCTCGTACTTGGGCAGCATAATAACTAGGGATGTTAGAAGTATCGCAGACAAACAAGTAGGATAGCACAGGGAATAAAGGATTTCGCAAAAAAGAAGAATCTCCTTACGACTAATATAAGTATGAATATTAGGAAATGTATTGCGTTATATGGGTACGAAACGTGGATGGTAAGAGTTTCAGAAATGAAAAGAATAGAAGCTTTCAAAATGAGGTGCTATAGAAGAGTACTGAAAATAAGATGGGTGAATAGAGTAACTAACGAGGAAGTATTAAGCAGAATAAGAGAATAGAGAACAATATGGAAGACTTTTACCTGAAGAAGGGTTAGATTCATAGGCCACATTTTGAGACATGAGGGTCTTATTAGAGGAAAATGGGTGGGCTAAGAACAGAACAGGGAAGCGAGAAGTGGATTTCACAAAGAAGGTTAGGGAGGATGTGGTAGTTATGTAGAAATGAAAATACTCGCACACAATAATTTATTATGGTGAGTTACATCAGACCAGTCTAATCACAGCACCTAATGTGATTCGTAATCAACAAAATAAAGTATAGTACACTCCCTATTTACCCAAATCGGGGAAATCGAAACCCAGGTCATCCGAAACGCCTCCAAAAATGAGTAGAAAGTGTCTAACTGGAAGTCGAGAAGTTGCTCTACCATTTTTATACAGCCCAAAAATATTATTGGTTGTTTTGTGAACTCCTTGCAGAATGGCTTCGTTTAGCTTGTACCTTAACTTGAAACGTTTTTCACCGGAAAAGGTCTGCCTAAGTCAACTCATTACGCATCCTTTCGAGTTAAAAAAGTGTCGGTTTTGTTGTGTATTTCCTGTCTCAATATTTATGAGTCAAATTAAATCGGTGGATTGAAAACAATGAGAAGGACGCAAGGAACAAACAAAAATTACCAAGTTTTTGATTAGTAATTCGAATGCTACAAACGAAATCGTAATGTTATTTTAAGTAACAAGGTCTGCATTGAAAAAATATTTTAATTCACCTGTTTTTCGAAACCTTCCAAATTTATAATTTAATTGAAATACAAATATTGTTCACGGTTATCCGAAGCGGCACTCCCTCTTTTACTGTGATTAACTGGGCTTTTGCAGTAAATACATTAACCCTTTTTCGGTCTTCTTGGCCTTTGCCTTTCTTTCCATTGTGGTCCGGTGTCCAGCCTAGCGGAACAATTCTATTTTCGTGTTCCGGTCAGCTGTCTCGCCGGGAGAGACAGGCCTTTCCTGATTAGCTATTTCTTCTTACTAAATTCCAAGTATTTGAAAATTGCCTTCGTTACTTGGCACTAGTGTCTCCTTATTCTAAAAGGATTTTTTCTATTATAATTACCGTTTCTTATTGTGTTGAACAATCAGCAAAGTTGGCATCTTACACTAAACAAATTAAATTTTTGGCAACTGAACTTTGTGACTTAATTATCATATCCGAAAGCAAAGACGATATATTTTTTTTACTGACGAATTAATAATGCCTCCATAAATGAATCAAATAAATACGCGGCAGACAAATGGTCATTTAGTACACTTCCGACAAATTATATTTGGAATACATGGGAACCAGTTTACTTTATTGAAATATGGTGTATTAAATATGGCGCTAAATACAGAACCCTCTGGATTACTTCCCTATAGAATGAATTGATTACATGCCCATTTTTCTGATATATTTACGCGGGCTACGTTTCACCAAATTCATTGGATGTTACACGTCAGACCGACTCCAGAAAGTAAAACAAATGTGTCGGAAAAAAAGACAAAGAAAATTTCGTGATATAGTTCATCATTTAAAAAAACTCCAGGAGGGCGAAAGGAGATTTTTCTGCAAGATATATACGGGAAACGCGGACTGTGCACAGTTTTGAAAAATATCTTTCCCAAACAAATGATAATATTTAATATTTACTTGTGAATACACAAATTTTAAATTAGCATTTTTAAACAATTTCTTTTAAATAAATCTTTTTTATTTATCCATTTTCCTTAAGTCGAATAGCGACGCAAATAAAGCTGCAGAAGCAGCAGGTAAAATTAACAGGAGACCTCAATGGCAGGTAGAGAGAACTGAAGGGACTGCTCAACAGGAAAACATTGTATCCCGCCATGTAGGTCATTATTTATAAATAATGTCAATAATTATAATTCATTTAAACTTCCGGGCATTATTACGTATCTGAATTTCGGGCTTTTTCAGGTTCATGGGTTCTTTTTTCTACATCCACTTCTCTCCATGAAGCACTTAGCGGAGGACCTGGAAACCATAAAAATGGACAGAATCCAAACACGTTTATAAACATAATATTCTCTCTTTATTTATTCTTCAGAACAAGTATAATTTTGTCTCGTTTACCTGGAACGCAACTTGTGTAGTGTTTTTATTGGCGCAATGCTGAACGTAGTTTTCCTTGCTCAAATTATCTCTACACTTATTCCTATCTTTCCGCATAGTATTTTAAACGTCTCAGGTACCAAATACGTTTCCAAAAAGGACATCCACTACCAATTAACTGTCCTAATCATTTGCGTAACAATATCTTTTAAAAAATATATTTCTGCAATACAAAATTCAAGATTTTCTTCAAGGAATTTTTCAGTAATAAATGACTGATTGTAATTTTGATGATAATGTTGAAATCTTTGATTTTATATCAAACAGATTAATAAAACGAAAATTATAACTTATTTTTGATTGTAATTTTTATTCTCTCTTTTGTGTGGAGTCTTCGGCATATGTCATAGTAATCTTTTGTTCTTGTGGTATTCAGTCCTAAGTCTGGTCTGATGCAAACATCCATGCTAACCTATCTTGTGCAAGCCTCTTCATTACTGCATAAGTACCACATCCCACATATTCCCTAAACTGATTAGTGTATTCCATCCTTGCTTCCCTCTTCCGTTCTTAACTAACACACAACCCTCTAATGCTAATTTTACAAGACCCTCATGTTTTAAAATGTGGCCTATTAATCTATCTCCTCCATATTGTTCGCTCTTCCCCTATTCTGCTTATATCTTCCTCGTTAGTGATTCTATCCACCCATCTGATTTTCAGAATTCTCTTCATTTTTTAAAAATTCAGTTTATAGTCGAATCTATAAAAGAGGTCATTGGCGACAGAATTCTGTTATAGCAGCATATTTCAAAGGCTTCTATTCCTTTCCTTTCTGAAACTCCTGTCGTCCACGTTTCGCACCCATATAACGCAACACTTCCTTACGAACATTTTTCGCAACGATTTCCTAATTTTTACACTTATATTACCCGTAAGTAAATCCCTCTTTTTCGTGAAAGCCTTCCTTGCCTGTACTTTCCCACTCTTTATGTCTGCTATACTTCTACCATCCCTAGTTATTACGCTTCCCAAGTAGCAGAATTCCTTAACTTCCGGCAAAATATCCCTTGGTTTTCACTATATTAATCTTTATGTTGAACTCTTCCTGCCATTTATTATGGTTTATAAGTCTTCTTCTTACTCTCCCAAAACTACAATAGCATTCAATTATTCAGATGTCTTATATACTTATATAACCAAAAATGTACGTTAAGTATTATTGTAAATTAAATTATCAAAATAGTTCACTGTTTGTTCCTTTACGCATATAAAGAAGCACCACAATTATTTCAAACTGTAGGAGTTTGATATAGCGATAGTTCACGATAAACATTGCGCTAAATACTAAATACGAATGTTATTAAGAACTTCCATGAGACATAAGACAGCTACTGATATCACACATTATATTTTAATCAGAATCCATTTTTTTAATTATACTGTTTCAATTTACTTTCAATACATCTGTCTCATAAAGGGTAACCACGACGCATGAAATATTAACTACATTTTAATGGAATGCAACTGTAACAATTTTATAAAATAACCTTTGATAATTAAAAGTAAACAATTCTGTTTGCGTCATCACAATATACGTAGAAGAATATTGTTCGTGTCACAATTTGCTGCTGCAGATAGGAAAAAATAATGAATGATGGGCAAGAGAGGGAATATGGCAGAAGTAAACGTGTTATGGAAGCTTTGTGGAGAGGAATAAATAATCTAGCAAATAAAATAGACTTTCGTCGGGTGCTTAACCATTAAACGTATTTTATTTTAAAATTTTCATATGATGCATTTATTATAACAAAATTCGTTATTATTACAACTCTAAAACATGTATACTAATTATTAATAACTACCTTCCAGATTAAATATTGGGAAAAAGCTGTTTCAGTCGTCTTTAATTGTTAGAATAATATATATTTTTCTGAAACGACATCAAAAGTTCCTTACACAGGGTTATAATATTGAATATTAACCTTTTAATACTTAAACGTAAAAATTAAGGTTGTCCATATAATAAATTAATGAGAATTTATATATAGACAGAAAAATTTCTTGACTTATATTAAATTGATTTATTATAATTTCTATTGTTTTTTCGTCTTTATTCATCAATTGCTTAAATTATTTAGTTATAATAGAAGAAAAGTGTATTATTCAGTAACCATGAATTAATGCGCTACGGTTAAATATTGACAGCTTACGACAGAACTATAATAAAATCTATGAAATAAACGAATCAATTGAATTAAATAACTAAATAGATTTAATATTGACAATTCATTTATCTACTCACATTAATTCATTCAAAATTCTATCCCACTCAAACACAGCCTAGACCTCAGTATTTTCTCTTTAATATAGATACAAGTATAGTAATTTACTGCCAAGGATGAATGTGGGAGTTTTGTATTTTTGTATTTTGTGTTTCTCTCCAGATTGACTATGGGCTCAACTTTGAGGATTCCTCGTACTCTCTCTGTTTTTTTCCAAGGTTTTTGCATGTTGAGGCACCTTCATTTATTTTGGGAAGTGTATTTACTGGGATAAAAAAGACCACGGGCATACTGTTAGAGTTGTTCTCTGATCCCATAGGACGAGTCGATCAACAGCTTTATGAAACTGGGGTAGGCATGGAGAAGGGAATGCTGTGATCCCACAGCAAACTCATTTTTCCGTCATTCGGAAGGCCGCGAGAATAGTACCTAATATCAACACCTACCTTATTCAGGTTTTCTACGGTTTACCTTGCATCTCTTATAGGTAGAACACCGGATAGGATCCTTAAACTATAGCTCTACCTTCCACACCCCCTTTCCATTTTCAATTCATTTCCTAAGCTATTGTAGGAGAGTTACCTGTTTTAGGACCACCTACATGTAGCCTTTTAATCAAAAAGAACATGTGCGATTATATGATATAATATCAGAAATAAAAATTCTAATTTTTTCTCAGGGTTAATACGTGCTTTGACTTGCAACCAAATAAACTACTTCACTATTTAGATAATAAGTTTACATAAATTTTTATGGCATCCGTTCTTCCTGCATGTTTCATAAATTAAATATGTAGAACTCTATTTATTTATATAAATGTTTTCAAATCGTAGTCCTTGGATTTTCTATCACTGACATTTACTGTTTACAACCGCATTATCACATTTTATTATTTTCTTTCTATTTAAAAATATGTAGGTATGTAAATATTTCATATATTTGAAGAATTCTCGAAAGGTTTCAGGTCATATTATACAAACTAGTTCTTAATTATTTCTGAACAATTTCTTATTATTTTGTATGCTTGCAAATCAAGTTTTAAAGTAGAAATATCTTGTAAAAAAGGCAAATAGCATGATTATCCTTTGTTCATTGATTTTAAGATTATTTTGAAGGCCATCCTAGAAATTTCTCCCCTGCTCTGAGGGAAGCCTTACAGGTTTTCCTTGTACAGGGTGAGTCAAAAGTCGCAGTACACCCTGTTATTGTGTGAAATGGGTACCGATGGTTAAAATCTGCAACTATGACACGGAACCTTCGTTCTGCAAGCATCAAAATGACCTCAACAATTCTATCCTCATTGGACAAAGCCATCTGCAGTTACCTACAAACAAAATGTGTACTTCGAATCCGTTTACAGGAATGAACTTAACAAAAATTGTTTATATTATTTGATATATCAGGCGAATCCTTTTCAATTAAAAAAGTAGACTTAGATTTTAGATGGGCAACTTCAAGATGGTACCCACGTTTGGTACATACTCTAAAACATATACCACCTTACCCACACATAACTGAAATATTCAGATTTCCTAATTTATGTGAGTTTTGGAAATAATAGGATGTACTGAGACTTTTGACTCGTCCTGCAGATTTATTGCATAAAGGAAAAAGGAAAGGAAGATCTTTCAGATTTACAACTTACAAATAAGCTGTAACAGAGTAATAACTCTACAATATTAAATTACTTAAATTTTAAAAAGGTTAATGAATAGAACTTACTATATATACTAGTTATAGTTACAGTTAAGATTTGAGGAAATTATTTTTTATATAGGTCTTAAAAGTTAACTGGGAGTATGCAGGAGTCCTTTGCGAAATTTATCATGACATTTATTTCCTTCATCCCGTAGAAGTATAACTTCGTGTAATAATAATAAACATTAGAGTTTTACATTCATATTCTAACGATAAACTGTGATGTTTAGCAATTAAAATTTACGTATGTATGGAGTAAGAAGTCTGATTAAATTGAGCAGAATAAAATTTACGGATTTACCATCTCAGTTTTAAAATTAATATAGACAGGTTTTTTTTTGTATAAAAGTGTCTAGATTTTCATTGTTCATCATACGGTTACAGCATGCACTTTGTTGAATAATAAAATAATGATTTTTCAGATTTGGAAAAATGCACTAGGACAATTATTTTGGATGTTTTTTAAGGATTGAAATATTAATATATATGTATAATTTGTTTAAATCCTGGTATTTAAAATCATCACAACTTAGTAATAATAATGCTCCTTGTAATAAAAAATAAAAATTGATAGCCAAAATAGTTTAACACGGGTGATTGGCAAGCAATAGAAACGAAAATAATAATAATAATACCTTCTCATTAGTGACAAATAATAAGGTATTCGATAATCTTATTATTGACTTATGCTTCACTTCTAATGGCTGAGCAAAATAATTATCCAGTACTTTAATAATTAAAATAGTACGGTTGTTACTTTTAATTAGTATTAGGTTCATCTGACGAAGTAAAGATTTATCTTATAATGGATATATTTTATAAGATATCTATAAATATTAATAATTTGTCTTTTGATTACTTTTGTCAATATATCGTTTTACCAACTCGAGTAGGTATGGAGGAAATTGCTTTAAAATTTGCAAAGTTATAAGTTAACTTCTCTTATGTTTTAAAATAGTTTAAAGACGCTACAAACTATAATAGTTTCCTTTCCATACGAGTATATTGTTTCACATAGATATGACAAACAACACTGACAAACCAAGTCATATTAAACGGACAAAAATTAATGTTTTAGAATGACTTTAAAATATATTGGTATTGAAAGAAAGTAATGAAATCGCAGATTAAACTTCAGATTATGAAATTAATCAATGAATTAATTAATAGTCATTTAAAGTGTTTAGGGTTTAAGAGCCTGAGGATATTGATTTTTAGACACTGACAGTCTACTGATTCTAATAGAATCTATGATTTAACTTGTAAAAGTAATTATTATGTCTATTAGTACATTCTTGATTGTTAGATATTTCTGCATCCAGAATCAGGGACCATAAATTGTCTTTCCTTTAAATTTTACACTACATTTTTCTAACAGATTTACGCTAAATAAAAGTATTGTGTTATTCATAAGCGTTTAGTTAATGTCGAAACATATTCTGCCACTAATAACATATATTTCAACAAAGGAAAAGTATTGTTGGAGCGGTTCCCTTTTAACAAAATGAAATTATATTTTTTGAAATATCACGATCTTATAACATCATATTTACTACTACTACTAATATTTTATCTCTATGTATTAAAAGACAATATTAGCGTTATGGTAGTTTTTTTATTTAGCCCAAGTGTTCACTATATTTTAATTTCGTTTGTAAAAATAAAGGTTCATTAAGTGTTGCTTCATTTTCATTATCATGAATTAATGTATTTTTCTTAAAATTTATATTACTTATATTTTTAAATATTTTGTATATTGGTTCAGCTTAGTAATTTTAATCTTTCAATATAAATATTTTAATTATTTATTTAATTATAATTAAATTAAGTTGTTGATTATTTAATTGACATCATTATCTACCTGACTTTTATTTCAATGAAATTAGAAATATTATTTAGAAGATTAATTTAAATTTATTAAAAATTTAATTTTGGTCATTGAGGATTTAATTAGTAAATTAATGTTTCAATAAAATTATTATTGTTTATGCGAAATTGTAATATATTTATATATATACAAAATTAATAGATGATTTTAATTTCTAATTTATGTTTCCAAAACATATTCTGAGTTAGTTCTAAATTATTTAATTTATTTATTTCGTATTGAATAAATCTATGAATTTAATATAAAGTAAGTGAAATATACTAAGGTTAGGATTTGTCCTGCGATGATATAAGGGTTTTCTACCGCTTATTTACCAATTCATGTTAATATAATAACTGAAGTAATTTAAGTTCAGAATATAATTTGATTAATTGGGTAGAATAGAAGTCCTTGGAATGATTTTTTATAAAATGGCAGAACAATCAAAATAGCGATTTATATGAATAATGCGACATCCCCCCCCCCTTTATTAGGAATAGATCGTAAGATGGGATATGCAAATATCATTCTGGTTGAATGCGAGGTGAAGTTACTAAAGGGCTAGCTGGGATGAAATTATCAGGATCTCCTAAAAAAATGGTGATTGTGTCGAAATTAGTTTTATAATATTATTAGTATTAATATAGTAATTGAATCCTTAAAGAAAAGAACGGCCGGAACGAGATTTCTTCTTGGTCAATTTTATTGTAGATTTGCTGATCAAATAGAGTGTACGATGAGCTAGAATAAGAAGAACCAGGACAGTCTCGGAAAACATCTTTATTATGTTCAGAAGATTTTAAGTAGCTTTCGACCATGTTTCATGTTAATTTTATTACCTGAAAAAATCATACACATACAATAGCATAGACTTTATACAAATATATATTCAGATGTGCATATATATTTATCTATATTAATAAAAAAAGTATAGTATACTTGCATTTCGTTTATCAGATACACAGTGATTCGTCATTAACAATAAGTCCAAACGCTACAGTCCAGACTTCTGGGTTGTTTACCGTCAGACAGCAGTGCCAACCTTCTCCATTCATCTGTATCTTTCTTTATTGTTTGAACTGCGTCAACAAGCTTAGGATTTTACCAGCGAGACTCATGTCTTCATTTTACTATATCTCACATTTTCCTCCCAAGATTTATTTCTTCCGTTGCAAGCGTGAATCACAACGGTGTACTTATGCTGTTTGTCAAACTGAAGAAATTATATTGACATGTAGGCCTACCAGTTTGTTGCCTGTTGATTGAAAAATTATTTGTCAGAAGACTGACTCCTATCCTCAACGAACACCATATTAACCAAATCATCAGTTCGGTTTTCACACTAAACATTCAACTATTCAACAAGCTTATATAGTTGTAGACATAATTAACCAAGCATCTGGTAGAATTTGTCACATGGTCCTCCAGTACAAACTCAAAGCATTTCTACCTCATCCGTTTTTTAATATCCTTAAATCTTATCTTGAGGAACGATACTTTCCGGTAAAATTCGGGCAAGACCAGACGGAACTACATCCAATCAAATCAGGCATCCCACAGGGCAATGTAATTGGCAACATTTTCTCAGCAATCTTCCCAAACATATTGCACGCCTTCACTGCATCTTTTGCAGACGACAAGGTTCTTGTGGTAAAGCATAGCGATCCGGCTGTTGTAGTAAAAATTCTACAGCAGAATATTGATGAAGTGCTTAAATGGACAAAGAAATGAAGAGTAAAATTAAATGAAACAAAATCATTTCAGGTAACGTCCACAAAATGTAAGGGAACGTCTCCAGAAGTCTTTATTCATAACAATCCTTTAATCCAAGTAAAATAAATAAAATACTTAGGATTACTCCTAGATAAGGAAAGCCCCACATTTGGAAAAAGCGTACATGATTTGAAACTCCAGAAATACTATTGGCTGCTAGATCTAAAATCTAAATTATCCATTAGACAACAAGCTCTTGAACTATAACATAGTCTTGAAACCCATCAGGACATAGTATTCAGCTGCAATCTCCAACATCCAAATTTTAGAAAGATTTCAGTGTAAAGTGCTACGTACTGTGTGTGATGCACCATATTTTGTAAGAAACGCTGACATTTTGAGTGACCTCAAAACTGTGATCACGAAGGATAGTGAAAAATACTTAGTTAACCTTGAACATCATTCTAATGATTTGCTTATTGTTGTAGTATACAGATTGCAAAAAGTAAGTAAAGAAATAAAAAAATGTAAGGAATAATAGTAAGTCAATGAAGCTAAGCAGACGAGCGTTATTTTTGCATGTGATGGTGAAGATTAGAGACGCAGTTGTTGTAAACCGTTTGCTTTCTGTCTCATGTCATTGTATCACATCTAATTTTTGCTTATTGTTGTAGTATACAGATTGCAAAAACGAAGTAAAGAAATAAAAAATGTAAGGAATAATGGTAAGTCAATGAAGCTAAGCAGACGAGCGTTATTTTTGCACGTGAAGGGGAAGATCAGGGACACAATTGTCAGTTGGCCTGCCTGTGACCTTGGGAAAGGTTGTAGCGTGGGGTGGGGGTTGGCTCCGCCTATAGGAGAGGAGAAGGTCGTTGCAGGACTCAGACAACAGTTCGCTGCGAGACTCCAACGTGCTGCAACATGAAAGGGGACACGTTTCCTATTGGCAATGACGCTGTCATTCTGGAAATACCTACTATTGATGACTTGGACCCGATTTCCGCGCACTCGCCGGAGGAAATCAGTCCCTACCTGAACGAAGAGTTCTTTAATAGTTTGCAGTATCTAGGAAATTCCGTATTCGAAATGGCTGCAGTCGACTCCGGGGAAGTTCCCGCCTTCGGCGGCAGCCATTCGGACGGTGATGGGGAAACTGACGACGTTTTCCCGGCATCGGACAGCAGTTCCAGTAATTCGGCTGATATCGAGGACTCCGAAGACGATCCCGCCGTCGACACCAATGTGAACAATTCGACCGCTTCGTGAGGTCGACGAAGGCTCTTCAAGGCACTAAGAGTAGCCCATCAGGGATCGGAATGTGTTCAGATCCTTACGGACATTGTGAAATTACATACTAGGCCTCCGCAGTGCTTCAGGAATAGACTGTGCAATGTTAAATGTGTTTTAAACTTAACGAAATTGTGCTAATGTAAATATTGTTAATAATTTTCAAATAAAATGAAATGATGTAATAACTTGTTTGATTTACCTTCCGTCTATTTCAAACCAATTAGCGAATTAGATACAAGTTTCAGCGTGTTGGCGAAAGTCTTTCCTGATGTTCTGTAAGACAAGTTCGTTCCAAACGAAAATTCTTGGGCAGCCTGTAAATATTTTTCTGGTCTTATGGGTTGCGGTGACTGAAATTTGAAGTTCCTGTAAATGAAAATTTACCGAGGTTCTAAGTGTTAATAACACACAATTGTAATAATGTACGAAATTTTGTTTCAGTAATATTGTTTTTTGTTGAGCTACTTTTGAAAATATTCATTGCATTGCACACTTGACTATATGTTTCTTTAATATGTAGGGCTGACCATGTTCATAAATTGTCAGTACTGTTTTTAAAATTGAATAAAAGTGTGGGGAAAAATATTTTTAAGTCAGAGCTTCGTACGTTACTTAAAAATGGACTTTTCATCACATTGAAAATTAGTTTTCCCTAGACTACTCGAACAATTCGACAACTAATACTATTTGAAGGTATTAGCTTCTAGATTGTGTACAAGAAGAAATAGTCAAGATCTTATTTGTGTCGCGTAGAAGGTTTTTGGAAGCAGAAATCATAAAGCCGAGAAAAACACATTTGTCTAATCAAATCCTGAATTTCACCTGAGCCTTTAAAAATTTTAATATGAAGAAAAAACTTTTTCCCCAGATTTTGGCCGATAATTTAAGTCCCTGTGTCCCTTAACTTTTAAAGATTGTTGCATAACGACTATCGTATGTATAGTTTAAATTATTCCTGTTGTTACTCCTGAAAAAAAAAGGGGCATCAACAAGCAAAGCATCTGCGCATGGTTTTGTTGATAGGCAGCGTCTTTACCTCTCGTTAAATTGGCTTGTTTTGTTTGGGCCTCCTTTTACCTTACAGGTTCCAATAGAGTTCCTCTCTCTGTCAATGGCTTCACTTCCCTTCGTCAGTGTATGCCCGATCCATTTTCGTCGCTTTATATGTATGTGCATTTCGGTTTCTCCCGTCCTTCGCCATATTTCGTGGTTGGTGATTACTTCCGGACGTTAGATATTCATATTATATCTTAAATAGCGGTTGATATAGGTCAGTAACTATTTTTATTTTTAGAAAATCTAGGCGAAGTTTTAATCAATTTTCTTGCCATTGATACTTAGTGAGACGTTCTAAAGTAGACTAGTTTTCAGATAAAGATATAGCTAATGTATTATTTAAGTTAATATTATACCTTGAACATTGGAAGAATTATTTTGATTGAATCTGTTGATATCTATGTATAAGTTTATCCTATTACCTACTAATGAAAGGAATGACTGATTCTTTAATGCAAAAATAAATTGGTCAGAATGAATGATTTAATCGTTTCACATAATAAGAAACGTTGCATGGAAGCTTTATGACCCATCAAACATAATCCTGTAATTAGAATAAATGACCCAAGTATTTTACTGACGGTTTTGGGAGATGATAGGCTACATGAGGGTGATCGAGTAACTGGGGAATTTCAAAGGAGTGATTCGATAGGAAAGCAGCTGAATGTTGACTAGCAATGAAAACGACTTGATTTGTCCCATCCAATTGACAGCAAGCAAATGAAGATATAACATAAAGGACTTCCATCTTTATTAGTATGTAACATGAGCGTCGGTGTGCTGTACATGCTTTCCATTCTAGTTTTTGCAGTACGGTCTGCATTTATATTATGTTTACATAGCTAAGAAATCTTTTGCACTGGACTTTTGATGCACGATTGATCAACAAGTGTGAACTGGATTGAGCCGGAATGCGTAAAAGATAAAGTCACAAACTGTTGTAATTCACTGCAATTATGTTGCCAAATCAGGTATTTACCCTCTTTAGTTGAAATTTATTACTTGTCGCGGGTATAACGTGGTGTGAATTTGGGAAATCTTCGACAATGGTGATCGAGTTATTGCTGACATGTATCCTGCCTATTGGTCCAAGTTTTCAAGCATGGCACCAAAAATTAGAAATTTAAATATATTTTACCTCAGCCCTGCTGGGTGTTTTGATAGGATAAAAAACCTTGTTTCAGTTAGGGAAAATCAGTATTTCAGACGATTTAAAGTCGAATGACACAAAATGTTTTAAGTAAAGTTCCCCTCTAAAAATGTCGGTAATATATAACGTGAACGTCTGTGCGCCATGTTTACTTTTCTTTCAGGCTCATTCAGCTTGTTCTAAACATACTTTTATTTTGAAAAGGAATCGTTATGCTATTTAATGATAAGGCTCACCACGATGTTATTAACTGGAATTCTGTTGTAGGATAGATCTGCAAGTGTAACATTTCATATTTGTCCGCAATCCGAATGGAAACCCGACAGCACACTCTAAAAATTATTAAGTAAGCAGTTGTTTTATATACGAATTCGTGATTGTAAACTTTCTTAGATTTTTCAAAGTTGTATTTACACTTTTTGCAGATATTTCTATCTACAAACTTCAGAATGAAATCACAAGTTAGAGGAAGTGGAAATGCTTCAATTGAGGCCCAGTAAAGCATATAGTTAATTTTAGAAGAAAGACGTGAATGAAAAATGTCAACCGTACCAAGGAATCGAATCAATTGGCTTAATTGGTAGAGCATGCGGCGAGGTCTTGGCTTCGATTCCATGGACCAGTTAACATTTTTCCATTCATGTCTTTCTTCACGAGATAAATTCTGACTAGATTTTGGTTATTATTTTGTTATTAAGCTATCACATACATTATTTGACGCATTAAGATATGCTATAAGTTTACTGAAAACTTAGTAGAATATTTTTGACTATGGTTGCTGAGGGAATACTAAAAAACAATTAAACCGACTCATTTACGTTCTCCCCCTCCTCACTAATTTCTCTTTCCGTATTTAGATACCTGCTATAAAAGTTATATCTTTTCCAAAAACTAAAGCAGGTGTAATGAAGGCATGAGGAATATATGAAACTTTAACTTAATAGGAACTATTATAAATGTAATATTGACGATTCTCTCAGTAGTATTTCACTCTCACCTTCCTGAATTCTGACCAGTGAATAATGTTTGTACAAGATGAATTCTATAACATCGTAAATGCGGGGAGGGCGCCTGTTAATGAAACTATTATGAGTCAAATTGAAATTATAAATATTACTACATACTAATATGTATCAGTTTTAATCCAATACGGGGAAACTTAAATTCAAAAATAGCTCAGTATTGAATGTAACAATTTGAAGCTCACTTAAAGGACACTTGAGGACATAATAGTTTCAAGAAAAGTTTTCGCATTATCATAATTAGACTCTAAAAGAGACAGAATGCAAACGGTCACACAACTATAAAAATAATTTCAAATACAATTCTCGGGTTTCAGCCGGGTCAAAGTCCACCTGACCACGATTGCGGAGCTGCTGTCGAAACGGTGTGTAAACAAACTTTGACCCGGGTTCCAACCCGAGCATTGTGTTTTAAACAAATTCACCGGGAAAGCGTTCGCTCTTTAATATCAAAATAATGTTATTATTTAAGTATCTTTATTATTTATATATCGTGCCTGATTTTGTGTTTCTCATATACTCTATGTCCATAATTAATCAAAATGTGTTTAATTGAATTAGTAAATTTATTTTCAATTTATTTTTATTCAATAAAGGAGTGATTTTTCACTTATGTACATTAATGCAGTTTCATAAAGCATTGGAATAATAAATACAATTAGAACAATTAATGTACTAGTGCTTTAAACGAACACAAAAATTAATTCAGGATGACCATTGTGTATTAAGTAACAAACGTTATTGACTTCATGGAGGACGAAATGTTTCCTTTTTGATTTCTGAAAATTAATTATTTATATTAACAAAATGGAATAGCTGCGTTTATTTTATTTTGAAATCAACATTGTATATAAAAAATAAGCTTACTATAAACAAGTATTTTGTATCTTCTTTTTTACAATCTGTTCCCGATGATGAGCTTATTCCCATGCTCCACCACAATTATGATGACGAAATTAATAATTATTTTGTACTGGGCAAGTGTCTACAATTCCTCAAGAAATGGGATTTTTAAGACTGAAACAAAGTTTGTATAGGGATGGATAGCAGAAATGGATATTCATTCCATTGCCAAAATCACCACAATAATAATAATAGGGAGATGCTTAATAGATACAGGAATTTTCGAGGTGAAGGATCAGAACTTACTCATGCATTGAAGCCGCTAATATTGTTTAGATTGTGAGATATAGGGTTAAGAAATTAATATTTGATAATTATCGTTAGGATTCGATGTTTGATAAGAATAGAATCGATTAGTTGTTTGAAACATTACTAAACAGAGGAAGTATTATTTTATTTTTATTAAATTCCTGGTTTGGTGGTTATATTGTACAATTTGATTGATAGTAAAATCGGATTGAAGTTGAAAGGGTTAGCTCATCTGTCACAATGTGTCGCAGGAATATAAATTTATATACTTAATTTACAGAAATTTAGTAAGTTCCGTGGGAAGAACGTTTTTGTAGAAAGGGTAGCAGAAGTTAAACTCAGAGATATGAAGATGTGATATTTTTATCGCTTTATATTTTGTCTGGTTTGGTTGAATACACGCAGAGAATAAAATAAATGGTTACGTGTTATAGACGTTTGTAGAACAAAGAAGACTAAGAGGCAAATTTGAGGGATTTCCATGTAATAGTAAAATTTGAGTAAAATAAGAACAGAAGGGTGTGGTGTGTCATGTGGAAAACGTAGATGAATGCATCTGACCCACAGGGCGAATAAATATAAAACAAATTAAATAGTAAAGAAGGGAACGTTTAAGTAGTGGAAGAGATGAATATGTAATGATCAAAGAAACTTTAGGTTAAATATTTTAAATATTGGTATAAATGCTGCAAGTTTAATATGAAACAATTCTGTAAAATAGTTGAATTTTCATGATGTTAACGATTCTCAGGATAAAAATTTTAGGTCAATAAGCGTGGACGCCAGACAATAGTCGAGCAGACAATGCGATTGACCTGTGTCAGGGGTGGACAAGGTAGAGTTTCCATCTTAAAACTTGAATGTTAGTAAACAAGACACGTTTCGTGGGAATGTGGGTGATGAAAATAAATTGAAATAACTATTAGGTATATAAATAGAAAACTGGGAGATAATAACCCCATTATACTAGTCAAATATGAATTGCCAAATGTTTTAATTGGCAGATAAATTTTCAAAAATTTATGGGATTTTAGTATGTTACGTTACCATTATTATTATATTTCAGTATGTTTTAAGGTTCTTAATTTAAATATGAATAAAACTTTCAGTAAATGTGTAAATAAAGTGAGGACTGCCCTAAGTATGAATGTGTGTAAAGAATGTATGAATTTGTGTATGTTGGCGGTGCACTATATTTAAATAAGGAAAAACGCAGTACGGCCATCCAACAGCATGCAGAACAGCCGTGTAACCTAGACATTTCAAAAATTTATCTCAAGTCAACTCAGTGCTGTGATGTGTAGCCCCTATTGTGCAATAATGACTGCTTAACGCAGCTATTAATATCACTATTATTTTCTTTTATGCATGTGTGAATAAATTATTCATATAACTTAAATGGTTAACGAGATAAATTAATAACATAATAAAAATGGTGTGTTTACTTTTCACTAATTTTTGAAAACATGTTTTGTGTATATTGACGGTGATAATTTCTGATGTATCAAGCCGAAAGTTACAAAATTTGGAAAATAGGTTCCTGTTACATATTTTTCAACTCTGAGAAAAGTAAAATGTAGGTTGACTTGAAGAATAATGTCAGAAATAACGTCTCACGTCCTGATACTCTGTGAAATACTCGATTTTCCCCTGTTGTGAATTTAAAAAATTTTATCAGCCCAAAATAAATGCTCTATTGGATTTTCTTTTGGGCTATAACTGACTCGACACACGTCTGTGTTCCATTCATTAACTATGATAAACACTCCTGATAAATGTCAAACATATATTGAAAACTACAAAATTAATGTAATTATTGTACACAATTTTCAACTACAAACTAAAACGAAATATAAAATGGACAATGTTTTATCAACACCTGGTTAACTTTATAATTAGTATCAATTACATAATTCGGAACATCCCATACGCTTCTAAAAAAGTTAAACTCCGGATGAGAATCTATTATTAAGGCGATGCTTGGGATTTCATTTGTATTAACCCGCTACAGAATCTCATTCGACAGTAATCTCTTTGTCAACACGTGATTTAACCTAAGCGGGAACGCCACAGGTTTTAAAATTTACCTTTGCACGCCTCAATTTCATGTAACCACCTCGATGACTCAGTATTTTAATCGAATCCACAAATCTACTAGCATCTTATACAAGAACACACATGCACCAAAATACACGGAAATAGTCCATTCTGTTTATAGGGAAAAGATACTTGAACCTAAAATTCGGTCTGATTAACATGAAATAACGTGTGTAGATTTATGTACATATCTGCGAAAAATAAAATTGAGTGCGTGCTGCCTTAGTATTATTATATCGTGCATCAATCATTCGCAGCGACTTTAAAAACAATATTTCTAGATATTTAAACAGATACACATAAAATGTATAAATACTTAAATGAAATGACAGTTAAATTTTATCATTTTTCACAGCAGATTACTCATCTCTTTTGACAGGCTACGTGAGATCATAATGTCTTGTTGCACGTTCTATATGTTTTATGATAGGGCCATTTCGGCATAAAATGTGGTGGGAGGAATCTAAATATTTTCCCTATAGTATTAGATTTGACAAAAATCCCCTTGTTAACACGGAATTAAACCACAGAGAGAGCGTAAACCCTTTCACGCCCCCTACTTTATGAGATCTGAATTTCATTCTAACCGTGGAGATCACTCAGTATCTTAATCGATACATGAAATCTACTGGTGCCTTGAATAAGCACATAGAAATAGAATAAAACAGAAACGGTTATTATAGTCATAATGATAAGACACTTGAATCATCTCTTCGGTCTGATTATCAAGAAATAATGCGTGTGGATAGAACCTTTCATATATCTACAAAAATAAAATTAAGCGCGTGCTGCCCTATTTTGTAAAATCAGCCAGTAATTAATCATACATACGTTGTTAATATTAAACGTTCTGTTATAAATTACTTATACCCCCAAAAAAACGAAAAATAGGTATAAATTATTTACCAAAAATAGCTTATTAGAAATTATTTTTTAATTTATTGAACATATCTGCTATAATGAATAGTTTCGTATTTCAGTCAAAAGAAAAGCGTCATTACGAGATTGTTATACCAATGCCAATATTGTCCAAAAGAAATCGATTATTGGAGTAAATGAATCCAGATTAGGATTTTAAACAGTCAGTGTGTTAAAAACGTGGCCTATTAATATATCCTTTCTCTTAGTCAACATCCTCCATATTGTTTGCTTTTCCCCTATTCTGTTTAGTACTTTAACACAGTATGAATGAAATACCCAAGTTTTCCATTACCAGAATGCTTAAATTTGATTTCATTGTTGGTGTACTTCAGTTTGCACACCAAGAGAACGTACACTGTGAAGAATTACGGAGCCCATTTGAAGAATAAGAGTTGACTAAATATAGCATATTTTTAATGAGACTACTTGCATAATTAAAAATAATATAAATAAATACTCATATGAGTTAAGAATGGTCTAAAATAGTAAATGTATATGCATGCATTCAACAGATTTAATCACGTTTAATGAATATTTGTTGTCGTAAATTTCGTGTATGTAATAAATCTGAGACTTTGGTTTAAAAACAAATATTAACAAGCTGAAATAATTTGGTATCTTATAGTTACAATATTTTTAAAAATCTTACCATGGAATAATAACTGCATTGCGAACTAATTGATTATGTGTAAATAATTTAAATATTGAAGTTAAAATAGTGCCATGTTTATATAATGAAATTAAAACATTTTTTGGAGTTAATATTGCGTATCTATGAATAAAAGTTCATTAAATTATTTTCAATTATAATTTTTTTCTATTTTCGCACTGTTGTTTTCTCCTATAATGTTTCATTTCACCATTCCTAATCCTGTAAGGAGTTTATATTAAATTTCTTAAATGTAATACATTAATTGTAAAATCATCCCCATTTTTATTACTGTTCGGCCATGGAAATGATATTCATAATACAAATGACTTATTTTGTATCATTCCTCAACAATTCTTGGCCAGTCGTTCTGGAGTTAACGAAAGACTTTCCTCAATTAAAGCTTAGTCATCCCGGAAATATGAAAATACAATTTCACGGAAGTATACTAACATTGTTTTTCAAGGAAATAAATTGTTCCAATACTGTTGCAATGATTCTTGGGTTTGCAGCCGAGTGGCATTGTAAATACACGACGTTTCGTCGACAATCACCGTCGACATGTTGACGTGTATTTGCAACGCCACCCGGCTGCAAACCCAAGAATCATTTCAACAATTAGTTCACCTGGAAAACCTGCGGAAGGTCGTTCCAATACTAATGAAATTACTGTCAAAAGGTTTCGTAAAAACACTTAATTTTATATATTTCAGGAGATATAGAACGTATTTTTTACCTCAGGGAACCGTCTGTAAACTAGGCAGTCGTTTGTAACCTATTAAACTTAATTTAAAGTAAAATTAATAAGGCTAAGGTTACTGTGGATGCGAATTCTTACTGATATCCTCCGATATCCTCGTCAAAACTAAGTGATTATACTGGGATAGTCTGTACGTTTCTACCTCCCAACAAGGATGGATGAACCTGATGAGTTTAATTTTTTTTTTAATTCTGTGTTTAAGTTATCGTTTATAGGTTGGGATAAAATAAAGCATGTTAAGCACTTATTTTCTACAAGATGCGACTGGGAAGAATTCCAAATGTTATATCAAGATTTGTGGGACAACCCGCCAAAGTTTTTGGCCAAGACTGGCTGTAAAATTAAGGTACGAAAACGTTTACTAATGTATTCAGGACATAACACAGATAAACCATTTATACACGTGAAGTAATGACCAGCAATTTGGTGTAAATCGACAAATGACTTCGTCTCAATAAAATATAAATAAATTTTACTGTGAGGACAAAACATAGTTTCATTCTACGTAACTGTATTATATGTTTTTACCACGATAAAAATTTGAAAAATATAAATTTATAATAATAAAAACTATTGACGATAAATTTCACATTTTTATGTAATTTATATAATGTGTTTACTTTATAATCGATTTATTTCGCAAGCCCACTTCAATTATGGATAGTTTCAGAAATGTTTTAATTTCCGGGTAAACATCCGTCATAATATCACAATACGATTAAAAAAACAGACAAACAGCTACATTCGTCTTAAAAGGCTTTCTAGAAACATTGTTACCCAGGTTTTGATTCCTACTTTCATAACGGATTAACAATAAGTCATTAGACAATATCCACTGGGAAACGATTTTGATTGTGATTGCCTAATAGGATTCTAATTTAAAATTGAATAATACAGCAATACTTAGCAAATTCGTCCATTTAAATACTCACTTCTACCAGTATTACACTGGAAATCGACTTAAAACGTCAGCAAAATTTATTTGCTTAGGCAAATTGACAAATCGTGTCATCTTTTGGTTTTCATCAAAGCAATAGGGTCAATCCAAGCCTAGTGGTACAGCGTTGGTTGCCACACGATATCATAAAAAAATAATACTTTAATTCTGCATTGCCTCATGTTTTGGCAGTTCAGAACTAATTTTGCAGGATTATACGAATTTTAAATTATCCACGACAGTATTCAAATAAACTGCAACATGTTTCGTATATGCAGGTCTACAAGATAAACCTAATATTACTTTTCATGGACTCTGTGTACCACAAACTTGTCGATCGCAAATGAAGAAAATTACATAATCGTAGGCTAATTTCCCCAAGAGAAAACAGTTTGCGAACAACAATAATTTCCGTGCTTTTACACATAATAGTATAGTTAGTCTGTATAAATTATCAATAGTAACTGACGTTCCCTTTACAAATCACATCCATTTATTAACGTATAAGCATAATAAGTCTTTTAGTAGCAAATTATGATATAAATTTGAAATTTAAAATAATATAATATAAAAAATTATTAAACATAGCAAGAAATTCTCGATTTCCAAGTGTAGGATAAGTGGGTATAGCAATATAATACTTCCAACATATAATATTATATAACAACTTCTTCTTCTACCATTATGTAATATAAATTTCAAAATTGGTGATGAAATACAAAATCGATCAAAATTCTTGCAATTTTAATATCAGAATGCTTGTATTAAAACTAATAACATATGTCATTTAAATTACAAAGCACTAACCACTTCTGTTTTTGTACCTCAGACCCGTTTACTTTCAATGTCTCACAATATTTTTTCTTGGCCATTTTCATCACCTTCATATTAACATAAAGTTGAAATTTATATGGTATTTTGTTACTATAGAACCATATTATGTGAAAAGTATAATGTTTTTGTCTACATGACCAACAGAGATATTGCGACTCAAAAATTGAAAAAAATTGAAAAATCACATTTTTAAAGGGGTGTGATTTGTAAAGGGAACGACAGTTACCATCGATAATTTACATAGACTACTTACAGCATTGTATATAAGAGGACGGAAATTATGGACTTTCGCAAACGGTTACTTCTTGGAGAAATTAGCCTTCGAAAATTGAATTTTCTTCATTTGGAATCGACAGTTTAGTTGTATACAAAATACATGAAAAAATAATATTCGGTTATTAAATATGGTCTTAATGTTTAGGTCTGAATGTACTGAACACGATTCAGTTTATTTGAAAAGGATACGTCAACACAGTCGTGGATAATTTAGAAAATCGTAGACACCTGCAAACGCGAAAAACGGCGTGCGCTCTTTTTTCAAACGAACACGATATAAGTAAAACAAAATTAGTTTCGAACTGCCAAAACATGAGAGAATGCACAAACAAAATATTAATTTTTTCTGATATTGTGCGGCACCGACTTGAATTGACCCAATAAATTAAATTTCAAAATAAATTACGCACTGAATTAGATATAAAATAAATAGCATACAACGTTTCTGATGGCTTTGTAGCTTTTGTCAGATCATCTTCTAGAACGACACACTGGACAAACAAAGTGCCAAACTTAAATGAAAAGTTTTGAAAACGCTGATAAATAACAACAGTTACTTTCGGCGTATTGTACAGTTTCTACCCAATTTTGCACATTTCAATAAGTTATTAAAGTGTATCTTCTGTTTCACACAGCATGTATATAGGAATGTATATAATTATATATGTTTATAATTCATCTTTTACGTTTCTCAAAAAATATGGACTTATTAATGTTAATTGTGATTAATCATTGTATGAAATTTAGAGTTAGTTAATAAATTTTGATTCACTTACTATTGTTAATTAAAACGTTTTTCTTGCAAGAAAATTAAAATAAACTTAAAAAATTTACAATTACAACTTATTTAATAATTTAACAGAAGTGGAAATAAATGAGAAATATATTCATTTATTTTTGTTTTATGATCTACTCTCCTTATTTCAGAATGAAGTAAAAATAATTAAAACGTAACTCAATTCCGTATTCTAATAATTTTTTTACAAAGCTGTGTTTTAAATATTCAAACACGTAATAAATGCTTCAGGTACACATAAACAATTTACATGAACTCGTTTATACCACACTGCCACAACTTTATTCAACTCAATGTAATCAGTAACACTGAATTATTCAACGTAATTAATGGCGGACAAAAGGCGGCTGAATTTACACTTTTTCAATCAACAAGTTATAATAAAGTTTAATTTGTGAATAAAAAGAACAAGAGAATTTGCTTTGAAGTGAGTGTGAAATAGTCTTTGTAATTCGTAGTCTTACGTTTACGGGGTATAAGTACTTAAAATCAATATTTATGCTGAAGCAATTACAAATAATTTCATATTCAAAAAATTAATGCAACCAATATTTTTAACATTATTTACCGTTCATATTAGTAGCGATACATAGACAATTTAATAAATAAAACCGTTAAGAAAAGCTGTAGAGTATTTAAAACAAATTGTATTTTCTTTACAAGCTGAAGGTTTTATTTCACAGCTCCATATTTTACCAATATTTATGTGTATGATTGTTTAGTTAATGAATTTGCTTTCCTACGGTAATTGATGCACAGGAGGAACACGGGGTTTGTTTACAATTTCATGTGTAGTGTTGTTATATGCTACGTAAAAACGCTGTTAATAATTAATGCTGACTGGCTTTAAAGTGACTAACATCGCACTTCTAGTAATATTGCATGTCCATTAACAATTACAACAAAAAGAACACATAAATTTCAATAATTTCATATAAATATTATTTAACACAAATATATGGAAATATTAGTCTGCACATAATGATGAGTTTTCTGTATATTGGACGTACGTGGTTCCAACTTCGTATAATTTTAGGAAGGCATCGGGATTAACAGCACTAGTTTTCTGAAACATTGGACTAAGTAATTGCAATCGCTTCCTCCACAGCTTTCCTGCAAGAATGACTACATTTCCGTATTATCCGCTTCGTCGGCCACATTTTCTGCATGCACTAAAAACAAGGAAAGACTGAAATACGTAACCGGTTGTGTGCAAGTCAAACATCTTACTTTTGTCCCATTCATTCTAACCATTATATTGACTTGCAAAATTGGCAAAGGATTCATATGAATTTTTTCTATCAATTTGTGTTATAATAAATAGAACTAAATGTTTAACAATTACTTTAATATACGTAACATTTACTAACGAATATAATTTTCTGCTTGACTTTAAACATATTTTCGATCCGATAACAATTTAGTATAATTAACGACCCTGTATAACATATAACATACGATATTACAACAATGATTTTGAACAATAGTTAAATTTTAGAAGAAAGACAATAACGGAAAAAAATGATGACCGGACCAGGGACTCGATCCCCGGAAATATGTATTTCGTAGAATAAGGGTGTTAAGAATGGTAGGTGAGCCTAGCTTAGGTTTACACGAATGGAGGGATTTTGAATCGGTCCTTGGACGTCGACTCGGATTAGCTCAGTGGTTAGAACACCCACCCGGAAACGGGAGATGCGTCGTTCGAGTCTCTGGTCCGGTCGACATTTTTCCATTCTTGTCTTTCTTCTAAAATATCTATATGCACGTGGCTGAGCCTTCGGAGAAAGCATTTCTACTTCCTTAGAATAGTTAAATTTTAAATTGAGATAGATACTCAAATTTCTCCTCCGCAACACCTTTACTGGCTTTAAATTGAGCATTCCCACTAACTTAGGTTATTACTTCTGTTTGTCAAACTTCCTTGTATTTGAAGAATTGTAACTAGCTAACTTAATGGTTTCTTTGGTTTCCCCTAGTAAACTCTTTCATTTAATGCAACGTGTGACGCACAGTAGATAATGGAAACTTTCGATTAATTACATCGGTATGTAATATGATCATAAAATTAATTAATAAAAATGAATGAATACAGTAGGTAAGTAATAGTGAGGTATATAGATTTATTAATCAACAGAAATATTTTATTCAATTTCTAGAACAAACTGAACGTTCCTCCTTTACAATGACTAACAGGTAAAGAGAACCTAGATTTCCAATGGTGCTAGTGAGCCATGAAGCATTTATGCTTTAAGACCATATAATGCGTCCTTATCTTTTAAAAAACGAATTTTCAATTGCCGATTATCAAAAAAAAGGTTTAGTGAACGTTCATTTTGCATGCTGGAAATCGAATGGTGTATTTTCATAGAGCACTGAACGTAGAAATGGATTTTGCCATAAATGTTGTATAGAGATACGTTATTTTATATAATGTTGTAAGGAGAAGGAGTGGCTTCAGATTTAATCATACCGTATACCATAGTTTAAATGATTGTCCAGAAAGTTATCTTAAAAAGAGTCAAAAATCGGTTGAATGAGGATCTGTGTAAAAACAAAGTATGTAAATTTGCTTTGTTTGTTGTTTTCATAATTGCAAAGTAATCATAGCAAGTGGATTACTTCTGCAGGATTTTTTAAATGAATGTTATTCAGTCATTTGTAATGTATCCAACTATATTACATCGTCACGTTGTCATCAAATCTCAAAATTTTTAAGTAGATTTTTTAAAATAAAATATTTTTTAAAAGAATTTGTTTGGCAACCTTTTCAGATAATTGGATGAAATTTAAAGACATTTCAAAAGGATGTTTTTACAATACTCTGTCAAGGTCACATTCCAAAAGTAGTAACAGGGAAAAAGACAAAAATGAGGAAGTTACGTAATGCAGGTTCCAGGACATGCTTTGCCTACCTCCATCCGCATTTTGCTGTAGTAAATTAGATTATAGAACTATTTTCGTAGAAATCACTGATGATTATTCAATTTTAGTATCAAATACTTCTATTTGTTTAAACGGTGTCAATCATATTTGCATTTTTATGTTTCATAACAATTTGTGCTTGTGAATATTTCAAAATTATGAATACTAATTCATATAAATTGAATAATTCTCATGTATGGTTTAGTTGTCTTATTTTAGAATAATATGGTATTTCTACTATGGTAACCAATTTTGAAAACAGGTAGAAATATAACCTCTGAGAATTGATATAGTTGCACTAATCGTTTTTCAATAACCTACAAAAGAAAATAAATATTTTCCGTGGAAACTATGAGAGAATAGACGACGATTACCTGATTCTTTTGTTTCAACAAAATATAGAACTCAATGTGATAATCTCATCTGTAACACAGAACAAGGAACTTTGGTGTCATAATCCAAAAAAAGTTTAAAGATTTTACCAATTATCACACATCAAGTTCCTCTGTTTCAGAAGTAACCAAAATTAACCCAAAACTAACGAGAAATGTGGTTAATGTAGATAAATTATATACCACGTATAATATACCGCTATCTGCAAAAAAGTGGCCTATGGTAATTTTTTGTCATTATTGAACGTTGAAAAATAATTCAGAATAATGTAAAAGATGATGTATTGTTTAACTCTGGAAGTACTAAGAAAATTTTTACAATGTTTTTCTTCAAATAATTTTCCCAAATTAAAAAAAAATGTAGACTCTATTGTAAAGAAAGAAACAATATAAAACTCATTATTACTGTGAAACGCTTCCCATCGACAACATTTTTGTAAAGATAAATTTAAATTATATGTAAAGTGATGTCCATCTTCACATGTACGTATGGTTAATTATTCATATCTTTTGGAAAAATCCAAAATCACTTGCATCAAATATTGAACTTCTTGCAAACGAAAGACAATCACAATTCTATTAGTTTCAGTTGTAACAGTATTATTTTATTATATGTAATACCAAAACTATATAAACTTACATATCTGTACCTTCTCTGTTTTAAATAAATACAACTACCATGAGTATTTTTTTGTTTCGGGTCGTGGCCAAACAAACAATTTTATGGGACAGTCAATCATAAACAATGAAGCTTAAGAAATTTCATTATTTCTAAATATTGTATTTAAAGTTTTTCAAATTCCATTAATAAAAATATAAGAAAAAATAAGAGCAAGAAATATGATTACATTTTTGTGTTTCAGTTTGTTAATTTAGAGTATTTCCTATAGTTTCAATAAATAACAATCCAGATAAATTTCTTTATATAAATCATGTTCAAAATTTAAAATATCAACAGTATTCTAGCTAAATTCACATTTTTTCGAACCAATTATTTTATTTCGATAGTATGTTTATCTTGCCTTAGATAACATTTTCAACTATTACGATGACCTAAATCAATTTTATATACAAAATTATGTAGTTTTTATTTTTAAATTTTGTTTTTAGCCCTGTATAATTTAAAATAGGTTATTAAATTTATAAATGACCTTAAAATTACAGTACGTTAATATTCTTTTTAATAACATATATATTAAATTATTATTAATTGTTTAATTATTTTTATTTTCATTACGTTACTTTTTTATAGGTTTGTTATTGTAGTTATGAAAAAACGTGAGGACAAAACGTTTTAACAAAAATGTTTTATATTTCAGCTTTTGAATTAATTTACGTTAAAAAGTGTAAAGGTTTGCGTTTTTATTAATATACATAAATAAAAACTCAAATCTGTATCTAATTGGTTCAATACATGACATAATAGATTAAAAAAGTTTGTCGACAATATATTATTTTATGACAGTAACTGAAATGATTATTTTAAAGGAAATAATTATTGCCGGAAAGATGAACATGACTAGCTCAAGGTCGCCTGGAAGGGTTTGCGCGTGGTGGTGGTGCTGGCTGTAGTGGAGGGGAGGGGGGATCCTTCAGCCTTTATAAGGAAATTGGAGTAACTTGGACGTCAGTTGTCTATCAGACTCTGACAATGGATGAAAGCAGTGACTATCAGACTTCAGCGACGGACGAAAGCAACAACTGGTCAATGGCCACGTCAAGCGACGACCCTGCTGTGAAGAAGCCGCGGCGGGAGGTTCCTTCGCCTGTGCCCAACTTCGACGTGTACCAGTTCGTCAGGGACGTGGAGCGTCTCCGGAGCATGGGTGTCAGGGATACCCCGGCTGTCCCTGACTCATCTTCGGAAAGGTGTTCCCGACCTCGCAGGCGCCACGCCGTCTGCGGCCGGCGGTCCTGCATTCGATGCCGGAGACGACGTCGTCGGAGCTACGCACAGCACAGGAGCAGCCTCGACATCTTGCAGAGCATCACGGATATAGTCCTCGGATTCAGAAACCTGTTGGTAGCTGTTAATGAATCCTCTTGAGTTTAACGTCCGGTGCTGTGACATTCATCATGTGCAGTTAAAAAAGACATTTTAGGTATGCATTCATGTGTGTTTGCGTGTGTGAATTTGTAATATAAAATATATTGGTTGCTATGAAAGTTAATAAAAATTATTAAAAATATTTATTTGTATTCATTCTCTGTCTGAGTAGTATCCAGCGTATTTTTGATATAATTTGGAATGATATTCCTGCTCGTACCTGACCCTGTTAGCCTGTGTTGTGGGAGAACCTATGCATTTATAACAAAATACGACTAATAATAGAGCCGTGAATTTTCATTTCTAGATTCTCATAAAATAAAGTGTAGTATAGTTTATACTTATTTAACCTACTTGGGCCACTAAATTGTACTGAATAATATTAACTATCGACTTTTTTCTGCTGTAATTTATGTGTACACGGCAGTTCCCTTAACGTTCATAAAAAATGTTTCAATTTTTGATAGTTTGGAAACAATTCAAATCGTAACTTGACGAATTTTATCTCGTTTTGCATCTCACCTAGATTCCTGATTACCTTTATTTAAATATCGCAATTCATATCTGTACTTTACTGAAATGAGGATGAACACTAATTTTGGTAAGTTCAGTGAATTCTAAGTTTCTATACGGAATTTCCTCTCAAAATTCTCCAATGTAAAGGTTCTTAAATATTTTCTTCGGACATATTTTCTCTGTCCCTAGGTTTGATATATATGAATGTTTTATTCGCGAATAAGCAACCAGACGTTGAGATTTCTTTATGACGTCGTACGTTTTCCACAAGGGGGTGCGTAAATGTATTATTTTTATGGGGTTTCACCGGATGTTTGCAGGAGTATTTGCGTAAAATGCCTGTTTTATTAAGGTATTGTAAAATAACATGTAAACAGCATACGCAAGATGCATGAAATAATTAGCGTAGTATTTGTTATAGAGATTAAATATATCGGAAAATGCAAAGACTGTTTTCTTAAACCAGTAGCGGATCTAGAGAAGTGTTTCTTATTGATATCAATATCCGCAGATTATTGAGAAATAAGCTTTGTGTTTAATGTACTTTCCAGAATTTACAGTTTCTGTATTCACTTTCTTTGTTTGTATTTTCAAGATTTTCATAGTAAATTTAACTTAGTTAATTTTATTTGCAAATCTCCCCGACGTTATTCCTGAATTTTTAATAATTTAGCTCTCACACAAACAATCATTATTATAGTTAAAAGGTTGAAAGAAAATTCATGTTTTCAGTTTCAAATTAAATAAAATGGATCAAACAACATTCGACAATTCTGAAGGAATTGTATTCGTTTGCATGAAAGTTTGCTATAACCGGCAGAAGAGTTAAACAATTTAAAAATACATTGTGGAAATATTAAAGGAAATACAGTCAAAGCACTCATAATAGTCAGTAACGTATCCAGTTACGTATCTTGGAGCTAGGACAGTTTTTTAAAATTGGTATTTGATTAGTACAATAATTAATTGATCGAATACTTTAATCATTTCGGTGTCTTTTTTTCCTTTAACTTGTATTATGGATTTTGAATAAAGAATTATTTAACAATAATTATTATTGCGCAATTGGAATGAACATCAATTACAAAATTCGAACTATATAACAAATAATAATCTAGAACACAAATTCCTGAGCTAATTAAAAGGCAATTTTTTGGTTTCGCGAGGGATTTTATATCTATAAGATACTGCAGGGGGACCCTCTAAGCCCTATTCTTTTCATCCTGGCAGCAGAGGAAATAATGAGAATAGCCCAACAGAGGGACGTAGTAGCATTCGCATACGCCGACGATATAGCGGTCGGATCAAGAAATATAGAGGCACTACAAAACGCATTGAAGGACATGGAAGAATGGTGCCATGAACACAAGTTTGAAATTAACACAACAAAGACGGAAATGATGGTTTTCAGACAAGGAGGCCGGGCTCCAGCTTCGGCAGAAACCTTTATCAAAGGAAGAAAGATAAACATAACAAAGGAGTTCAAATATTTGGGAATAACTTTGCAAACGAGTGCCAAATGCTTCACAAAGCATGTAACGGAGAGAGCAGCGCAAGCAATTAGGGCTATACATGATATCAACTTCATCAGAACCCTAAGCTTAGAAACAGCAATGACACTATTCAGGACAAAAATCATGCCGACTCTAACATATGGGATAGAAGTCATATGGTCGCATCTCACTGTGAAAAACTTAGCCATACTAGAAAGGGTAAAAGCAAGATTTATAAAAAGAGCAATAGGAGTATCAAAAACTACCAGATCCAGACTTGTGTACCTACTAGCAAGGGAAACATTCCTCGTAGAAGATCTCAGGACCCTTATACCCCTACCGAATACAGGAGCCTCCGAGAAGTTACTAGCATCGCTGAAAAGAAAAAGGGAAGAAATACCCCCGGAATTTTATGGGACAGGGGCCATGATAGACCGGAAATGGACAACAACTTGCTTCGAGATCAGACACGTGGTAACAAGAATGGCAGTACATGGCTTCCACCATAAAGTATGTAATAACACTGCATTCCATGAGCCATCAAAATCGTGCAAGTGCGAACTATGCGGGAAACAGTGCGAACGCTACCACATAGAACTCTGTAGCAATAGAAAAAAATCAATTACAGAATATGCAAACCAGATGTAAATCTCACCTTTTTAATTGTACCTTTTTTTTTGTATATGGCCATTTAGCTGCAATAAAAGTATTATTATATCTATAAGATTTGTAAATAATGTATTAAGAAGCAAATTTTTTCATGTAGTTATAATAAATGGATTATCACAAAAAATTATATTTGTCAGTATATTTTTAATTAATATTTGTATCGAAAATCAAGAAACCATATGATATTTATAAATTGATTGATATACTTACCTCAAATTTCAGTTAGTAATAATGTTCAAGTACATCAGAAAATACATTAATTTATGAAAAGTTAAACTGTTTACTTTTGAGGAAGGAGTGATCATACCCCTGGATCCGGAACTGTTGTATTTTGTAGCGCAGTAGAACCCGCGTCCAATTTTGTTTATTATTTAAGAAGATTATCGACGCTTGTGGCGTGCCATCAACAATACCTTCCAGTCGGCAAGTCTCAAAAGTAGCCGACAACAGAGAAGTAACTTCATGTTACAATACTTTATACCGCAATTTTGAAAAGCAATGACAGTTCTTAGGACATTGTGTACTTGGAGAGCGATGGAGTGAGACGGGCGATAGGATGGACACGGAGCGGATGAAATCCCGTGAAGGTTGTACTGAGAGTACGGCGAAGGACATGGTTGAGTGAAGATGTGTTTTTAGAGAGCGGGTTGGACGAGTAAGGAGGGTGTGCATGAGCAGAGAAAATTGTGAATTAAGTAACTTTTGAGTAGAACGTGATACAAGGTGATGGCGAGAGGATATTGAAGGAGAGTGGTGGACAGATTTCTGGTGATACAAGGAGATGGAGAGAGGATATTGGCAGCAGAGAAGTTACGGCGAGAGCAGATGTGTGTGGTGGCAGCGGAGAGGTGGACCATGCTTTGATCAGTCTAGGAAGCAGGGAAGATGGGTCTTAACAACTCAGGTTCGTCAACGAACAAAAAAATCTGCTACACGTGGTCACCGAAACATAATTTAAAATGCTATTCTTCAAGCTAATTCTATTCGCAATTCACGAGAAGACGGATAGTCTCTTGTCAATTAAATGTATCCCGTTTTTACATAGAACCCGTTGGTAGCTTTGCTGGGATATCAATCTGTCATCCGCTATTTTGTGACAAAATGGAGGAATTCCATAACCTGGTTTTAACATCAAGGGCAAGGATTTTGTTTACTTTTGTGACATCCGAACGATTTTATTGAAAGTGGTATACTGTTTTTTTCATGTTGTCACATATATATTCATTATTCAAATTTGCTAATCCAAGATCCTCCAGCAAATTATAAACACCCCATGTAACATTACGAAACCGCACACTGCATACAGATTTGAAAGTTCCAACAGTACAAAAGGCATCCATGACAAAGCCAATCAAACATCACACAGAAATGGGCAATCATCCAAATATATTACACTACACAAATTTCCAGAACCAGTGATCAATAAAAGACTCCAAATGTGTGGCCTACTGAATTAGTTTAAGTTAAACTAATCATTCTTTTCTTAAATTGTACAGGCTATATCATTGAATATGCCACAATTTTAGCTTATAGAATTGTATATTATTCTGATTCCTAAATAAATTATAATAAATAACCATCATATGGAAACTTAAAACTATCTGCGCATTTTTTTTATAATTTGTTGGTGAACAGATCTTCATTGCGTTGATTTCAACATATTGAATTCATGTACAGAAAAATTAACGAGCTGTAAGCAGATATATATGGCGATTCCACTTTATCGTCAAATCTGAAGCTCAAAAAAGCAGTATCAGATGAAAAATTGTCTGGTATTAGCCTCAGCTGAACTATGCTTTCTGTAGATTTAATGATAATTTATTAGTCATAAACCACAAATTTAGTTTCCAATGATTGTCAACATTTGTCTCATAACTATGAGTGCTTCATTGCCGTGAAATGTGTTTTTCGAGAATTTTGTATCCTGGAAGAGTATTATGATGAATAAAAAGGGAAAGACATATATTTTAACTTAATAAGTAAAATCTTATGATCAACCCTGACAAAAACTTTTGACTAATTATCAGCATTGTTCCAAATAATTTCAGTGCCTCATCCAATGAATTTTTCTTTATGGTAATCAAGCCGTAAGGAAGTTAGAATATTAAAAATAAGAATATAATTTTATTCGTCGGATTGCGAACCATTTTTGAACAAACGGATTACTTTCGCGATTTTCAGAGCACTAGTAAATATTCGAAGTGCAAGGAATTTGTTAAATGTGTATTGAAGTTGAATCTCTTTCACCATATTGCTTGTCATGCAATATATACTTACTGTAAAATCGTGCTCGACATTCGCATTGATTGAGACATTTCAAATAAAGTAATTTATCGTATAGTGATGACCAATTTCTTCCATTGTTTACAAATTCTTTGACTATGTAACGTATTAGATGTGTGTAGTTATTTACGAGATAAGTAAGAGTCTTCAAAAATTTACGTCATTAGTTATTTATATTGTGAAAGTGTTATTCACATGTCAAAATAATAAAATAAACAGAATGTTTCGTTCCTAGGAACATAGTAGGCATCAGTGTTTAGTGTTGATGTTGAGTTGGTACTGGCTCGGCTGGGTTCAGTTGTAGGGACAATGGATGTACACATGGATGACTGCATTCCTAGGAATGAAAGCTCTGTTTCTTTCTATTATTTTGACATGTGAATAGTTCGTTCACAAAATACACAATTGATGACGTAAAATTTTAAAGGCTTCTAATTGTATCGTAATTTCTCTGACTATTGATTACTGTATTACAAACACTTAACACTGTTGCATCTTGAAACTTAAACTTTATAAGGATTTTACTTTAAATCTTTGCTTTTAATTCGTTAGTGGTATATATATGTTCCCTGGGCGTCTTTATCTGGATAGAAGTTACGTATTAAGTTTTACTCTACTTGTATTAAGCCTGGGTGAAAAACTTTAAATTAAAAACTTGCGTGCGCCGCGGAACACTAATAGGCAAAATGTAATGTTTTCCTCAAGAAGACAAGAAAAAACACGTAGTATAATAATGAGTTACAGGATTCTGTACCCAAAAATAATAGATTTAGAAAGAAAAGGAACGGAAAATAAGGTAAAATGTTATCAAAGACTGTGCAGTTGTAAAAGAAACTCTTTGCTAAAGTGAAAATGTGATCTACCATACGCAAAAGAAGTATGAGAAAGAAAACACAAAAGTGTTAAGATATTTCTTTCTTAATTAAATGAAATTTTATTGCACTAAATATAATTACAAACCATCTTATAATTTATACTGTTCCGCCCCGGGGGTTGGGATGGACCGGGAAATTTGTAAGTTTCTTTTTAATAATTCATCAAAAATCTTGTCCTTGTTTTTTCCAATTTTTTTTTAATATTAATATTAAACTATGTAAGTAATAGAATAAAATTCTGTGTTATACTTTTATGATGTGACTTTCCTTTTTCCATAATTTTACAAAATTGTTAAACAAGTGTCTCGTTCCATCCCGATCTTTGATAATAAATGTTTGAAATGGAATATAAATACATGTCGTGTAATATTTAAGGTTTTAAAAATAAATAACAATAATTTTTAAATGTTAAATAAAATATTGGACTGCAGAGCTTAAGTCTGTTGTTCAAGTTTTTGGCTTGAGGCGAGTCATCGCTAACGTCTACTTTTAAACGAGACTGTAGTACGAGTGGAGCTTCTCTTATCACATTGTAGGAGGTTATTTCCTTCGCGGGGGATAAACATATGCAGTTGATGCGGTTGTGGGAGGAGTTTGCATCTTACTGCGACCGACGTGGCCATAAACCAGGTGACAGGGCGTGTGTTAGGGGAGGCTTTGTTCTCAGACAAAGTGACAGCAGGCGTTGCTCGCCGATAGCGATGCGAAGCTACGTGCCAATTACGTGGGCGTCTTTGTCACAAGCCGATACGGGCACAAATTAGCCGCCCACTCTTACGGGGCCCTAATTAAGATAGCGCCGGCCACTGCGGTGGCCCAGTGTATTGTGCGTCTGACGTTTTCCTAATGAACCCACACGCAGGAACGTTGGTGGATAAACTTACCCCGGTTTTCTTCGTTGCTTTCTGCCCCGCGTTCCGGTAGGAGCGACACCCAATAAAACGGCCAACAACCGAAGGCTGTGGCGGCGATCGTCGTACAGGACCGACGAATGTAAACGTCTTGACGTCTTAATTTAACAAACACGCAAACAAATATTTTATGAGGAAAAGTAAAAATTATTAAGATAAATGATTTCTGTTTGAATTGGCCACGCACGTAATCCCGTTCTATAATTTTGGGGGATCAGTTACGGTACAGTTCACGTGAGCTGAAGAGAATTGATCAATTGTCCATCTATGACGTAGTAGACATGTTCAGTGGGACACGATTGTGACGGGAATTTGGGACTGAGTGCAATTCTTCCTCTCCAGATCAGCATCCGTCCATGTTGTTACACACCACGCGGCACCGAACCCCCACGTGTAACGGGATTGGATACAATTCTCACTGACTGTAGGAGATCTACAAGAAAATGCTGTCATTTTGAACGCTGATAAACATATCTGACTCAAATTGAATGTTATTAATTAATCTCGTGCTTAGTTTGCCGCCAAGATCAAATAATCTTAAGCTTCCAAAATTAGTTTCTTTTCTGGCAATGAACGTCAGGAATAAATATATTTGATCATACTTAAACACTTTAGTTTTGTAATGTGGTAATTGAATTGAATAGAAAGCAAATAATTAAAATGCAAAGTAACTGAATGTGGTAAAAACTAATAAGAAATTTCTTCTTACTCTTTGGTAATGGTTGCTGCCTTCCACTTAAAAAATCCACCGCCTGTTGTATGATGCCTGGTTCTTTCCTTTTAGTCCGGATGCTGTGGAACAACGGTTCAGAATTTATTTTAAAGTAATCAATTATTTCAGAGGCGACAATAAGAACGGCCAATAAGTCAGCATATAAATTTATCACTATTTATTCAATAGTGACGTTTCGTCTCCATTTTGAGACTTCCTCAGGCGTAAAATTTAGCAATTCATCATATTTTCTGCTTGACTCCCTAAGCCGAAAAGATGAATGTACATGTGAAGAATTACATGAATTACATATGAAGATGAAGAATTTAGCATCCCGGGCTATCTTCAACAACGGTTACGGTCGAAATGATGTGACTTATTGGTCGTTTTTTTATTTGTTGAAAATTTTAAAATCAGTAAACTATGTTTTAAGAAAGAGTTTATTTTCATTTAATTTTAGTCTATCAATTGCATAATCTCCGTCGTTATATAAGATCTTTTGCCATCTTTCTGGTAGAGTTTCAATCCCCTGTTCGTAAATATTTGTTTTGTCTTTGAAGCAAAATAAGATTCAAGGTAAGTTCGCACACCATCCATAATTTTCAAATATATTTTTTAGGGAGTGTTCCATGGGTCTTAATAAACGAAAATCGGATGGTGCTATGTCTGTTTTACTCTCTTAATTTTTTCTTGGGCTAATCTTGCTGCATTCGGCCTGGCATTATCGTGTTGCAAAATTATCCGTTTTCTGTTGACCAGAGCTGACAATTTTACCAATGATTCGTTGTGCAATCTATCAAATTATTCCTCCCGGCCTCAATAGTTTAAAATGATGTCACCACAGTCCCGCCAAACTTGCAATAATTTGAAAAAGTCAATGCCATTGTTGTTGTTGTACAACACCCATTTCTCATCACCAGTAACAATCCTTCGTAAAAACGAATCACTTCGTTGCCCACCGAATAGAAATGTGCCAGTTGTTCGCCGTTGATATTTATTCATCTCTGACAATAGACGTGGAACCCATATACCCTGACTGTAAACCTTCTCCATTTCTTGTCTTTGGACTGTTGACCAAGAAACCTGAAGAGTGTTTGCTATTTCATGGATACTTAGTTTGGAATTTTAAAGCGTCATTATCAAACTCTACAGGGCGTCCACTTCGATCGCTATCAGACAAGTCAAAATCACTGTTGGAAATTTTCTGAACCAGAGTTGGCACATATTGACTTTCAATACGTCTCCATACACACCACAAATTTTCTTTGTTGCAACTGTTGCATTAACACCTGAACGAAAATGAAACAGCATACGATGGTGTAAATGTTCTTCAGTTGGTGGTTAGTTTGCCATTTGACACCGGTGCAATAAAAACGTTCTGAACTAGACTGGAGCGAATTCTCCAAACTAAAAACAATTGATTAATTTATGGGCATCTCTTTATAAGAAACAAATAATAGAAAATTAATGCGACAACATGTGCAGATAACTGTATAGTTTCTTTATTGTCAACTTCTCCAATTTCAAACATTAGCAATGTATCCCTGCTTACTTCATTTACAGCGAAATCAGGTATTTTACGAATAAATGATAAATTATATATCGGCTACTTACATGCAAACTTGTTAAGCGAAAAATTATTCCTATTATTATTTAATTTTTATACATTTCGATTGTGGTGTATCCTCCCCTTAATAACTGGCTCTTCTCTTCCATGCAATCCAAAGCTTCCATAAAATTATTTAATACCTGTCGTTGGACTTAAATTCGATTTACATATATAATTCTTAATTGAGCACCCTTCGTTTCTTCGGGAGTGGAGTGTTCCTAGGGTCAGTCTTTGACAAAATAGTTTTGTCTACTGTGGGTTCTACTGGTAGGACAGGACTTTACTTAATTGCAGTACTTATATATAATTGTTCCAGATTATTTCTGATACTACTAATTTTTTTCTATTTTATGGATTGCATTTGAGAAGTCAAATTCTATTAACCAACCAACATATACTCTTAAAATGAAAAGGAAATGGGACGGATAAGTTTCACCTTTTTCAAATGGAACGTGTTCTAAAATATTCTTAAAGAAATGGCCCCAGCCATTACTGGAGTATACATCCACTGAGGATCAACCGCTTTTCTGTAAAGTGAATATTATTCCCTCCTAAGCGTTCGTCATTTACTCTTGCAATGTCGGATAAAAGTCTGATATTGCGTAAATCGTTTCTAGGCCTTTTCTTGTATAAGACGAAGAAATTATGTGTATCCGACAGGAATTTAGGCTATATCTCTTTCAGCTAACTTGCACCATTAAAAGAATTTTTTTTTTCAGAAATGTTTAAATTCATTATATATAGAAAATATATTATGACTGTATTCAATGATTACTAATGATTTCAAACAGCAAATATAAGTTTTATAACATTTCACGTACACGAAATGACAAATACATATGAGTAAGAAATAAATGAGTTTTAAGTTTTAAAGAAATTGGAATTTACCGTGAGACAACTAATTGTTGATTAATATACTCTGTAGTGGTTGGTACTGCAGGAACGATATGTTCACGGAAATTAAATATGCACATTAGCGAAATGATTTCATGTTTTGTGTTTAAATTATTAGTACCTTTAACTTCCGTTTAGCAAAAAATAAACTGAAAAACTAACGCGTGCAGAATTAATTTTATTAATTGTCTATTAAATGCGGAATTAAGAAGATTATATTAGATGGATTTGATTTTTATAAATTTAAAGAATTGTTTCATTTTTTATTTTTTTATAGTACGATGTTATTGGTGCCGTTCATATACTTTGTTCCGATACATATTATATAGATTCCTTGTACTGTCCCTACTTCATTCCATTCATTCCTAGTAACAATAAAATTTTCAAATATATGTGTTCCCTCCATTATCCTATTTTTTAAAGGATTCTTTTCTTTGTGCATCTCTCTAATTTTTTTCCAATCAACCTAATGTCTTTCGATAATGCAGTTCCATATTTGAACTTTTCTATCAATTTCCGTTAATTAAATATATTCTACTGATAACAATTAACGACCCGTCTGTCTGAATAGGCCACGTAATACCGCTCAGATGAGATAAACAATATGAAAACTAACTAGGCCAACAATTGTGGTCATTGTGAACACATGCATTTTATTATCTAATTTCACACCTGTATGTCTTATGTTTTGTTACCAGGTTTAAAATGATCTCAAATTGTTCATTTTGTTACCTTTAAAATTATCATACTTAGATAATTGATTTATTATAACTCTAAATGTCTTCTTACTTGGCCTACCGGGAAGTCCAAATATACTGAAATCAAATAATAAAAACTGCTAACTATATTGAGGCTAAACCACGATGGTTATCAAAAGAATCACTTGGATGGGACAGAGTTGTCAACATTATAGGAAAAAACTGTACTAAGAAGTAAGATGAGTTGTTTTGAAATATTTTTGGGGTGAGGGCAGAAGGGGCTACATGAAGCTGAAACTCCCCTTTCATAACATACCAGAAAAGTATTCACCATATTGGGATAGTTTTTATTAACAGCCTTCTTCCAAATGTTAATAACAATCATTGTTACAAAAGTTTCGTGAATAAATGACGTTTTTTTCACTCCAGATACAAGTTTTAGAAAGTTCCCCTAATTGTTCAAATTAATGTTCTTGCAAAAAAGATGAATAAGTTGTTTTATAAAATTTGCTATTTAATAACTTTAGAGCTTTGTGCATGTTTTTTCTGCTCTTTTGTCTGTTTACATATTGGCTGAAGCTACTACGAAAGATTAAGATTCCTCGCCGTGCAGTTCCAAGAAGTGATATTCAATTGTATATACATGTTCTTGTACATTTCAATGTGCCTGGTGTGTTATTAATTATTTTGTGCTGTGCCTTGTTCACTCTAGTTTCGTATTTAAGGATTTACGTTAGGTAATATATCTTATTTTCTTTTGGTCTTATAATTTTTGTTTGTCGTAACCTATTTCCTCTTCAAAGAACTAACGGAAAAAAATATAAAAATAATATGCAATGTTTTAATAATTAACTTCAAATAACAGAAAATCGTAAAGATGAATTAGATGCATAATTGTACTGTGCTTATAACATTCAATTCCATCAGATTGCTAGTATGCAAAAACAAATGTCAGACATGTATTCAGTTAATCGCTTTCCCAACTCGTTCAATTAAATTGGATGTAATTCGCTGTGCCTGAAAATGAACTCGCGATCCGAAGGCTTGAAATCGGAAACAAAGCGAGTCCGTAAAAACGAATGCTCAATCCAAATTTTAGCGAATGCTTAGTGAGCGAATGTTAACGCGACTCTATCTGCTTTTTCTGAAAACATTCGTTTGGTGCGAATAGACAAACGAAATGCCTGGATAATTACTTTACGCTTCGGAATTCGTGGACCACGGACTATGAAATGTTTTTGTCTAAAATTTACGTATGATTGAGAACGAAATGCCAATTTAATGACCGTCACAATATTAAACATCAGACTAAAATAACTATAAGAATAATAATCTTACAACTAATCCCTGAATATTCCAGTAAAAATATCCTCAGTGAGTCACTGAACATGGCTATTATTTTTTTTAAGACTTGTCTTAGTCCTCCATGTTAACCTATCCTGCCCAAGCCATTTCATTTCTACATAGCTACCACATCCCACATTCTTCCTAATTTGCTTACCTATTCTATTCTTGCCCTTTGTTTTCTGTTCTTACCCCACTCTTCGCTCTAATGCTAATTTTACTAGACCCTCAGGTCTCAAAACGTGTCCTATTAATTTATTCCTTCTCTTGGTCAACGTCCTCCATATTGTTCGCTCTTCCGCTATTTTGCTTAGAACTTCCACGTTAGTCATTCTATCCACTACTCTGATTTTCAGCATTCTCCTAAAGCACCACATTTCGAAAGCATCTATTATTTTTCTGTCTGAAACTCCTATGAACCAAGTCTTGTATCCATATAACGCCACACTCTTTACGAACATTTTTAGCTATGGTTTCCTAATATTCACACTTATATTACCCGTAAATAAATTCCTCTTTTTTGCAAAAGCATTTCTTCCCAGTGCTATCCTACTCATTATGTCTACTATACTTCTACCATCCCTAGTTATGGTGCCCAATCTAACACCTTGTGGTATTCCATTATTTCCAATACTATACTTTATCACCTTGACTTTCTTCTCTCCATTAATCCTCAAGTTATAATCTTCCTCTGGAATCAATTTATTATGTTTTCCATGTCTTCTGACTCCCCCAAATACTAAAATATCATCAGCAAACCATAAGGTTTTTATTTCCTCTCCTTGCAATTTAATTCCCTAACTTTATTCATTTTTAACTTTCTTCATCTCCTGTTTTACATATAAGTTAAACAGCAAGGGCAACAGATTATTGAATCCTTGTTTTACTTCTTGATTTATCCTTTCTTTTCTTGCCCTTTACAATTACTGCTGACTGCCATATCTAAATTAAAAAAGTTTTTCATTGAGTTATAATGTGTAATGACTCCTAGTCAAACATAAACGGAATATTTTTTCTATACTTCGCAAAAAAGGCGACTCTTAAAATTAAATGGGAAAAATAATTGTGTATCTATACTGACTCGTATGCATTGTTTAGTCCGCTTCCGCGTGTAAACAGCACCAAAAATTTGAAATTTTTTTATATTTCTGAATCCCATAGCTAACTCAAAGTATCTTTTTTCTGCGAAAGTTTTAAATGTTTTACATTGTTAAAGTCTCGTTTACACCAGAGTGGACAATAATGGTTTCTGTTAATGTACGACTCATCAGTGGAAATGACAGTTATAAAGTGTTAAGTGATGACGAATGACGGATTATTTAATGATATTCGAATGAAATATGTGGTATTGTATGTAGTTACGACCGTTTTATAATAGTAAAATTTAAAAATTTCGAGTACATGACGCACCTCATTTTCCCCTACATATTTTTTAGTAAAAATGATTGTGGCCAGCATACGCCAAATACGGTATTTTGCGACTTTATCGTCCTCAAAATACTGTTATCGTTACATTTATAATCTTTTAAAAGCGCTTGAAGACTTATCTTTCGTACAGTATATTTAGTTATTCTTATCCCCTTGCTTTACGACTTGTATGGTTAATCAAATCAGTTAATTTCGATAAATTTTCAGACAGGCAAATATATATATATTACTTAGTTTCATGTCGCATTAACTGCTATGGTCTAACCAATATTTTGTTTAAATGTAAATCAGATTCAGTTCAAAAAATAAGGGATTAGCACAGACATAAAATTAACGGAAAGTTAAAATAAATATAAAATAAAGATTTTTTAAAATAGAGTAAACCTTCCACACATATATGATTATTTAATAGAATGAAAAATATACACATAAATATTTAGATATATAAAAAACTTTTGCTATACTATTTAATAATAAGTTTTTTGAAGACACTCTAAATATTTTATATTCAAGAGCAAACATTTACAACTAATTCTGTTTTCAATAATGAAACTGTTTAAACGTGTATAAGGGGTGTATGCATGATTCTAACTTCCATCAGGCTCATACAAATGGACTGAATATAACATCCGTTTGCAGTCCGGAAGTCATAATTTCTGAGCCTCTACTAGCATGTCCATCTACTAATTTCTCCGCTATAAACAAATACTGCTCCGGCTGACTAATTTTTTTTTTGGTAAAATGTGCAAAACTTTTCATTTAGTTTTAACCGTGGACAGGAAATAAAAAAGACGAAGCAAACGTTCTCCCGCCTGTCATGCATTTACGTAGCAACATTAGCGAAAAGCATTGTAAATTAGCGGGGAGTTAGCGGACCGTTAAATCATGTTCCACTTGCTGCAGGAAACAACGGGAAATTTTTTCCAGGGATTAAGTTTAAAGGTATTAAGCCCCGGATTACAAACTTGTGCTTGGAACCATGTGCTCCATACTCTCAATATAATTGTTCCCACACTCAAAGAAAATCTGGAGTGCGCGTTGTCATTGTAACATTGGAATTGTGAAAATAGCTATACTTCACTAGTAATTAGTAGTTCGTCTAATTTAGCATTCGAAATAAAACTCAGTACATTCTTTGATTGTAATATAAATTATAAAAGATACAGTCACAATTCTATTATTTGTACAATCCAAACCCACAGGACGTTTTGATCTTTGGTCAGATCGTATTCATCGTAAAACTGAATCATTTACTTTTGAAACATTTCCATACCTTAGTTAAGTTCCTGGAATATTCTTAAGTAAATGGTTAAATAATAAGTGCATCCGATGTATATCATCTGAACCAATATAAAAATATCCGCTGTGTATGAATTGTAGAAACAAAATAATTCTGACTGTACGAACGTTTAATGGTCTTTTAGTAAACTCAGTTCAAAATTTTGTTGTTTTCAAACAGCGAAAAAAGAATAAACGGGCTCTTCATTTCCTATGAGACACACGAAAATATTATTTTTGCTTCTTACTAAAGCAAATTTCCTGCAATTTATTTTCTGAAAATAGTTTTGAAATAGTTTTGTATTTCCTATTAAATATAGTGATCATGTTCGGTGAATGATGAAGCCACTTTGAAGACCAAAAGGTTACATGATCCAGTAACGTAAATATAAAAGCATCACACAGAAAGAGTAAAATATAAAAAATACCAGAAATTTATAATTATTATTTAATACAATAAAAATATAAATACAAAAAATTACACAATTTTCGATTATACAATTTAATAAGAACAAAAACCCCATTTCTTTCTCTCAGGGTTATTCAAGGTGGGGAGATAAATTAGCAAAATATTTTATACTGGAGTATAATGTTATATATAGAAATTATTAAAAAAATAAGAGAAATGTAAATCGTGCTGAGTTGGGGGTGATGTGAACTGACATGAAAAAATTCACATGATTAAATTAACAACTTCAAATGCGTTATATTGTAAATATTAAAATAATTACCTTCATTCGCGTATTCTGGCGACCGTATGTAATTGACTGACAGCTTTTATTCAGAAAACCGGAGAGCGATCCGACCCGGTGTTTAACCTAAAGAGATACTGGGAAAACCCTAGAAGACCTGCGTCAGGTAGGTTGGGCATTGGGAACTAATCTCACGCCATTCCGAATGATGGGAGACGAGTTTGCTGTGGGATAGAAGCATTCCTTTCTCCGTGTCCGCACAACTTTTAGGAGGCAGTTGACCGGCTGATCCAATGGGATCAGCGGGCAATTATTGCCATTTGCCCAAGGTCTTCGACCCCAGTACATATACCTCCCAAAATAGGTGAAAGTGCCTCGGCATGTGAGAACTTTGATAAAAAAACAGAAAGAGCACGAGACATTCCCACATAATCAGGTGAACCCCGCAGTCAAATGCCTGCGAGAGAAACTCCCATTTTAAGTAAAATAAATGTAAATGTGACTTTGAGATCAAATAAAACCAATAGAAAGTTGTACGTATCCGCTGTTTGATACACTGCGCGATGTTGCTTGATGCGGGAACAACGATGACACTATAAAACGTGAAGTGAAATTTTAGTGAATCGTAAAAGCAGTTCTTTTCTGTTCTTCTGTTGTTACAGTAGATGTTGTATGAAAACATACCATGCACTCGTACGCGAAGAATAGCATTAGGAAAACATTGCTTCAGAGGTTGGGAACCAATTCCAGTAGAGCGATGCATACCAGGTGAGGTTCAATCCTCTAGAGTCGGTTACTTAAAAGCTTTTTAAAGTTGTTTGCGCAGTTGAAATGCCACAGACTCCGACCATTTATTTCGAGGGCACAAATAACAATTTATCTTTTAATTAATTAGAAATTTTTTCGTCAAAATAAACAGTGTAAATAAATGACGATGAATTATTATTAATAGAAAAGTTTAGAATATCTATCATTCTTTTGTCTGCATTTCACGAAAGTAATGTCGATATCAATCTAAGTAACGTATAAATTGCAACATGTGTGTGAATTTTTAAAAACATTTTTCAGGAAATGTATTTTTTATTTAATTACTCCGCTGAATGTTTCCTAAAATATTGTAAATAATATATATATCAATTTATTAACTTATCAAGAATAAAAATTTCACGTACCAACGTATTCGTCCTTTAATAATTTTGTCGTATCACTGATTGCTGCGTTATAGACCGCAGCATATGAAAATGTCGGATGAAAGCTCCTGTGTGGAGTATTAACAGACAAATATTTGACAAGTCACGAAAGGCCTATATTGTATTAATGATTATACTAATTTTACTTTCATCATCACTTGAAAATGATGTAAATCTCAGACGTTTTACAGTATAACTCTGAGGATATAAAGAACAATATATGATATAGGTAATGTAAAACTTTATATCCGTGGTAATTTTGTCAGGTATGCGAGTGCATTTTTATTAAGAAACAGAAATGTCATCGAACAATCGATATATAGTAAAAGCCCTGTTCTGTTGTGCCCGGATCCATCATCTTTTCTGAAGATGATGGTGACAGTTGTTGCAACGTTTAAGTTCCACTCCTCGTGAAAACATTGATACTGTTATTTTCCCCATAACGTCCCGTGCTTTATCATTGTCAAAGTTTGACTTCGCATTTTCCCTACTTTGTAGAACACTGGTTCCTTTAGGATGTTGTTCGTTCGTGCCACGCGATTAATTAGCAAGTTGGCAATTCGTGGATAAATGTGCACGCGTGAGGTTTCGCCACTGACTCCTCTAATTACTTAGCGCCCATGTAATCTCAAGACTTTGCACAAACCAAAACTCCGCAGAGATAAGCACTTAGTGTGTAATTAATATAAGGCATTGTCTCTGAGAAACGGGTGGAATGCAAACAACATGGTATCGCAGTCTTCCTCGGTTTGGAAGAAAAGACAACGCAAGCAAAGCGTTAGCTCCGTTTCCTATTTCCTTTCTCGTGCAGGGGTAATAAATCACATTTAAATACAAGTCAACAGCAGTAGTTAATCTTCACTTTGTTATAAAAATAAACTTTATTTTGAAAGGATAAATATATCTGGCAAATGTCCTAATGTGAGTCACATAAATACATTTTGGTGAAATTCTTAGACCCCAATAACGTTGGATACACAACAAATGGCCGCTGAAAACATACAACTAGCCAATTCACTAATCGTTTAGAGCTGTATAATTAATACATGGGTTTATATTCGGGGAGAAAAACTATAGTGTCTTAATAATTTTAATATGAAGAAATTCTTGATGTAGTTGGCCAATTTCAACCTATATATAATCAGCTAATAATTATTACACGTAAATTTTTTTTAGTTTATACCCGTATTGTGGTGCAACCCTCTATGATAACCTTTCTTGCGCAAACATTTTTATTTCCGCATTACTTGCACATCCCACACCCTCCCTAATCTTCTTAACGAATTCCATACTTGGTGGCCGTCTTCTGTTCTTACCCCACACACTTTCCTCTTATGTTAATTTTACAATATCCTCAACGTGACCTATTAATCTATTCCTTCTCTTGGTAAACGTCCTCCCAGAATGTTATAATGTTCGCTCTTCCCCATTCTGTTTAAAACTTTCTCGTTAGTAATTCTATGCACCCGTCAGATTTCTCATACAGCACCACATTTCAAAGGTTTCTGTTCCTTTCCTCTCTGCAAATCCTACAGTTCACGTTTCGCGCCCATATAACACCACACTCCACAGGAACATTTTTAGCAATGATTTCCGAACATTAACACTTATATTACCCGTAAGTAAATTCCTCTTTTTCGCGAAAGTCTTCCTTGCCTATGCTATTCTACTCTTTATGTATACTATACTTCTACCATCCCTAGTTATTACGCTTCCCAAATAGCAGTATTCCTTAACTTCCTTCAAAATATCCCTTTCCAATCTAACACCCTTTGTCATTCCACTGTTTCCCATACTACATTCCATTACCTTGGTTTTCCTTCTATTAATCCTCATATTTAACTCTTTCTCCAGGACCACATTCTTGCCATTTATTATGTTTCCAAGTCTTCATCTGAGTCTCCTGATGCTACACTATCATCGGAGAAGCGTAGGGTTTTCATTTCGTGTCCTTGAAGTATGATTCCCTTTCCATATTCCGTTTTTATTTTCTTCATCACCTGTTCTATATACAAGTTAAACAGTATGGTCGACAGACTGCATCCTTGTGTTACTCCTTTGCTGATTTCTGTTTCTTTCCTTGATCATCAATTTTAACTTTAACAGAGGTTAGTAGAAGCTTTCTTTCTTAATATTTTATTCCTGTGCTCTTCAAAATACTTAGTAGACTGTTCCAGTTCATATTATCAAAGGTGTTTTCTAAATCTGCAAATGCCACGAAAGTAGGCCTGTTTTTTTTCGTATCCTGTCTTCTAAAATTAGACGCAAAGTCAATTTTGCTCCTCTTGTCCCTACATTTTTCCTAAATCTAAACTGATCTTCGAACTCGCATTCTATATGTCGTTCCATCCTCCTATATACTATTTTAGTTCATGTTTCGTAAGCATGTTATACTAAACTAATTGTCCTGTGCTGTTGGCATCCAACCCTGAAGTTTACTCATTTGAAACATCGAACGCGTTGGTAAACTGCAACACTCCTTATGATCACTATTTGAGACTGACTATTATTTATTTCGCTAATTTTGATTTAAGAACAATGGACAGGTTTATTTTTAATTGCGTATTTGAACGATTTTCGACGGCTTAGATATTAGGGGAGGTGACATCATTTACTACTTGAACTGGCACTTATTTCTCTGGTATACACAGGAGATACCTATTTTATTCTATTTACATCGATTGTATACCCTGAAACCAACATCATACCTTCGCAATATTTCTTTTAGACAGCTGGGATAAGGTTTTCTGTTTTACCGGTTTACATCACAAATCTCCGACTATGTGAATTCTATTAAAAGTTTACTTACAAAGGAGAAATTATTTCAGAGGCAATATTGTTTGGATGTTCGTTGTATGATTTTCAGAAGAACGGGATATAATAAGTGATAGCTTAAATAGGGAGGAAAAATTATTCGAATATAAGAATAAGTGATTGATGTATTGAAAAGTAAACAAAGCATGGTACGAGGAATGCCAGTCAGCGGCATAGTTACTTGAGTCATCAGAATTTACTTCTTGAGTCCGGTGAACGAAATATCCTGTCTAAGGATTTTTTTTTCAAGAAGCGGAAATGTTGAGGTGACACTAACCCGAACGGTGGCAACAATGGACATCAAAATCAAAGACAAACGCGATAACATAACCTGGTCAAACGTATTCATCTATAAAATCTTATGCCCTTAAGGGAGAGAATTTTTACATAAGTTATAAAGTATTAATCGCTGACTGTTGATTGATGTCGATGCATAAAATTTCATTTCCGGAGTAAGCGATACGGACATCGGATTGCGAACCCTTTACCTGAATTACTTAGTAGTTTTTCACGTGATTTCTAAGAGCCATTTACAGATAACTTTTGGCTGGTTTCTGTACGGCCGTTTCTGCGTTCCCTCCAGTTCCTCCCTATTGATACTCAACGGGTGAAGGTAATGCGTTCTGTTCACATCGGAGATAGATAGTGCATGGGCTGCATGCAAATGGGAGGTTTATCGAATTTACGGGTAGAGTGTAACTTGCAATAACACACACCCAGGCTAATTTCAGGAAAACTTTTTATTGCTGTTAGAGTATATGCTAAGGTATATAGAAACTACTAACTATACGTTCCATAAAAAATTAACAATTGATATTTATTTTTCGGAGTACACTAACGTAACATACATCGTTTGTACAAAATTATAGAATCATCATATTTTGTGCCATCGTAAATCATAATATGTAACGTATGATATTTTAAGTTCTGTTTTCAAATAGTAAAAAAAGTATCTTTCAAATGTATCGTATTATGAATAAATATGTTGCAACTGTTTTTCAAACAAACTTTCCTAGGTAGTTGTTATTATCCTAACCCAAATAAAGATACTTTAAGTTTAAATATGTCTGACTCCTCATGAAAAACAAACCGCTGATGATGTCATAATGAGTCACGTCAACAAACGTCCTGTTATTTCTCTCAGGGTTCAAAATCGTAGTTTTACTTGCAATTTAGTAAATCTACAATTGAATAAAGTTTACATACCTTGAAATAATATATTGAACATTACAATTTTCCACGCCACAATACACAAGTTTACGAATCAACAATTTCTGTCAATTTATGAAACAATATTAATACAATACTCATTCATCTTTAATCAAAATGAGGAACTGGTGGGTTTCGATTCCCCACGTAAACGTCACAGCATTTGAAGTCCCGCCCACTTAATTTCTGATTGGTGCTCAATTATTGACGTCATAGTTCGTTAGCAAATGTATATGTGTTCAATTTAAGATGTACACGTACGTAAAAATGATGAAACACTCAATTTTACTTACATATTTTTGGTAACATTGTAGACGTTCAAAGCGTGGGAAGAAGAAATTTAATAGAAAATTTTGTCGTAATGCTCGGTTGTTGTCAGTTGTCTGTATTCCTTTTCGTTCCAATCTTCCTTGCCGTCTCCCTTGATTTTCTATACTGCCAGGTCCGAGTAGTCTATGAGAAGGCCCTGAGTTTAGAGATCAATGATTGTTAGTTAAGAATTTAATTTGTATAATTTTTTATGTAAATATGTTTGTAGTTTTAATTAAGAAAGAATTGCCGGCATAAAGATTGAATATATCAAAATTGTAATATTGATGCATCTTTGTCTTGGATCAAGTAAATTGTTTTATTATTTTTATTATAAAGTTCATTTTTAATATATTCCACTTAAAATAATGAATAATCCCCCTATTCATTTCAACCTCCAGAAGAAACGATAATTAAAATTATTCCTATTATAAAAAGTCACAAGTTTCACATTTTAAATTGTTAAAAAGGTCCACCTTGAACAAAAAAGGAAGTAATCTGTAACTGGAAATTAAATGCTGACAAATTTCCTTATGATCGAAAAAATCACGAAAAACTCTCCGTAATCGCACTGCTTATTCACTACAAAAACCGACGTCGAACAATGAACTATGATTAATTTGTTCTGTAATTACAGTATAGCAAAGCTGAGATAGTAAAACCAGAAATTAAGAATATGGAAATTATTTTTTATATTGCAACTTATTTTGAAGTTAAATTTGTATGAATGTGTATATATAAATGAACATTTTCGTAAATTATTTTAGAAATCAATGCCACAACATTACTGAATTACTAATACTTCAATAGTAAAGTCCTCAAATCGATTACAAAGCTCTAAAGAACAAGGAAAAATCTTAGAATTAGAAATTTTTCTGTGATTAAGTTCTGAAAACATTTCAAACTGTACTAAATCAAGGGAAATCAATTACTTTACTACAAATGATTGACTGAGAATATATTGAATCGTTTCTTAAATTACAATTTCTTATAAACTTTAAATTACAAATATTTTAATAATTGAATATTATTCAAAATGACGCAATTAATATTTTCGATGTCATCGCTAGTAATGGACATAGCTTATCGGGCCGGAGGAGGCCAACTCCTGACGTTTCCTTTAATTATATTTTCCATTCAGCACGCAAAAAATTCTCATCTCTAGCTAAAACGACACATCCAAAGATGAATTATCCTCTCCTTCCTCTCAAAGATGATTCGTCCTCACGTAGTATGCACACATATTTTAATTTTTTCTTTATTGTCATAATAATATATAGTTTTTATTGTTGCATTTATTCCTCTGTCAAACAGGGGTTTGTGGGTTTTGCGCTAAATTGGAAACATACATATTAGATTACTTATTAAATGTTAGGAAATTGTTATCTCCGACGTTTAAGGAAAACTGTAAACTGCTCGAAAAGCTGCGGAATTCTCCTGGTAGCGGTTTTTTGTTCTCTGCGTAATTACTCGGGCCATTGAAAGTGAAAGTATTCCGCTTACTAGACGATGTAAATATTTCAATACTCGGTCCTTCTCAAGAGCTGCTCCTCAACTATTCAAGAATTTAAACTGTTTCAACATCAGTTTACGACTCAATTAAAAAAATTACGTTGGTATAGAACTATCAACTATTACATATTTTTAACTCATTTAACACCAATCTCTGTCACTCGAATCTCTTCCATTGATTTAACAAATTTACTTCATTAATCCACACTCTTACACCTCTATTAACAGTCATATAACATCAACCAAAATTTACGTCATAGTAGAAGTCATATTATTTGGCCAGAACATTGGTGTTAATTGGGCTAATTTGTACGTCAAATTAATGCCTTATCTCTGACAGATATTTTCAACAAATATTCAACAAAAATTTCATATTATTTTATTACGTTTTATAATTACCTGTAGGTTGATATTATATAAAATATATTCATATAAGTGTTTTACAAATATATTTATTTTAAAATATTTTCATTTTATATTTAATTTAAAAAATTTTCACGCAATTTTGCATAAAAATTAAATTAAATATTACACAAAAAATATAGTCACAAAAATTATTTACAATAAAACGTTGCAGTTGTTTTTTTGGTGTTAATATGACACCTTATTACTGTAAAAGATCATTATCAGAAAGTTCCCGACTACTGTGACATAGTTTATAGAAATGGGTTCCGATGACGCGACATTCTTCTGGAGCGTAATTAATTTAGGAGGTCCGGCCGGCTCCGCCGTAGAGTAAAGAATAAAGATTTTGCTAGGTAGTATTTATAAAATGTTTCAAATCAATTTCTTCACTGAATACTGGAATTACAACATCCTTTCCGATAGCAAGATTTGAACACGCGACCATTAGAGTAGCAGAATAGCACAAACCCGCCTACCAGCTCTGTTCTGTTGCACCAAATATTAATAAAAACAGTGTAAAAAGCCAACGTAGTTATTTTTAAAATGCCTCAAATATATTTATTTGTTCATTGCAAATAATATCTCGAAAATAGCATAGGTTTCGAATCATAAAAATTACGAAAATGTAAAATATCTCGCTTCCAGAAATCGAGAAGTAAAAGGTTAAAGTAAATCATGCATTGTGAAGACACGCATTCTAGTGACAAAACTACGAAATTATGCGAAGGGGACGAGATATCTTGTCCAGATCAAGGAAGAAGAACAAAAATTTACTAAGGACGAATTAACTCGGCCGCGTCAGTTTTTGCGTGTCTTCTGAGGATGAGAAAACTCGTCCAAATCAGAGAAGGTATAAACTCCTCTATTTCTTAAAGATATGATTTCGAAACATATTGTTTATATTAAATTACTGAATTGGTGTAAGGCTGTTGAACTCTGAAAACAAACAACTATTTTTTAAACCAATTAAATTATATACTAATATATTTTGTGTGTATTCACCAAATGTTCGCCTTGATAATGTGATAAAGTGAACACTGGATATGAATCCTCATATATGACAGCATGAAGTAGCTTAAATCTATGAGAGACAAATATAATACATTTGACGGTAGTTACAGTAAATGCCTTTGAAACGATTGTTGTATAGTTGAATTTAGTACGTTCATTTGCATAGAGATCCATTGAGCTGTGCAGTAATTTAATGCCCTTGTTCTATTAGCAGAACACAAATGCCCCAACAAGTATCGCAGTGACCTTACTCGCTTTGTATAATACAGAAAACATTACATGAATTACAGAACAATATATTAAACTCAAAAGATTGTACTAATTTTGGGGCGATGCACCAAATTGGTCGTATATTTCCTCACTACAGGTCATGGATACGGATGAATGTCTTAAAAATAGCGATGATTAATTTTATTGTTTTTTTGGGGCGGGGGTTAACAGGTTACATAAGGGTGATCCTGAAACAGGCAACTCCCCTTTAATAGCATTGAAGGGAATTGAAAAGGGGGTGATGCGGAAGGTAGAGCAAGGTAGCCAAGGGTTAACTATGGCCCCCATGCAATAGTTTAAGGATCCTACCCAGTGCTTCACCTAAATAGATGCAAGAAAACCCTAGAAGACCTGCATCAGGCAGGTCGGGCATTGGGTACTATTCTCACGCCCTTCCGAATGACGGGAGGCGAGTTTGCTGTGCATCTCTTTAGGTGAAACACTGGGTAGGATCCTTAAACTATAGCCCGTGGGCTCTAGTCAACCCTTGGCTAACTTACTCTACCTTCCGCATCCCTCCTTTTCAATTACCTTCCTATGTTATTAAAGGAGAGTTGACTGTTTCAGGATCACCTTCATGTAGCCTGTTTACCCAAAAAAAGTGGAATTACGAGAATGCTTGTGTGTATTTATTAACTTTGCTAAATAGTTCCAGTTATGGAAAGTTGAGGTATAACGGTGCTAATATGGTTCACTTACATTTGAAACTCTTAAAATCAAAGGTTACTAGAGGAATATTTTTTTAATGTACATAAAAGAGTTTATAAATAACACATTTGAAAATTGTACTTTGCTAATTCGAATTTTTTAAAGATTATCAAGACACTTACTTCATATTGAATGTCATAACATATTTGGTGTTAGTACCTTATTATTATTGTCATAATAAAAATATTGACATAAAATAATCACAGGAAGTTTAATTTAATTAAAGGTTTATGTTTTAGTTGGATATTGCCAAGAATCAGAAAGATTTTAGTTCTATTTTATAGCTGAAATCATTTAAATGGAACGAAAGTGGACGCTGGATTCTTTCTTATAATACTGATATAATAATCCATGACCAATTTAGTCTTAAAATATAAGTTAGTTAATATAATTGAACTTTTATGTTTAATGAGTTAGATTTACAATGGAAATTTCTATATAAATAAAGAATTCAACGTTCCGTCGCGTCATTTGGTACTTCATGAGGTGTAACATAACGATTCTTAAATTAAACGGAAATCTAAGATGTTGGAGATCAGTGAAAAATCTAAACATATTTTAAATATTGAAAATTATATAATATAACTAAGTAATGTCTGAATATAATTCAAACATTTCTAGGAGTCTGAAACTCCAAGAAGCTTTCAAGCACTGGCCTATAAGTAAAAATATTTATTTATATAACTATTTACTGAATTCATATGAAAATTATTGATTAAGAGAGAAATTACTTTCCAAGATGCAATGCATTAGGGCCATGAAGAATACGATTACTATTCAAAATGATACCTAAAATTATGATTGTATTTATGATTTTGTTTTATTTTGATCGTGATAGTTATTCTCTTTCTTTTCGCAAGTATCTGTTTTAAATTTCGTTGGAACTGTAGAAATGATTTTAGAGTTAAGTGATTGTAATGTTTACTACCATTTCTGAAATAAAAGTTTTCTTAGAAGGACGAAATTATTTACATTACATTTAAATTTAATAAATCTATGGCTAACTATGAGGAGTGTAAGTCATTTTTAAGACTTTTAAAAATATTATAAGTATGTATGTTTACACTTTGTTTAATTTTCATTTCAATTTTAATTATAGGAGATGTCGGTGTGTACGGGAAACTTATTGTTTAGCAATTTAAGTAAAATTATGGAAGAATAAAAATGACTTCATAAATTACAAAGCATTACTTTATTTTATTTCATACTCAATCTAATATTAATGTAACTTAAAACAATGAATTTAGATTTTGGTGAATTTTTAAATAGAAACTTACAAATTTCCCGTTCTGCCCCACCCCCGAGGCAGAATAGGATGTTTGGTATATACAACTAGTGCATTAAAATTATATTACACATAAGAAAATATTAACATCTTATGTTATTTATTTCTCATACTTATTTAGGGTACAGTTGATCGCTTTATTAATTTTTCCTATCACAAATCGACTTTTTTGCAACTGCACAGTCATTGCGAACATATCTTCCTTCTTTCCGTTACTTTTCTTTCGTAATCTATTATATTTTGGAACAGCACCCTGTATCCATTTCCTATAAGTTGATTGTACCTGTTTTTTCTTGGAGAACTAATCACATTTTGCCTTATACAACAGTCTTCCGTTCCTCCCCGGATGCAAGTTTCAGTTTAAGATTTTTCACAGAGTCTTAAACGAGGAAATTCAAACCTCTTAAGTAACTTATATGCAGCTAAAGGCACCTAGTGTAAAAATTTATACCCTTAAAGAGTTAAAGTGGGGAGTTTTGTAGATTATCTTCTGTCGAATAGCTGCAAAACTTAGTCAAGTCGGCTGCCAGGACTTCTTCATTGACTAGTTATAATCTATGTTCTGTGGTTATGAAGTTCCACTCCTATTTACTAACCTCCAGCATTATCCAATAAAAAGAAGGGTATCCCGTTATACCCTTTTTTTTGCGAGGGCAGGTGAAAATCTTCTAAAGACACTATCTCAGGGTCCGCACTGGATAGTAGTGTGGGATTCTACCCACTAAAAACACCTCCCTTTCCAACGATGACTGTGTATCTTCCTGTGGGACCGTCGTTAGACATTACTTCACAGGAAGCAGTCGTAGCGTCAAGCTCTCTCTGTCTCCTTTAAACATTATTATTTCTCTCTTTTTCGTAATTTCTTAATCTTTGAATTACTGTAGAGGCATATGCGCTTACTTTATTCCAGGTATTAGGTGAAAGCAGCATATTGGGTACCAAATTTTCTGGTGTTATTGAAGTTCCAATATCGCTTTCTAATGCTCGTCTCCCATATGAAAATCTCGAGCAACTGAAAAACACGTGTTCTGGTGTCTCATTAACTCCACATTCAGGGCATGCAGGTGAATTATCTATGGCAAACCTGTAGAAGTATGCACTGAAGCAGCCGTGACCGGTCAAGAGTTGAGTAAGATAATAATTCACTTCTCCGTGTTTCCGATCAATCCAGTCTTTAATTGATCTTATTAACCTATGGGTCCATCGGCCTTTATTGGACTCATCCCAACGGCGTTGCCATTCTTCATATGTTTTGTGCCTCTCAACTCTCTTGCCTTCCAGACCTCTGTTTGTTTGTAGTCTGCGGCACTCATCGGCCAGAATGTCTACCGGAGGCATTCCTGCCACCACACAAACTATCGCCCTGTAGGCACAGAGCCTGTGGACGGAACTAACCTTTCTCCTGTTTGATTTTACTGTCAAAGCAGTACACCATATCGAAGCACAATACAAGATCACTGATCGCACAACATTCGCGAAAAGAAGTCGCCGGTATTGTCTTGGACCTGCAACATTTGGCATAATTCGTGACAGTGCAGATACTGTCCCGGATACTTTACGCCTTACATAATCAAGGTGGTGTTTAAAAGACATCCTATCATCTATCATTATACCAAGATATCTGATAGACGATTTCGAATAGATTTCGCAGTTTCCGACCGTAAGGGTGATGGATTCTCTAGATTTTCTCCCAGTGCCTCTGTTTTTTCTTCCGCCAGTTGCAGTCCCATTGTCCGTAGCCATTGCCCAATCACATAAATAGTCTCATTGGCTATCTGAACTATTTGTTCCCGGTGCGACGACGACAATTGCTATGTCGTCTGCGAAGCCAATAATTTTGCTTTCCGTGGGAATCTCAAGTCTTAATACATCATCATACATAATGTTCCACAACAGGGGTCCTAGTACCGATCCTTGTGGGACGCCTCCTGTGATGACGTACTTTTCCACGCAGGTTTCCGTATCGTAGAGAAGAGTTCTGTTGGAGAGATAATTCGTCACAATTCTCCTTATGTATGATGGCACCTGTAACCTGCGCAATTTCTCGAGGATACAACTCCATCTTGCCGAGTTGAAAGCGTTTCTGATGTCCAAGGTGATTATGGCGCAGTATTTTTTAGGGCCTATTTTCCATCTCTTCCCCCGAATAGCTTGGCGAGCGGTTTCCACTACCAAATTAACTGCATCGATGGTTGAGCGTCCTTTCCTAAATCCATACTGGCTGACAGAAAAACCATATCCCGTTATACCCTATTGCCCTATGTATGTATTAGACAGTTTTTAAAATAATATTACTATTTTGAATGTAAATGTTATTCGTTAAATACAATATGTAATTTCAGATTTTCTGACGAAATTTGTCATTCTTAATATACTATTTTTTCTGTTTTTTTCCGTAACGTGTTTAGTATTAAATTTGATGCAGTGCTCTTTAGTTCTATAAGATAATTGTGCGACATACGTCTTATATGGGGCTCACATCATCTAGTGTAGTATCATTACGTTTTATGTGGTAATGGGTTGAGATTTTTTATTTCATCGTGGTTTATATAGTTTTTCTGGGTGCATATCTTAGTCACCCTTCAAATTCTGCGGGCATTTAAGTTTGATATAGAACGAAAACCGGAGAAGAAGATGAGTATCACCTGTTGTTTTTTGTACAAAATCTGCAATAATTATTTCACGAATACCCTTGAACTGACCTTAAAAATGAGTAATCGGATGGATTAACATGAAATTATGACACATATATGATATGTGTTGGGTACGACTGAACGACTGGATAACAGAGGAACCAAGGTCGAGATGTTTTAGAAGCACAAAGCCATTAGACGGTAATAGCATGGATGATAAAGAAATCTGCAAAAGCAGAAAGAATATGGAGCACAGTCCTTTAAATTGCATTTATGCCGAAATGTAGCGTAATAGATTTGCAGAAATGTGTACTCAACTTAAAATTGATTATATTGTATTTTGATAGCCTCTTTAGGACTAGATGAATTTTGTTAGCAGTTAGAATGAGAAATAATAGGCATTCGTACCTGCCTCTGATTTGTTCGAGTCGTTTCTCCTACCCGAGTTTCTTTAGATGCTGTCGCTCTTCCGGCACTCTTGCATCTGCAGAGCTGTATTTCTTATCCCACCGCTCGTAACTTTGACATTTTAACGGCTAGAATTAATCTCTCCGACCCCGGCAGCCCACGGGATATTCCTCATCCCTGGAAAGCTCAAAAGTGCCCCTCCGACTTCTCATTTCACGGTTTCCAGTCCGTGTCAGAATAATGGCGAATATTGCGAGCTGGAAGGCGGACACGAATACGCGTTTCATATTAAACTTCGTTTCCAGACGTATTAGTCGTGAGTTATAAGAATCTCGGAACTGTATTTCTTGCTACTCGCCAAAAAGTTTGTGAAGTTCTCGATTTAGCGATTCCGATGCGTTCGTATCAAAATTGACGCAGTTTCATTACCTTTGTCTAAAATAAATTGTCTTTCAAACATTAATGATATACGAGGAACAACTCAAAACTAGTGACATCTATTTATATTTAAAAAGTTTAAATTTAACGTATTTTATGTTAAATTTTGTTTACAGACATTATTTTAAAAATTTAATTTGAAAAAACGTTTCAGCATTTTTTTATGCCTTCTTTACGTTTTATTGCTATAGACGACAAATTTACAGTAAATTAAAGCCAAGAAATGTAAAGTTAAACAAAACTTAAAAATTTATCCGGAAACAAAATCAAACTTACAACAGTTTTTTTGGGTTAACAGGCTACATGAGGGTGATTCTGAAACAAGCAACTCCCCTTTAATAACATAGGAAGGGAATTGAAAAGGGGGGATGCGGAAGGTAGAGAAAGGTAGCCAAGGGTTAACTAGGGCCCCCGGGCTATGGTTTAAGGATCCTACCCGGTGTTTCACCTAAAGAGATGCAAGAAAACCCTAGAAGACCTGCATCAGGCAGGTCGGGCATTGGGTACTATTCTCACGCCCTTCCGAATGACGGGAGATGAGTCTGCTGTGGGGCCACAGCATCCCCTTCTCCATGTCTCCACCAGTTTCAGTAGGCAGTTGGCTGACTGATCCAATGGAATTAGCGGACAACTCTTGCCATATGTCCAAGGTCTTCGACCCCAGTACATATACCTCCTAAAATAGGTGAAGGTGTCTCGGCATATGAGAACTTTGATAAAAAATACTCAGAGAGAGTGCGAGGCATCCCCGACATGATCAGGTAAGCTCCGCAGTCACTCTAGGCTGAAGCGTCTACGAGAAACTCCCGCAGTATGAAAACACAACATTAAAATATTATATGAAGTGAAGCAGTTGCGAGAGAGATCTGAGGCCACACGTAACACTTAAACTACTTTCTCAAGTCGTTATAGCCAATTGTACGTAGGATAGAGAATCTTTGACCTGACATCTGGGATTTCAGAAACCTCCATCCCAGTGACCTACTGTAGAAGTATCAATGTGTAACGGGAACCGTCTTACATCAAAACATATTCAAGTAACAATAGAGTAAAGTAAAATATAAGTTTACAATAGTTAGTAAATAAACAAAGTAACCTAAAAAGAAAATTAAGAATATAGCGTATGATAAGTATTACTTAGATTACTCGCGTCATTTAGTAAATTGAGAGTATTTTTAGTGTATCATTTTTGAAAGTATTTTTTGTACAAATTTTTCTTTAAATTGAAAATTTCAATTTTTTCCCAGGTAAATTCATTTTATAGATCAACTTATGTTGCGAATAATAGTCTTTCCTCTTTTTGATAAAATGAATGAGTTTATTATAATTTTAAATGTAACCGAGAAGCCAAAACTAATGAAACTTTTTCAATATTTGTTTCATAACACAGCAGGACAACACATAGTTTCTCCCTTTCTGTATTATTTAAATTATTAATTGTGATAGAATTTGTGTGTCTGTGTTTGTGAATTCTTTTAGAAGTATGTTTTTTAATTAAGGCCAAGCGATACTAATTACTAACCAACCTACTATTTTTATTAATGAATTTTGAATTTAATACAAGTAGGGAAAGTTCAAATGGAATATGGATACGGAATCATACTGCAAGCAGAAGAATAAAACCCTAAGATTTGCCGATGATATTGTAGCATTAGGGGAGTCAGAAGAAAACTTGGAAACCATAATAAATGGCACGAACGGGGTTCTGGAGAAAGAGCTGTATATGAGGATTAATAGAGGGAAGCCCAAGGTAATGGAGTGCAGTTTGGGAAACAGTGGAATAACAAAGGGTGTTAGATTGGGAAGGGATATTTTGAAGGAAGTTAAGGAATTCTGCTGCTTGGTAAGCGTAATAACTAGGAATGGTAGAATTGTAATAAACGTAAAGAGTAGGAAAGCAGAGGCAAGGAAAACTTTCGCGAAAAAGAGGAATTTACTTACAGGTAATATGAGTGTTAATATAAGGAAATCATTGCTAAAAATGTTTCTATGGAGTGTAGCGTCATATGGGCGCGAAACGTGGACGATAGGAGTTGCGGAAAGGGAAAGAATAGAAGCATTTGAAATGGTGTGCTATAGGAGAAAACTAAATCAGATGGGTGGATAGAATAACTAACGAGGAAGTTCTAAACAGAATAGGGGAAGAGCGAACAATATGGTGGACGTTGACCAAGAGGAGGGATAGATTAAAAGGCCACGTTTTAAGACATGAATTTCTTTAAAATTTTCATTCGAGGGAAGTGTTTGGGGTAAGAATAAAAGAGGGAGAAGACAAAGGAAGGTTTACTCTAAGCAGATTAGGGAGGACGTGGGATGTGCTAGTAGTGCGAAATTGCAAGACTTGCTGAAGAAACTAGTACGTCGTGAAGATTAACGCATATGGCTACGATTATTAAAGAGTTCCTGTTAATCACTAATCCTTCGTTATTGGGAAAATTTCAGTCGACAATATTATTCATATTTTTCTATTCCAGCGCGTTACTTCTACTTCGATTCCTCTTTTCAGCGAACCTTCGCTGCCGTCTTTTAATTAGCTTCTCAACAGTGCACTGAATTGGAAATATTTCCATAAATGAAGGTCAAGGCTAAGAGGAAACTTGTTTTGCTGGGCCGCAACAGATGTGAAATATACAATTTTTATCTCAATACATGAAAATTGCCACGTATTTATGTTCTGTTTCGCTTTTCATCATCAATCAGATATTATTCTAATTTATTTAATATATGTTACATATTCTCAAACGTTTTCTATTTTTCCAAATTTTACCTTACGGGTAATTATTGTACTTAAATATTTACAACTTAGTAACGATTTATAGGAGAAAAATAATTTTTTTATTCGTCTCTTATAATTTATGAAACAATAAACTAATATCATGTCTTTTATTTAGTTCTTAAATAATATTCCGAGTAAATAAAAACTTTTAAAATAATATTTTTACATTTTATGGTGGTTCTTAAATGCATAATTTCATTATTTACATAATATTTGAAATCGTATGTAAAAATATGGACAAAAGTTTTGTGACTACTTATTTGTCTTTCAGTAACAGGTGTTCGTTAAAATTCACGTTATTCTTCTTGCTAATTTAGCAAACAATGGAATTTTCAACATTTGTGAAAATTTCAAAAGTATTTTGTAATAATTGTCTAATTTTAAATGATTGTTTATTTTAACGTTACTCTGTCATTCTGGCACAAAAGCTTCTTGTTGTGGTATTCAGTCGTAAGACTGCTCTGATGCAACCCTCCATGTAAACCTATCATGCGCAAGCCTTTTCAATTCCTCATAACTATCACAACCCACATCTTCCCTAAACTGCTTAGCGAATTCCATTCTTGGCCTCCCTCTCAATTATAATTCACTGAATTATAAGTAAATAAAACATCTAAATTTAACAGAAATATAATTTAATTGAAGTATAAAAAAATATTTGATCTGAGTAGAATAGGGGAAGAGAGAACAATTTACAGGACTTTGACCAAGAGACATGAAGGTCTTGTAAAATTAATATTAGAGGGAAGTGTGTGGAATAAAACAGAAGGTGTATGCTAAGGATGGAATACGATAAGAAATTTAGGGAGGATGTGATATGTATGTAGAAATGTAGGCTTGCACGGGATAGGTTAGCATGGAGGATTGCATTAGGCTAGTATTAGGAAATAATTAAATAATAATTATCAGGACATACAGTTCGTTATTGGAAAAGCTTCAGATGCAAAAATAATATTTGTTATAATATTTTAATTATGAATCAATATTTAAGATATCATTTATGCTGGAAAATTTTTATTTTTGAATCTTGGGATGTTCCAAAAACGGAAGGATACGCCGTCCAATGTTTTATATTGTTGTTATAAATAATAATACTTTTTGTTTGATATAGTATATAAATTTATGCTACTGTTGATTTGCATTAAAATTTGTCAACGATAACATTCAGGACATTCTGTTATATTTGACCGCATTCATCTGCAATAATAATGTACGTATTATGTGTATGTGAATATAATATGGCACTGGTTTTGACCTATTGTACACACATGTTGAACTCAGTTATTCTATTCTCGTCTAAGCCAGTCAATTGTCGCGGCTGTCATGTATATCATCACCGGATAAAGCCCCAGGCTAGCAGAAAAGTCGTGTGATATTCATTTAATTACCTTTATGGTATCTATATTCTAACAGATGCACTTTGTAACTGATGGAAATATTTATTTTTTAAATTCAAGTCCAGTTTTGATTGAAATACACACAAAAACAAAAAGTAATGTGCCATTGGAAATTAAAACTTATAATGACTGAGTTGGAGAAATATTTTATTTGGCCAGGAGTTACCATTTAGACAGTGGATCATTAATAAATTAAATATTAGGGTGTGCTTGAATTCAGTTAATAGGCTACATGAGGGTGATCCTGAAACAGGCAACTCCCCTGTAATAGCATAGGAAGAGAATTTAAAAAAGGGGGGATGTAGAAGGTAGAGAAAGTTAGCAAAGCATTAACTACGGCCTCCCCGAGCTATAGTTTAAGGATTCTATCCGGTTTTTCACCCAAAGAGATACAGGAAAATCCCTAGAAAACCTGCATCAGGTAGGTCGGGCTCTTTAAAAGGATACAATAACATAATATACCTTTATCTGAAACAACTGATGCTTGAGGATTAATTTAAAAAAATTATGTTAGACTGTAGGTAATATTCACGCATATGAAACGACTGAGTGACGATAAAAGAAAACATTATGAACATAAAAAAGGAAAACGGAACAACAATCAATATCGCACTGGAAATTCACATAAGCAGTGAACTATCTGCACAGGACTATTTTCGGTGTAGTTTAACAAAACTAGTCCGTTCGCAAATTACGTATTTCGCATTGTGTAATTATATCTATTTCTGAAAATAATGCCTAGTTAAGTTTTTTTTAGTCACTCTTTATAAGTATTTGTTTTAACGTTTTAACGTTATTATTGTGGTTATATTTTTTAATTTTTATATGTAAGGTGACGTGTGCCTTATATAAGTTAATTTCAAAACCTTACAGCCAATTTGATAAACAATATTCTTTTGGTCATTTACATTTGTTTTTATTTTGCTAAAATCCATTATACTTGATTAGCATGTTTAATTAGATATTTGAATTCATTAATTCCAATACTTATAAATCTTAATTATTTTCAGTGTTAGAAGATTATTTATGTGATTGATGATTTTGTAATTTATATTTGATTTAGATTCACTTTTCGTACCAATACCATCCGTATTTTTATTTTACCTTTATTATTTCTATCGCTTTGATTTGATTAAAGCAGTTAAACAGTCCTTTTTTTAATTTATCAAATGATATGTTATTTTTACTAACATTAACGACCGTTGATGTTTTGTTGACATTTTCAATTATTTATTTGTTTATTGTTGTTGTAGTAGTAAACCGCCATTTATAATTTAAACTTAGTGGACATGTGTTATTTTCAAATATATTAAATATTTAATTGTTTAGGTACCTACGATCAGTTAATCACTTTATTGGGAACTTTTCGTTTTAATTTGTATGTGGTTTTATTCATATATGGAGTTTACCGATATAAATCTGTTAACGATTTAGTAGCAGCAATGTTAGTATTATCACGCAATACTTTAATGTGTATTTTATTGCATTTCTGTTGTAAATACGTTGTACTGTTTGAGGCCTTGAGAAGTTTTGGGAAGTGATCATTTTTCTATAATTAAAAATAATTCAGGTATGTATTTTGTAAATATTTTAGAATGAATTTTTATCTTCCTTGGTTGTTTAATTACGTAATATATATATATATATATATATATTCCTGTAATACAATTTGATAATCACTCCCACCTCCTAAACATCATAGGGAGTTTATTGATTTGTTTGAAAAAACATATTTTTGAGCGTAAAGTACCAATATTCTAAACAATCTATCCCCCTCTTTATTGCTGAACACTTCTCTAAGTCTGACGAATTATTCTTTATCAAATCAATTACAAGTACAATCGGCTTATTTGTGCTCCTAGCTACTACAAGGAATTTCGTGCTTACTTCATCTTCTTTCATAATTATGTACATTAATCGTATTGAATTTTTTGAATGTTTAATATTGCTATTGTAATGTTTTATCTTTCACTAATAAGAAGTAATTGAGCCCGTTACAATTATCAATTATTAATCTAAGCAGATGGTCGTTCTGTCTAGCATGACACTGAACGAATGTGAATAAAAAATTTTAATGACGAGGCACTGGGTTTGCTGACAAATAAAATTAAGCTTGATGAATATGACATTGGTTGGTGGAGAGACGGAGAAGGGAATGCTGTAACCCCACAGAAAACTCGTCTCCCGTTATTAGGAAGGCGTGAAAATAGTACCCACTGCCCGACCCACCTTATGCAGGTTTTCTAGGGTTTTCCTGGCGTCTGTACATGTGAAACACCGGGTAAGATCCTTAAACTATAGCCCGGGGCCTTAGTGAACCCTTGGCTACCTTGCTGTACCTATCGCACTCCCCGTTTTCAGTTTCCTTCAGTTGCTATTAAGGGGGAGTTGCCTCATATAGCCCGTTAACGCCCCCCCTCCCGCCCAAAAAAAAAACAAGAAAATTAATCATCGCTATTTTTAAGACCTACATCCGTATTCTTGTCCTATGTAGGCTGTTAACCAAAAGAAAATTATAAGTTAAACACAAAGAATGACTATAATGCAGAAATGCATTAATTTATTAGAAAACTTTTCGTCCCCCAACTCGGTTCATTAACTATAACTAAATTCATTAAAAGAACATTAAAATATTCCCACTATTCATATTTATTAAGAATATTTTATTGCAGTAATTTCGTAAGGTTGCTCGCTGTTTTCTGATAATTTTATAGGTGTGGCGTCCTAATAATAACAGAATTTTAAATATATTACTGTACCTTTGAAGCGTAAATTTTTCAAAAACGACGTATTAAGTAATTACATTTTTCAAAATTTTGTGACTTATATTATTGTTATTGAAGAACTAAAATTATTCTTTTAAATTTTGTAGAACCTCTACTGTACGTTTTTTATGTCAGATACCACACCGTACATTATATAAAGAACGTAGACAATAATATTAACGAAGCAGTAAAATGAAAATGATCCCAGGTACAGAACAAAAATTTAAAATAACAATATTTAATACATACCAACTAAATTTAATTAACCAGTGGTGGCTTGCAATAATAAAAAAACCAAAATATTAATTGAAAATGCAAACAAAGGGACTAAGATATTTTATATTAATATAAATAACAACATTAAATAAGTTAACAAAAGAACTAATGAGATACCTTAAAAAAGCAAAGTAAAATGCGTAAAAAATGAAAAATGCAAGACATAATAGAGCCAAAAGAAAATTATAAAGATGCTACAAGAATGATCAATGATTCCGAATGAAAAATAAATTATAATCACATGGATAAAATATCATCAAATGTAATAAAATTATTTATAAACATTATTATTATTATTTAATAGTTTACAGTCAAGTCATCCGTAGTGCTTAATGGTATTAATGGATTTAAATATATAATAAAGCTGTTAAAAATGGGATAGATTATAATAAACATAAAAGACAAAAGAGAGACAGATGACCAAATAGTAAGTATGTCGATTGCCTAATAAATAGACTGTGGAGGTTGTAAACCATTGCAAAAGGACCTTCAGATATTGTAAAAGGTAAAATGAAAAACACAAAAATACTAAAAGCAATAGACCAAGATAATCATATTAAATTTTACTAAAACTTACAAAAACGAAAAGTGCTTGAATCAATATACATTTTCAAAAACAATCAAATTACTATGAATGCTAGGAATGAAATATAGATGATATTAGGAAGCACTACGTAAAAGTCAGAATTGAAGTGATTTTCAAGTAATGATCTCCACTCGATATACTGACAATATGGACGCGGATGATATGTGCACGATACAATTAGACCAGTTAGTGCCGGGTCTACGTAATATGAAGGTTCTGTTTGAAATATTAAAAAATGTCAGTTCACGAGTTACAATAATTAGCATGGCCTAGACGCAAGTATTAAACCTAAAATACACCGGTGTGAATAATAAATCAAATTACTAGCAACAAATTATATAAAAATATATATAACTATATAATGTACATAATTTTTGCAGATGAGTGTAGTTAAATACAACCGAACGATCCTGAATTCTAAAATTGGCAAATTTTAACGAAAATCAACATAACATAATTCAAGTGAAACATTAATAATAATTATATACGAAACGGTCCATTGCCTTTTGTATTTGTTAGTTTTTATAGTATTAATATACTATACTGTTTTATTTTAGTAAAAAGTATGTTGCCAGTTGTGTTAAATTTTATATTACATTATATATATATATATATATATATATATATATATATATAACTAAACAACAGTATCAACATGAAGTCATTAATATTAGTATACACCAATTGATATTGTTGAAACATACTCAATGCAATAAACAAAGTATAAATTTTCCCAACTATTAACTTAAAATCACTATTCAGGCGTAGAATAACTTTACATTTATTAAGTATTTAATTAATATCTTTGATGAATTTCATTCAATCTTCTTTAGATTTGTTGGCACGTCCATGGCTGTTAGTTCCAGTTTCAAGTGATAAGTTAGTCTGTCTGTGTCAAATATTCGAAGACATTTCAGGGAATGAAATATGTATTTGCTTGTGCTATTTTCATTTAATACTTTCATATACAATTTAGGTATTAACTTAGTCATATACATGAGCTGATTTGTAACCAACGGCTGGAAAAAGTCAGTGGAAATTCATCGACGACTTGTGAAACATCATGCTAACATTACATCACCTTTTTTTAAAATTTTGGTAGGAAGTAAATTTAATATTAGCATAGTGTTATATGAATTTACTGTATGTATAACTTTTTATGGTTGTCAAAATACAATATTGTGACAAAATGGCCAGTGTCTCACACATCTTGTTTAGGTTTCACCATTTTATCTGATTGGCGTTGGTACGTGCGTTTCGTGGTATGGCGGCTATCGGACATAGTCAAGCCATTTCACACTTGTGCTTTGCGGGTGCTTATGCAAATCAAGCTCAGGCTGTGAACACGACAGCTGACAGAGAAAGGGGTCAAGAAGAGAGAGAGAGAGTGAGAGCCGGGAAGGGGAGGGGTGAGATGGGAGATTGAGTTAGTTGTCACAGATGTAATCGGAACACCGGTATCATAGTCTGAAGACAAACAGTATGATACGATGTACAGTGTCCAGTTTACGTCTACTATGGTCGTATTATTTGATTCCTGAAATTACACTTACGCAAGTGAACATGCAACTCAAATTTCACTTCTACGCCTCAGACCGTCAAAAAAATAAAAGTCCACGATTGATACAGAATCATCTTACAGTTGCCCTGGGAAATATTACGTAGATATAACTGTACAAATAAGCCAAACTATTCATGTTTCACAGAATCTACAATCATTTTTCATCGTTTCTTGTAAGCTTTTCAATTGTGTTTACTAAGATTCATAAGTTTCGCGCCAATAATTATTTTACTTTTGGTCAAGTCAATGACCATTATACGATAAACTGACGCCGCAAGCGTTGTAAATGTAAACAATAATTGCATTAAGAACAGAAGATCTGCAAGAAAGAGCTGAAGGTGCAGTGGAATAACAGGATCAAGGTTTTAAAGGATATTAGAAATGATACATTATTTCCGTTGTATTAGCATTGTGGGTACATCTGGTGAAAACCATCAACATTGTACAGTGGAATTTATATTTTTACAATAATTTAAAAAAAATTAAATTGAAATAATAAATGAATTTCACAAATACAGGAAACGAGTACGGAAAATTTTGAAATGAAATATGTAACGTTTTTCTTCTGTTGTTTTGAGTTTCAATAGAAGCAGGAAGGAAAATGCTAGATAGAGAAAAACTAATTCAATAATTAGTGAAAACTTGTGAGAACCTATCCACTTATTACAACAATAGGTTTGGAAGCGGGTGGAAAAACTGAAACAGAATTAACAAGGATGGACGATGGGAATAAAGCACCCAAAGAAAAATATTTTACGTAAGTGAATATAAAGATCGCTGAGTATCGTCTTCAGCCCATGGTGGAGATAGCTTTCGAAACGTTGTGTTTTACAATCGATATAACCTGGGTAGAAACTTTAAATTCATTCTATTCTCCGGGAAAAACTACATTCTATAGTATTTTACGTAAATGTTTTTTCAATAAGTCATGAAACTTACAAGTGTTCATTTCTATCAAAACATGAAATATTTTTCTACTTCTTTATGCGATGACTATGCTATTAGACAAATGGATATGAGTCGTAGAAAAATGTAAAGTGGAAAAGCAATAATGTTTGATCTGTGTTACTACAGAACTACTGACTATTGACTTGGAGCATAAAACAAGAAAGTGAAACTTTTCGGTTTATGATAAACGTTTTAGAGGACGACAGCAGGAGGACTGGACCGAAAAGTTGGTTAAACGAGCTCAGTGATAAAGACTGGGAAAGATGGTAACAGTTTACATAAGATAATTGGCAATTTTGAATGTATCTTATAATATCTGAATAGGAAGAGCAAATATAGATATTCAGATCACTGAAAAGTGAAATCTAGTAGTAGAAGAAGGACTATCATGATCCTCCTGGAAGAACGTATTTTCGGAAACTAAAACTCAACTGTATTATAAATTTTCATACAAATGGATGGAAGTTAAGCAATGTCGTAAGGGTATAGAGACACTAGATAAATGCATCTGAAATGAGTTTTTATTTGCTGGATTATTATTCAAACTCAGTCTTTGGTAACATGTCATTAGCTTTGTTAATTGAATAATTTTGCTTTTCCGTAGTTGCTGTAAACAAATTTATTTTATTCAGAATAACATAACTCAACCAACATTTTATTATGGCATCTCCAATTTTAGGCATAAATGCATAAAAGTAGCAATAGTTATAATGGAAAATCACATTTATTGATTTTATTACCTATCAAATTATCCGTTAAGTGTACTTTCCTGTAAAAGTTGTAAAAAGTAACTTTTATTTGCATCATATGATGTACCTATATTGAAATTTATCAATAAAAAGAATTAAAAGATGTAAGTATCAACTATAGAATAATAAATTAAATTGATCAAGAATGAGATATAGGTTGTAGAACATTGAAGGGGAAGATGAGTTCTGTTGACAAAAAGTTTCGTTAGTAAAATGTATATATTTTAAGAAACGTAATTTTTAATATGGAAACACAATGTGATGTGGAAATATGTTGTGGAATTACAGATGCACAGAGAAATAGGACAGGGTGTTTTCCTAAGATGGATTTATACAGTCCAAAGATATGTTTGATTTACGGGAAATTATTCTTTTTTACATATTGTAAATTTTAGATTGTTATTATCACACTTCCACAAGTTTGAAGTTTAAAAATTGAAATGCTTATTTAATAGTTAAAATTATTGAAAAATTGTACTGCATAGTTTTTGACGTCGTTATATTAAATCCTGGTTTGTATAAAATTATAGTTTGTATCTGTCAAATTTCCTTTTACAAAAGTACATCGTACCTTCCTTTCTCTTTATCCATTTTATTTCTTCCCGGCGGCGGCGTATCGCGTGGTGAAATTGTTAACGATCAAGATTTCGATCTTTGTGGCATGCTTTCGGCTCGAAATCGCGTGGTAAAAGCGCGTTAACAGCTGGAGAGGAAATTATGTACACCAGTCAGAATCAATTAGGGTTATCTGCCAATCACTGACATACTGTATTGGTCCTTCGCGAAATCTATGTTTGAACCGGCAATTTAAAAAGAAAAACTATTGTACTCCAGTTCAATATATTTTACTATTACCTTTATGACGTAACATACCTATTTCCTTCAGAAACATGATCAGTAGCTTGGGAAGAAAAAAATATAAATCATGCTGATAATCAGGTAATGCGGGCAAAATCGAATCAGATATTACAAGAAGGAATGTCGATACTAGTTAAGTATTCTGGATATTCTATCATCACAATATTTGTTTCTATGCATTAAAATTATTATTAATCAAGAAATAGATAACGTAGTTAGGGAAAAAATCAGAAAAAGAGTCATTAAGTATGCACCGAACAAATTTTCTGTAATATTTGCTGCTGCTTTCGTCAAATGTAATACATCAAAAGAACCTTTTGGAAACATTTGCAACACAAGCAAGGTAACGTTGTCATAAGTTATTTTTTCGTAGCCTTTTACACCTGATGAATGCTACAAATATTTCATTAACGTTGTGTGGGTTTTACCTTGAGAGTTGATTTTCTCTGTTTATAAGTTACTTCGTTATCTATTTATTAAGTCTCATCTATTAAAGATGTTCTAAATTTTCAAACCAATGTAAATTCAGAAAACTGAATAGAAGTCGTAATCCGTATCACAGTAATTCGCATTCAACAAAATGGTTGAAGATAAAATAGTAATCTAACGTATTTATGGAATACTTCATTATTTTTCTACAGCAGTATCGTAAATGTTAAAATGGTTACAATATAATTATCCGCGAGTCTGACATTTTGTTTTTTAATTTACAGTAATTACATACATTTTTATTTAAACCAATAAATTCTAACAGCATATTAGATTTAGTAAATCGACGAATTGCTTTTTAATAAATTTCTCCGTTCTATGTTTCCTGAATATTTTTTCCTCATTAAAATTCTGTTACAGCTGAATTAATAGATGTATGCAAGAGTTTAGGAAGATAGAAGTAAGCCGTGACGCATGGGCACACTTCCTGTGGGCGACAACAGGAGGGACCTGGAGATCGGGTCGACCACGTAAACCACAAACTCCCATGCGGTCGCAGACCAGACATGGAAACCGCAAAACACCGAGGAGCACTGACTGCCCTTCAATAATCTGTCAATCGGCGTGAAAGGCACAGCTTAAGAGCCACTTAGAGAATGCATTACCTCAATCTGTGCTTGTGTTTCAAAACGCATCAGTCATGTCGCCTCGTCGAAATTGACAGACTAATAAACAAATCAGGTTATTTAAATATTGTAACACAAGTTCTGCTTTAATTGCCTTTCATGTGTACTTTAACAATCAAATAATTGAATAAAATTCGACACAAGCCAGTGTTTTAGTCGGAAATGTTCTCAGAATTCAAAAATATATTTAAAATTCAAGCAATATTCCTGAGGTCCACTTATATTGTGTAAAGTAATCAGACCAAAATGAATAAATGAATGATGGAACATGGAGTATACCACATGTAGTGGATATTAGATATTGAGTAGTTGTTAAGATATGTACTACACGTTAAGATATTAGCTATTAAATATGTATTAAAAATATATACATTATTTTATTTTTTATTATCCGGCTGACCGCATGGAATACACGTTGTTTATTCCGTGTGCGGGGGGGGGGGGGTTGAGAAAAATAACGTGAGAACATCGATCTGAAGATTTTAGTGGGGTAGTTGTGACATTTTCCAGGACAAAGAGGTGTCAAATCTTTCGTATACCTGGCAGCACGTGCCCCCTCATAAATTACTTCTCCTCGGCCAGGGCCAAAATGGCGAGGATTGACCAAATGCGCGGTCAATTGGGGGCGTGTACTTCCCAAATTAAAAACTATGATTGGTGGTGAAGATGTGAGAAAATGACGTATGATGAAAAAGGTGGGGAAAGAAGACAGTTGGTGTGAATAACGAGAGGAGATCAGTCGAGTCTGAGCCGAGAAATGGAGAAGAGGGTTTTTGGACAGTAGTTCAGAGCCAGTACTTATTCTCCAGGGTTGATGAACTTTGCCGCCAGGAGAAGCAAGGTGGAAGGCAGCTACGTGGCGTGGAAAAATCAGTTTGCCAAGTCCAGCGATCTGGTAGATGAGGCCATCTGCGAGGACACTGCATCGGAAGTTCTCTTTCATCGTCTTCCTCCACCACAAGCATACTGACCATATTCTGGTTGTAGAAGTTCAAGTTTAATGAGTAAGTTTTGGAACAAATCGACAAGTGCAACATGTTAGAATGTGATGAAGTTTATAGGGCAAAGATGATAGTGTTGGACATCTCAGTGTTGGAAGGTTCAGATGAAGTTTATAGGGCAAAGATGATAGTGTTGGACATCTCAGTGTTGGAAGGTTCAGATGAAGGAAAGATAACATAATTAAGGTAACATTGGATGAAATAGTATCATTGAAGAAGATAGCTATAAAAAAAAGATGGATAGCCGCAACAAAACGCTTAAAATACTCGCAATAAATATTGATACAATAAATTTTTTTAAAAAGAAAATTTTCATATTATCGTTCAACGTAGGCTGAGAGTCATTAAGTGATGAGAACATTTAGTGCACAAGGAACAACTACCAGACATTGGTAATTTCTCATTGCTCTTGAGTATTCGTGACCTATAGTGGGGTGAGATTTTAAGCAGTCAAATAAGATGTGACTGTAATTTATCGTGTTCTCGAGGCGAATTGATATTGAAAATCTGCTAGACACATATTATTGTAATTCCTAAGTTATTTTTAGATATATGCGTTAGTCTTCGAAGGAGAAAATAGGATACGTAAATAAAATAAATACAAAATTATGATGTAAATAGACAAAATATAAAAATTTCATATTTAATGAAGTTTTCGAACACAGGAACATATCGACAGTAAAAAGTCCTTGCAACATGTTAGCCTGAGCATGAATAAAGATTATAGGACAGAGGTTAGCCCAGTGTGGAAATATTCACATAATTAAGGCATCAGTGGGTGAAATAGATTGATCTGAAGTCGATAGCCCAGAAAAGATAAAGGTGGATAGCCGCAAAAAAGCACTTAAAAGACTTATAATAAATATTAATGAAACAATAGAGAAATTTATAATAATAATAAATTTTCAATTAGTTGGTTTACCTCGAACGTAAAAGGAGTAAAAGAACAGCAGTTTAATTCAATAGATAGACAGGATTATAATATTTACTCAATTATTACGGAATTTTAGCAAGCTAATAGTATATTGAAGTATTTACTTGGGGTTTTAGAGAAACTGTATAAAAAGCAGCAATTTAGCTAGTTTTTACAATATTTTATAATATTATTCATGGTCATGCTAACATGTTGCAAGGACTTTTTACTGTCGATGTGTTCCTGTGTTCTAAAACTTCATTAATATTTTATAAGTAATGTGTTTCATATCAATTTAGAGACAGTAGAATCGGTTTATTCCGGAATAACGAACACTAGTTTCAAATAGGCCAAAACGATGTTTTCGTATTTGACTTTATAGTAGGGGAGATATGGAGTACTTAACCAGACATAATATGTGTGGAATCGTCCAATAACCGTAGTAGTGTGGGGAGGTATTTATACATACATGGATACAACACCTGTCTTCATGCAGACAACTGAATTCCGTCATACATAACAGTTACAAAACTTCCTAGAATGAATCACTGTTTCGCAGTACAGAAACGTTATTCGAAAAGAGAAACCGAACTATTAAGATATTTCCTAATCATTTAATGAATATTTTATTAATTATTATCGATAATCAGTTATATCTATTTATATATTAATCAGTATTATTAAATCTCAGACACCTGAAAAAGAATGGTTACATACTGGTATTGAATAAGTTCTCGGTATTTCACCCGGGTTATGTCATTTATAAAATACAACGTTTCGAAGGCTAACTCAGTCATCGTCTTCAGGTAACTGACAAGAACTTATTCAGTCTATCCACCGGGAAAGCCTACATTCTCTATATTGGTATTATTATCTTCATTGAAGTAGAGTTATAGATAAAACTAAATTTCCTCTTCTCAAAATATTTAGAATAAAGTATTTCGTTTTCACTAAGAAAGTGAAGGCATCATAAGAATAAATATATAATTGTAAGAATTACTACTCGTACTACCTCTGGTTTTTTCAATGTTCTCATGTTGCAAGGCACCTTCATCTATTTTAGGAGTTGTATGTAGTGGGGTTGAAGACCTTTAGCATAAGGTAAGAGTAAAAAAAAACTGGCGTAGACACGAGGACAGGAATGCTGCGATCTCACAGCAAACTCATCTCCCGTCATTCGGAAGGGCGTGAAAATTAGTACCCAATAACCCGAAATACCTCATGCAAGTTGTCTAAGGGTTTCCCTGAATCTCCCGGGGACTGACTATCTTGCTTTACCGTCCACATACTCTCTTTTCAACTCCATTCTATGCTACAAAAGGGGAGGATCACCTTCACGTAGTCTGTTTACCGAAAAGATGCGATAATAAACAAAACTTTGATGACGTCAAAATATGTCACGTATCCGAATAATTTGGCTCATACAAAAAAAATCATAATTATTTTGTGTGTTCATCTGTAGATTTTATCATAATATAAAACAGAGTTTGAAGACCTAAGTATATTAAAAATGCAGATTGTGACCTCAAAAATTTATCTATGAAGTTATTGTTTGACTGTAGACTATATTGGTAATACTATATCTAATAATGAGTTATAAGAATGAGAAAGAGAGAGAAAGAAGATTGTGGCTTGTCTGAGTAGTGAAGATAGATTCATGGAAGTAGGAAACCTGTTTTTTGGTTTGGTCCCCCATTGTAAGAAGAAAGAGCACCATTCCTTTTTATTAGTCCTAACAGTGTCAATTGCAGCTAAGATAGGAATGAACTGATAAAACTTCAACCTCCCCCACCATTTATAAAAAATGTAAACCACTAATATATCTTTTTTTAAAAATATTATGCCATGCTCACCAGGAACCAACCATTTAAATGTCACACTTACATAGTTTATATATTAAGCTTGTCTATTCTTGAGGCTACTTAATATATAGTATTATATTATTTTTCTAATATTTTTTTCAGGGTAAATACGTAGTTTCACTTGTAACTAAACAAACCACTATACTACGAATAAAGTTTACATAAATTTTCACAAAATGTATCAACAAACTTTAAATTATCCAACGCAGTTGACAAAATTTAGGAATCAAATGATTTTGCTCGTGGTGAAGTAATGTTTCCCAATACACATTTTTATATGCTTCACAATATATTTCCATGAATATATTTTATTCAAAAATCGTCTCTATCATTTCAAAACCAGAAAACTTCGCTTTTATAACCCCCACTAGTTATCCAGAGACGACACGCCTCTCATCCACAGGTGCTATCTTTTCTTCCTCCATCTTAGGCAAAGACATATTTCATTTTTAGTCATACCACATCACCTAGAAAATGGAATGTTTAAAATATGGTGGTATTATATGGTGCGGTGCGTATTTTACATATCAAAAATTAAGTCTGTATTCCCAAAATTGAATCGCTTATATATAGAACATGCGATGAGGAAAGTTAAAACGGAATATGGAAAAGAAATCATACTGCAAGGAGAAGAAATAGAAGCCCTACGCTTTGCCGACGATATTGTAGTATTAGGGAGTCAGAAGACCGTAATAAATGGCATGAACGTGATTCTGGAGAAAGAGTTCAATATGAGGATTAATAAAAGGGTAATTAGAGGAAATGGAGAATAGTATGAATAACAGTGGAATAACAAAGGGTATTAGATTGGGAATGGATATTTTAAAACAAGTTAACAAATTCTGCTACTTGGAAAGCGTAATAACTAGGGATGGTAGAAGTACACTAGACAAAAAGAGTAGGTTAGCACAGGAAAGGAAGGCTTTCGCGAAATGAGGAATTTACTTTCGGGTAATATAAGTGTGAATATTAGGAAATAATTGCTAAATATTTTCGTATGGAGCGTCGCGTTATATGGGTGTGAAACGTGGACGATAGCAGTTGAAGAATAGAAGCCGTTGAAATTTGGTGCTATGGGAAAATGCTGAAAATCAGGTGGGTGGATAGAATCAGTAACGAGAAAGTTCTAAACAGAATAGGGGAAGAGCGAACAATATGGAGGGCTTTGGGCAAGAGAAGGGATGGATTAATAGGCCACGTTTTAAGACACGTGGGTCTTGTAAAATTAGCATTAGAGGGAAGTGCGTGGGATGGAATAGACTAAGCAGAATAGGGAGGATGTTGGAGGTGATAGTTATGCGGAAATAAAAAGACTTTAGCAAGATAGGTAAGCATGGAGGGTTAGGACTGAATACCATTACACAACAAAATACCGACAAAAAAAACATTGTTATAAAAATTTATCTTAAAATAACATATCAAGTACTATTTTCCAATTAAATTTTGTAGACTAAGTTAAATAAATGACTGTCGCTAACATAGTATACCTCTATTTGACTTCGGAATAGAAATATACTTTTTTTAAAAAAATTATTGATAATAATTTAGTTGACATGTTTTCTAGATTCAATAACAGATCTTTGTAACAATTTTTTTCTTTTGTGCATTCATTTTTTACATAGATATAGATATGTATCAATACAATAATAAAATTATTTATACATTTTGTTTGTGGAACAATTTCGGTTTTCCGGCTAGGACCCACGTTTCCGGATCTTCATGAAGCGTTGGACGAGTAATTGTATGTTCAAAATTTTACTAATTGTATACTCTAATTTTTCTTTCAATATACGGTTCTATATCGTCACAAAATTGAAAATATAGGTTTGCCATGATAAAAGTACCCTTTTCTGTTAATAGTTCAGCGCAAGTCATATTCCCATCGCAAAGCTGGCTGACTTTTACTACTGTCATATTTTTAGCATATACTACTATTACCGCCATTGGTTTACCTCCTTGTGCTACTACTTTTGGCGAAATTGGTATCCCTATAAGTTTTCCGTTTTTTGAGCGGGGCTTTTGTAGGCATACGTTGTCAAAATTTAGTTCTTCTACTAATTTGTTTATTTTGTATATTACTGTGCAGTGCATTGGATTTAATTGGGTTTTCTTAATTTTGTTACTTTAAGGGTCGTGAGAGATGTAGAAGCAGTCGGACGAGGTTTTAGTAGAATCAAATGCTTTTCTTCTATATGTAGTAACAAAGTCTGCATAGCGTTCCTCTAGGTACACATCCTCGTTCCTCCTTTTAAATGTTTTTTGTATTTTATCCCATAATTCTGTTGGGTTTGTTGGTTGCCCTGCAACTTTTAATTGTAACCTGTCGACCGCTTCAGTATCATCGTAGATGGTTTTCGGATCGATTTTATTTGGGTATAACAAGTCACCTAAGCATACCTGTGTGCTCTTCTCTTCCGTGGTGGAGCTTTTCTTAGATTGTATGAGCTTTTGAAATGAGCTAATTTTTTATAGTCAGACGAGGTATTACTACGGCCATTTTCAATGAAACTAGTTCATAAAGTTACCACAAAACAATGCCGTATCACTGTATGCGATTTAGTGAATTCAATCCGAAAATAGCCGTCTATACGTGTTAAAACTTTAATAGCTTCATTTTGATAGTTGAATGAACTAATTAATTCCCGAGTGATCGGACGCAGCCGCAAGGCATTCATGTCACATACCGATACACAATTTTTCCTGGGTGCTGATTGCGCTTGTGATTTGTGCGTAGATGGATTTATCTAATGAAGCATGTAAATGTAACACTTTTGACGTTCGCCGACACGCGTTTAGTCGACTTTGTAGGCGAATAATCTGTCTGCATTACACGCCGACGGTTACATTAAATATGAAACGAAGCTGTTTACGGAGCTATACTCCTCCGAAGCTTTTGATTTTAATGTGGCATAAAATATTAAAATTGCTTGCAACTCGCCGAAGCTTGGCTGACTGAGTGGTGTACTACCAATTCAGAGTACACTATGTATTATCTAGTTGCCTTACTCTATACGCAGTCTCTAGACTTGATCAAAACAGCTGTAGTTACTACACAGTTTATCATTTTCCTTATAGCTAGGTATGATTATTTTTATTCTTGAGTATTAGTACCAGACTAAAAAGCTTTTCTAATCTTCCAATAGAATTTTAACTCAAAATATTTACAATTATTCACTGGTAATAACTTTTGTTATATCTAAATTATATACCTCAGTTCTTTCTGTGGTTAAAAATTCGTAATTTGACACTTTCAATGAAAACCAGGAATAATATTATATAGTGCATAATACTATTGCATCCACAAGCCGTTTCATTAATGAAATGTACCATACAAATTTTACTAACTATTGTCGTTTCATTAAAGCTTGTGTGAGAAAGAATATAACAATCTGTTTAAGATCTGTCTTAAATTATTGTTAAAAATGAAACAGTAAATAAATAATCGTTTAATTAAATAGACTATACTGAATTAAAATTTTTAAACTATATTCAAGTACTATAGAAAGTTGTTTTTTTCATTTTATTTATTAAGGTCGCATCGACTGCCTGGTCATTAGCGTCCACAGTGACAATTATTTACATATTTTTTACAATTATTTATTTACTTATTTACAATTATGAATTTCCAAAATAAGATACTGTATTAACCACTAATTAATTATTTGTCTTCATTACACTTGATTTTATAGAAAGTATGTGATAGGCAATATGCTATGTTAAGTACGTCTCGTCCTTTTATGATAGCTACAATGACTCTTCCGCTTACGGGGACGACAGTGATATGTTTATAAACAGTTACTTTTAGGTTTATATATATATAATCATTCAGGCACTAACCCATATATCCTCCAATATTCAATTCACTGCCTGTCTACCCTCACCCACCCACGTCGTATGCCTCTCAGGTACTTCCAAAAATAAATAAACCTAACCCATTCTGCTAAAGTAGGTTAATTAAATGGATTAAGCTACCTTCATGTTAACATGTAAATTATATACTCTATTTTAATTTTATATTCTTTTAATATTGTATATACTGAATCATTATTCTCCCAACTGATAATCTATACGATAAAAGGTTTTTTATATGAATAAAAAAAGAAAAATATATAATTTACCGTACATACTGTCCGGCCGAAAAGCTTCAAGAGTGAATTAATGGACAACTTGAAATTGTAAGATAATGTTTAAGGTGTTGTCATAGTCTCCTTCTATTTGAGTACAACGCACCTAACGATCATAAAATGATATGAAATTAACTTATTTTTTCTTATCTATTCATGTGTCACAGTGGCTTGATGCCGTTTACGTCTTCAAAGGCGATGAACCTACATGAGAATTTTTATTTTGGGGAATGAAGAAAAGCCATTTGGTACCAAATCTGGTGAATATGGAGGACAGTTGAGATGGCACTTATTTTTTCACTAGGAACGAGACTTCAGCTGTGTTTGCGGAAGTAAGAAGAAATCACTCTTTTCCCACTGTTGAAAGCAAACCCTCCAAATCCTCTTGCACAACCGATCCACGACACGCTCATAATACTTGATATTGACAGTAGTCAGCGTCATAAAGGGCAATGAGCATTGTCTTCTCTTTTGAATTTGTCGTTCACACATTATGTGGTTTTGTGGTATGTTCGTATTGGTAACAGAAAGTTTCGTGACCTGTGATTATTTTTTCCAGAACGTAATTTTCAGAGTTTTTCATTTCAATCAAGTTGCGGTTGTCGTCTTTGCTTTGTTATTTTTGTTGGCATTCAAGGTACGCAGAACAAACTTTGCACACCCTTTTCTCTGTATCAAAACATTCTGAAGAATATTTTGGACACATGTTTTTGGATCGTTTACCTGTTGAACAATAGTTATGCATGAGAGATGACTGTTGGTTTACAAATAATCACTTTTCTCTACTTTTCCGTCGTACGAACTTCAGGAGGGACGCCCTGATCTTCCATTGTCTTCAGACGACCCCTGTCCTTTTAAAATCGTTTCAACCACTCATACACTAGTACACGTCTTAAATAATTATCGGTGTAAGTTATTTTTATGGACTCTATTGTCTTCATAGCCGCTTTACTGAGCCCTTACGATTTCATGACAAATCAACGTTGAAAAACTACGGGCGCTGATCACCTACTTAACACACTGTCTGCCCATAACTGACCGGCCAATTGCACATATATTTAAAGTACGAGGTCTTTCCCGGTGAATGGCATGTATAAATTCCTCTCGGGAAATAGCTTTCGATAAGACGCGTATTCTGGACAGAGCTAATTGCATTATTTTGGAGGCAATAAACATCAGGTCCAGTGAGAATTTACTGAATAGATATTCTGGATTCCAATTGAGCCTGGCTTGGAACCCATTGTTTCAACGGAGGAACGCGGGGCTGAGTCACGGGACCCCAGATGCAGCGGAGACGGGCCGCGTGACCGCAGCCACGGGAGACTAGAGCATGACTAGGCATGTGGACCAATGGGAGACGCCCTCGCTCCCGCGTCCACATCTAGCCAATCATAGGCGGTCTGTGCTTGCACAGACTTGCCTCAGACTATATAAATGCTTACACTCACCGAATTTGACACTTCAGTCTGAAGATGATGGCAGAGCAAGCCATCGAAACGTCATTGTTAAAATCTTTGACCCGGTTGGAAACCCGAGAGGAATTTATACATGCACATATATATTGTTCAAAGCTGTACGTTTCGGCTACCTCAGCTGCCAGAGAAACACGAGTTTCGAAACGGTATACATAACAGTACCTCAAAACACGATTTCCAAACAATTTTTAATGAATTGCTACTTCAACCTCGTCAAACCCTTATTTCAAAAGAATTTTTTTCTGTGGTCATAAAAATTATAAAACAGACCATCAGCCCAAGATCGTCGTAGATTTATTACGTATTTTTGGTACTCCGTTGTTATGTCTGTGACACATACGTTTATTAATAACCAGTATATCTGAGCAATGAAGTGACACGCCCGATTTTTATAGGCATTAGATTTGTGTACTTTAAAGAAAACGTTTTACATTTTATCTGTAGGAAAAGGTTTTATAGAAGCCATGTAGAACTTTTGAAACTGCAGTACGTTGTATTCCTATCTGAGAGAACAAGTGAAATACTGACCGAATGTTTCTGTTCTGAGAGTGACACGAGACATTTGTGGAGAATAAGGAGGAGGAAGAGAGTAGATAAGATTGCACACTGCCAAACACAGATGATGCTCGCCCCACTAGAGACGAATCGAAATTTCTCCTTTCACAGTAAATAAATTTTTCCCGTCGTATACATGATTCTGTTTTATGCAATTCACATGTTTACAAGCTAAATTTTTCCTCCCTATCAGACAGATATATTTTCTGTATTATAATTTATTCCTAGTCACTGCTTATTATCGATTCTGTTATGTAATAAATTATATACTAACTGATTTATGAGAGATGTTTTTTAATTTAATTTTTAATTTTGAAGGTATGAAAAACTATGGTTCGTTCTATATTGAGAGCTTTACGACTTTTTATCATGTAAACCCCTTATTCTATTATCGTATATGTTGAATTTTTCCATTATTATTTTGAGTAAGTTTGTACATATACAGCAAAGTCCGGGGCCGAAATCTAAAAGTCTAATTAAATTATTTCATTTCTGACTTTTGAACATTCTTTCTGTTTTATTAAGTCGGATAAAATTACTTTATTTAAGATTCTGATAAAGTTGAATTGTTTTTTTATTAAATTATATTACGATTACAGTACAGTAGATTATTTATTATTGTTTCTTGTAATTGTGCGTAGAACCGATATGGATAGAATGTAATAAAATAAAACGAAGTTGATCGACAGAAGTCCATACTTAGTAACTAATGAGGATTTGAAGAATTGAACCGGTGTAACTAAAACTAATAGGTAACCTTAAAAAATTTTCAGGTCTCTGGGATAGTCTTATACGTGTTATTTTTTCCCTGCTCAATTTATATTATCGATGATTCCTCAATTATTCAAGACTCAGTTCTTTTGGTGACAATTACTAAATTTTCGATTTTCCCTAGTGGGAAGTGAACTTAAACTTTGTAAATAAAACGGAAACTAATGAAATGGTCAAAGTAAAAGCTGAAACTTACGTTAATAATGTAAATAATATTAGAAGTTTAGTAAAATATATAATATTTGCATTTAAAATTATTTATATATAATATATCAAACTGCATCAAACATAGCTGACATGTTACCCTCAACTTTAGTAAATTGTAAGGTTTTAGATATTTTTCTTGTAATTGTGAGTAGAATTGATATATATTCAATATTTTAAAGTAAAATGTCATATACGATAAATGAATATATCATCGATAAAGTCCACCTATTCATGGGCCTGAACCTTTTACTTGCTGTTTGACAGCAAACGGGACGACAGCGTTTGACGTTGTTCTAACTTTACATCTCTCGATAGCAGTTTCCGTATTTCTGCGGCATTACGTCCGTCTTGAAACGGACACCGCTTTCCTAGATGACAGATCTGTTAGCGGTCCGGAATCCACTCGGATTCCAGTCGGTAGAGCGCCCGCCCGGAAAGTGGTTATGAACAGATTTCATAATAATTATTAAAGCTAACATATATTCTGATTTCAGTATGGGACATAAATATTTTTTAAGAGTAGAGATATGGAGAGTTCAGAATTTGCAGTGACCAACAGATTAATCCGGCGGCTGGATTTAAAATTACAGGAAAGTTTAAACTTAATGGTCAGTGGTATGAATATAAATTTATTTCCTTCTTTAATGCAAAAAATTATCAGTATTATTATAAAAAACAACTTTTATAGGTTCAAATTAATGAACACAGCACCATTTTGTTAGTTGTCACTATATTTAAAAATTATAAAGAGGAGCTTTCGACTATTGTCATCAGCAGCTGTGGACAAATATATAATTATAAATCCTTTGAATACATGTTAATACATAGCATACATCATATGTATAATTTGTTCAATATTAATTTAACTTGTTAAATTGTTTAAACGTTTTAAAAACAACATATCATTTTCAGTTTTATTTGCCTCAACTGAGAACACGTCCGATTTACGTTTCGTGACATTCAACACTTTACACACTACACATCTATACCAACTTAACATAACTAACACAAACCATACCAACTAATAAATAATCGAATAATGACATTATATATTAATTTTCTTAATTTAATTACTACAATTAAGACAATTCGCATAGTGTATCCCTATATTTCCAATTTCACTTTTTTTGTTGACAGTTTTCCTTAGATTTTCTTATATGTGTATTCCTTCCAAATACCTCTTTTATATTTTGAATTCTCCATCTGCAGTATTTTAAAATCTTCCCAACAGGCAACATGTTTACATTCTTTCATAAGTTTCTGAATACATTTAACATATTACTTTTTTGATATTAGATTCGGTTTTTTCATATTTATACTTGTCATGCCTCACTATGACATATCACAATTTTTGCAACTAATCTTATAAACACAATCTTTTATATCTTCCTTATTTATTTTATCCTTCATATTGTTTAAGATATTTTGTAACTTATTTACTGGTTTCATTGCTAATTTTATTTTCATAAAACCATTATTCTTTAATAACCTTTCTAATTTTTCGGATAAACCTTTTATGTATGTAATACATCCTTCTTAAAAAAGATACTAATGATAATTAACTGTTAGTAATGTAAATTTTTCTTTTTATAAAAAGTTGTGTTCAGTCTCCATATTATTTAGATGTTGTTGTTTTATTTCTCGAGGAAAATAGCTCAAAACGTCTATTAAATTAATGTATTCACTTCCATTATTTGGCTCTAATATAAAAGTAAATACTTCTTTCGAAAATAATTTCTATACATGCATTAAATATTTTTTAAAGGTATAACGTGTTTATAGTCTGAAAAAGTTGCTACATTTCAATATCACTAAGACCTTGCTAAAGTTATTTTACGCAAAGATATTTATTTCTATCGATTTAAGCTATCCCATCGCCATTTAGATGTAGAAGAGAGGAAAGTACATCAGCTGATAAATTTTAGGAATTCAATGGTGAAGTTTGATACCAGCGTATGTTAATATTGTGAGTCTTGTTTGCTCGATGCCTCTCATTTCGAACAGAGTCCCGAGGAAAGCTCTGAGCGTGGGTTCCGCTAAGCTTGTAATGGAAACGGCTTCCCGTCTACATGTTTTATTCAGCGGATGCCTATGACAAGTGCGTACATCACGGAGTGGTCCACAAAACCAAGACGTTCTCCCAAAAAACCCAGAAACTATCTGTCATCTTATTGCTTTTAAAATTACTGTATTGTTTAAACGGGAACGCTTATTAGATTTGAACAATAAATTTAGTAGCCATTGTGTTCAATATTAAAAATATGTAATTTTCATTAACTCAATTTTTTGATACTGTATGAAAGTGAACTTGATAGTCAAAAATACCAATAAAATGGCTGAAAAGCTAGAAAATTATGTAAAAGTCAAGATTAGTATTATAAAGTCCATTAGACAATTTTGATGTTAAATTTGTGTGTTTGCATATTATGATGACAGAAATTAGACGAACTCTACAGTGCGATAATTCGTATGAGAAAAATGATTAAAATAAATCTTTGTTTCTGTTCCATAATAAACAGATACAGAACTTTAATTAGGCCTTTTTTATATAACCAAATATTAAGTCTAAATAAAATTAATTAATTTGACAAATTACAAAGAATATTTTAATTATAGCACTTGATATTTATAATCATGAACAGAACCATTCCCTCCCGAAACATGTCACAATTATCTTTGATTTTTCAATTCGTTGCGACAACTGAAACTACAGAGCGCAATTACATTATTCATGTGTCAATATTAGCTACTATAATAAGGTAAATATTGTGACAATTTTTTGCCTTCCGTGTAATTCATTTTTTCATCAAAAACACTATACATATTTTAAATAATTTATTCGCACTAAGTGACCAGAATTAATAATAGGTTAATTAATATTTTGATTGATCATTTGAATATAGAATGTATTCGGCATGTCATTAATAGCTGATGCTTCGGAGAAAATTGGGCATAATCACGATGGACATAAAATTAAGTGCTTTCAGATATTATCTTACTCATAGATCTTGTATGATATCCGATAATCTCAAAACAATACATTTTAAGTAATGATATTAAAACTTGGAACTGAGTTCTCATCTACATTTTTTATTACGGAGGGACACTTTGGAACTTAAAACTTTAAGGTTAATAGTTTCAATTTATCTCTCATATTTAGAACATGTTCACAGTTTTAAAACTTTCATAAATAGAGGCTTTTATAATAACCACCCGTTCCATATTTGGAAATATTTCTTTGTTTTTATAGATTTCCATATCCATAGCGATTGTTGTATGTTCAATTCACCTGCCGTTTATTATTAATTAAGTCAAAGTCCAATAATACGCAATGATAATAATTACGTATGAATCGGAAACTTAAAACCCATCTAACGCCAGATTAAAACATAAACTTTAAAATTGGTGTACGCCGTAATTTGGACCATTACTCACGTTGTCTTTTGACACATTTCAATGTTTTTATTTCCGCTGCATTAGATTACAATTAGATTATTCTTATACCATCAATTGTCGAGACAATAGACTGAGCAAGGCGGAAGACCTTGAATCTTAGACGCAATTGTTGCATGAAGTAGATGAGATACAACTGTTTTCTACAGCGTTGTCAAACCATCTCAAAGCTTGGAATTTATGAACTAAATCAGGACAAAACCATACAAATTAAAAACATTAATTATTTCAAGTTTCATTTTTACAGACGACAACCACCTCTATTTATACACACGCATTTTCTACCGTTTAAAATAAGCATTTTTTTCTTTACGCCCATGTAGAGCGCAGCACTATCGGACATTTGACTACGTTTATCCCTTCCCTTGATTCCTTAGTAGAGCTCATTAGGAACATGGTGGAAGAAGATAGGTGACGCATTAAACCTGTTGCGTTGTGCAAGCCAATCACAGCATTGGCCATACTGGAAAGCGGCAATTCAAACGTTCCTTGCTCAATGGTTTCCTATAATACAGCTGAAGGCATGCTTTTGGTTGGTAGCAAAGTATCAAACTGACATCGTAAGCCTTGCTGTATGTCTTCTTACATTTCATTGAATGATTAAGAACAAATAAATTATTAAAATTACCCTCCTAATATGTAAATTATTATTTTTATTTATACAAGTATCTAATAGATACTTTTTAAACATGTATTTAATTATAAATATTGTGATAAAAAACGCGGATTTTGTGATATTGTGGCGTTATGAGGCGCAGTTCGGCCAACAGCAATGTCTAATCGGCTGAAAGCGGGTGAAACCCCGAAGGGGGTGCCCCGCGGAAAACCCCCTCGGGGCGTGTGTAAAAAACGATGGTGATCCCCCGCGGGAAACTCCCACCGTGTGTGTGTAAAAAATGATGGCGGGAAACCCCGAAATTTTATGAAATAAACTGGTGGGGAACCCCGGAATTTTATGAAGTAGACCTATGGCGGGGAATTCCCGTCGGAGAATTTAAAAGGGGAGTCGATGGGTGGCTCGTGATCAGAAGTCAGATGAGGACGGACGAAATCAGATGGAATGAGAGTTGAGACGTGATCAGAAGTCAGATGAGTTGAGGAGAGGACAGACGTGGTCCGAGCAGAGAGTCAGAAGTCAGACGAGGTGAGGAGAGGACGGACGAACTCAGATGGAAGGAGATGCTGTGAGAGAGGGCAGATGAGTTGCGAACAGATGGAATGAGAGCTGAGACGTGGTCAGACGTCGCCAGATGCTGTCAGAGGTTTGCAGAGATGAGACGTTTCGAGGAAGCATATGAGTTGCGGATCTGGTTCATACTACCGTCATCGATAAATATCCTGCAAGACGCCAGAGAGACATGGAAACATTCGTGAGGTGGATGTTTGTAGGCCCAGTAATTGTGGGTAAGTTATTAAAAAGCTGTGAAACTTGCTCATTGTGCTGGTTGAATAATATTTAATGATTTTTTTTCTATTTACAGTAACTGCATACTCCATCTCTCGAGGGACCCAAAATCCCCTGAGATTAAGCCCATGTAATCACTTTAAATTAATAAATGAAAATTTTTAAAATTGATTATAATTTGTTCTATTGATTAATTAATGTTTTATACCCTGAAAAGTATATTACAATATATAAAACACAAAAAATGGTAAAAGGTCAGACATTAAATAATTTTATAAGTAAAGTAATTATATAATCTGACTTAATGTTATAAATAAAAGACAAGGAGTGGCAAAAAGTCAGAATTGAAAAAAAACTTTTCGTCCTCGAACTTTAGGGTACCCCTCAATTCTTTAATTGAAATACTACCGGGCGTTGCAGAAGCAAAAAGAAATATTTGTATTTTAAATAAAATACTGGGGCAGGGCCCTAAGGTGTGGCGACGAAAAGTATTTTTTTCTTCTTCTTTTCTGACTTTTTGCCACTCCTTGTGTTTTATTTATAAAATTTATAAAATTATTCCTTGTGTGACTTTGTACCATTCTTTGTTTCATTTATTTACAATTAAATACATGTTTAAGAACTATATTTTGGATACTCATTATAAACCAAAATTAATTAATATATTAGGAAATTGATTTTAATAGTTTATTTGTTCTTAGTCATTCAATTAAATTTAAGGAAATATACAGAAAGACGTGCTGTCAGTTTGATGCACTGTAAGTAACCAAAAGCAAGCTTCCAGCTGTATAGGAAACCATTGAGCAAGGAACGTTTGAATTGCCGCTTTTCAGTATGGCCAATGCTGTGATTGGCTTGCGCCATGTTTCCCCTTCCTTTACATGCGCAATGCGTCACCTATCTTCTTCCAACATGATTAGAAAAACAAAGTTCGGGGACTTCGATCGTGTAATTAGAGGCGAAAAAACGTACATCGCGGATAATTTGGGACTCGAAAAATTTCTGCTCCGACGAGCCGAGGCATCGCTTCGGACCTCGAAGAAATTTTACTCCATCCATCCGAGGCGTTACTCCGGACTTCGAAAATTTTACGGCGACTCCGATGTTAGAAGAATTTGCCACGTCTGGACTTGTAAACGAGGCGAGCCCTTACTTGTGTGCATCCGTCAATTCCGTTGAATGTGACCGGCAGCTGGTGGCTGCAGCCACTGCAGCGGCGTTTGCGGGGCCATCCTTGGTTTGGACTTGACCGACGTATCTGCTGGAGGAATCCTTGGTGATACTCGCGAGTCTCCCGAGTCGCGGACCAGCCAACTATCGTTCTAAGCGACTTCAAGGACACACCGACTTAAATAAGGTGAAGTCGTGTCCATGCTATGTCTTATTAGTTAGACACTAAACCAATGTGTAATTCTTTGCTGTGATTGGACCTAAGTCAAGTTTAACACATACCTAAAGTTGCATATTAAAGGTGCCCTTCATGTAACTATATTTCATTGGTATGTGCGTGCATATGTTAAGCGCGGTTAATTCTGAACTTACTTTTTAAGGAAAACATAGTGACTCGTAAATACGTGTTTGAAAAAATGGCAAAACTAGAAAAAATTTGTTTTATTGACATCCTTTATGTGTATTAAAATTATACCATAATTTTCAGATTAGTGAATTTTGTCTTACATGCCGCGAATGAGTTAGCGGATCCAGAGTGCAGCAGACCTTATCCGCAAAACGGGGAATTAAGGCGATTTTGTATAAATTAATGGATAAAGAAGATTGATTTATGTATTGTCCTTCTTTTGGTTCAGTAATCATATACTTCCTCCGTAAATAGTCTATTCTTTCAATTTGCCATTTTATGTTTATTGAATATTGTCTGTTATTCCTTATACTGCCTTCCCTAAGATCAAAGCTCTTCCCATAGCAAAATTCGACCGCAAGAACCTCGAATCCAGAAATGCTCTGCCGACCGAACTAAACGGCCATATAAAAAGTAGTTACAGTATGTATATGAATCTTTCGCCTTTCCGTTGTGTCCGTAAACCCAGGATTGTGCCGATCGTAACATCGTTGGCACTAATAAATATATCTATAGAAATGTAACAAACCATAACAAAATACCTGAAAACATTAATGCATTTTAAAAAATGTGAAATGTATTAGTTAAGCCATATGTAACAATCCAAATACAACAAAAATGTTACTATACATTAGTTTAACAAAAGTGTGTAATGTATTCGGTAAACTAAATGTGACAATCTAATGTAACAACATTAATTTAACAATCTAACGCAACAAAGTAAATGTAACATTCTGAATGTTATTGTCGTTAATAGTTATCGTAAATGAAGAGACCTTAAAATGTAAATAAAAGAATCAGCTTTGGCTACTTCCGAAAGAATTAACCATTAATAATTCATATATTACATATCTATTAATAATTTTTATAAAAAAAAGTTTTATGGTTTGAAATATATTGTTTGTTCCTTACCTCACTTCAGACAATAATATCCCCATTATTCAATTTTTATGTTTTTTTTAATATTTTAAGTATGTAATTTTTTATTTCTAAGCATTACGTAGTTCCATTCCGCCCAAAGAATTTTAAATAGTAAATAAATTAGTATCTGTTTCCACAGTATTTAAATCAAATAAATTACGGCCATAAAGTTCTAATTATAAAACCGACGTTTTGTTAATATGTTTGGTATTCCATCGGATAAATTTTTTAAATGTTAAATTTAGACGTTTTGATTAACAAATAGATGTCGAAATGTAAAAAATCTAAACTAACTGCCTTAAAGGGCAGCTTCAACCGAAATGTGAACAATGTATCTGAACTATTTTCCTAAATAGTTTTATAGCTGCGCATAGCGTTGAAAAACCTCAATTTCTAACGCAAAATGCCCTGGCCGGGCAGTTGAAGTGTCAACTCCTTCGCTTGAAGCCTACTTTGACATTATTTATAATGACGGAAGCGTTACTCTTCAAGATACAGCAAGATAAATTGCAGAAAATGTTCAATCAGAATCAATCTCAAGTACAGCAAAACAAGACCATAGTTGGTCCGCCAAAATTACCCAAGGAATCGTAGAAAACTTAGGCTGATAGATACAACCTCATCCTTAGATTTAGATTTATTGTTGTTTCCATTAGTCCTCGATTGAGGAAATAGAATACGTCATACATTAAAAATGAACAAAATAAAGTACATAATTAAAGACAAATAATCTTAAATTAAATTAATAAAAGAAATGTATATAGACAAAAGTCAATATAAACACAACACGGACACACGATGTTACACACACACAAACAAGCACACACTGAGAAACACGCAATGGCTTTTTAACTACTGCTCTGCGACCAGGAAACTGTTCTTCCCTCTGTCGTAGCTCCAGGCAATACATGAAACAAACAAACAAAAGAGCAGAAAAAACTGAATAGAAATTTTAAAGATATGTGATGTGCTATTTTACAAGGCAGCTCATTCAACACTTTTTGCAGGAACCTTGATTTAAATACTAGAAGGACGATTAAGCAAATCTTGTACCGAGTAAAACGCGCCATTTAAAAGAATAGTTTTACTCTGCTTCACGAAGCTTTTGTAGGTACTATTTTTAACCTCTGAAGGCAGTTGTATAAAATTATCCCGGTATTGTGAATACTTTTCTGGTGTAGAGCAAGGCGATGCTTGGCCGATCTTTGAGCTGAACGATTTCTGGTCGCGTATCCATGAAACTCGCCATTTGTTTGAAACAAATTAGTGTTTCGCTTTACAAACTTTAATATTTCATAAATATATACGCTTGTATTTGCAAACTTTTGAAGAAAGGTTTGCAACTCGATCTATAATTCGTGCTAGATTGTATTCTAATTGCACGCTTTTGCAACTTAAATATTTAATTACTCCTGGAGCAGTTTCCCCAATTAGAGATGCTACAGCTCATAATTGAATGAAAATACGCGAAGTAAACCATTTTGACATAATTTTTGTCAACGTGTTGCATTAGTGTTCTCAGAGAATAACAAGCTGAACTTAGTTTTCCGGCAAGCAGATCTATATGGTCATTCCACTTTAATTTATCGTCAATCTGAAGGCCGAGGAAAGGTGCATTAGCTGAGAAGTTGTCTACGGGTCTATTACTAGCATCAGCACTAAACTGAACTAACATAGTCTTATCTAGGTTGAGGGATAATTTATTCACGTTAAACCAAATATTTAGACCATTCAGAGCGTTGTCTACTTTCTTAATCAGATTATCCAAGTTCCTACTGTACAGACTTGGCACCCCCAAATTTTCATTTCTTTGTTCCACTCAAGAAGACTTAAAGCGAGAAAGGTTCGTGTACATCGAGAAGGTCGAAAAATTAGTGGGAAACAGGCTCAAACAACAAGATAGTCTTCTTTGCATAAGGTTTGAACCAAATAGTTTATTGTTCGGAAAAGTGTTTCAATAATCGTGGGGATTATTTTCTGGAGTAGTAACAGTTTCATTTTATAAAAATGAATCGTTTTTTCCTCGACCTATTATATCCCTGGTATATAGATTGCCAGTCCGTCACCGATCCCACACTGTGATGGACGGACTGGCGGAATAAATATACTCGACGGATCTGGAAAAAATACACCATAGACGTATTGTTCAGGAGATTTAGTAAATCGTGTGTCAAGATGATAATGTAGTAAGGCTAGACAGGAGCTCACTCCATCGTTTGTTGTGACGAGCAGGTAGTGTAAAAGCAATTCTAAAAACATTGCCTCTAGGAAATATATTACTGTCAGTACAGAATAAGTTTTACGTCAAGATACCCATCCGTAAAATACAATCTATACCAATAAATAAAAATGAAATGTCTATCAGTCTGACTGTCTGTCCGTATGTTTGTCTCGAATAGGATCCGAAACGGCTCAACGGATTTCAATGAAAATTTGAGGGTTTAAAAAAGGGAAATTTAATTAAAATATGTGTGCATGTTTAATTTAGATATATTGCAGATGATATTAATATAATATGAATATAAATAAAAATATTAATTCTACGGGAAGATTTCTTGGAATTGCCGTTCGAAAGCCAGCGTGTAAACCAACTGCGAGTTATAAGTCCAACTACGCGTCCCTATATCATTGATATCACTTACTATGTATTGTTGCAGCAACTTTGGTATGTCGATACGATGTATACTTGAATTGATGATTGTTTTTTATTTCTCACGTCGGGTAAATTTTAAAATTTAGTAGTTGCTAATATAAAAACAAAAAGGAAACTAATGATTTCGTTGTAAAGACCAGTGTAATGCGAGCGTTACATTATGACTTTTAATATGTGATGTAAGTAAAAACAACTGCGGGAAAATTTTTATTCTGTTAGAATACTGCCAATATATTTATTCCTGCTATTGCACCGGGGGTATTTTGGACTCTCTCGAGATACTGAGAGTATATTTGAGGTGCATATTGTGACGTTTTCGATGTCAGTTTAGTTATGAGTTGACAAATAATTAAATAATGTACAGGGATAATATAAATAAATACCCGGACAACACCGGGTCCCCAGCTAGAAGATAATAAGCATAGGGCGTGTTAAAAAGACGTTGTCGTAGTCTCCATATCCAGTTCGTATTAATACAATTAATGTATTTAGCAAAGATAGTAGCGTTTCGGCAGACCACTTGGAAGGAAAGTTCCTCCTCAAAGGACAATACTCCCCTTTTGATTTCCCTACTGCGCATACAATCATGCCACATAGAATCTCATGAACAGTAACTCGACTAGATAGGTCGGTCTTCCTCCTATTGTTGATGTCGCATTTCTTGTTCCTCGACAGCAACTATATTCTCATTTAATTGTATTAAAATTTTGTTACGAAATGTTATGCACAAGGTTTCCTGGGTTTCTTTTCAAATGTTTGATACATTCTGAATCTTCGGGCGCTGATTTTGTTGTGATACGCTGATCTCAGAGTGGCTACATAGTTTCGTCGCAGTTGATACCGGTGGAGTCATCTCATGTTCTGGGATGTTTTCATGGAGTTATTCACGATGAAACAAAAACTTGATACAAGAGCATCCGGCATACGACGCCATGTTTCTGAGCACGGAATAATATATGATCTACATCTCTTAGTCGGATCTAATTTATTTACAAGAATTTTCTCGTAAATATGGGGAAGATTTATCAGGCAATTGAGATGCGGCGTATATTCCTTACGGATAAATCTTGGTCTGTCCCCGCGCGCATAAATCGCTTCCCTTCTATTTCCTAAAGCCAAAAGCGGCTGACGTCATCGGCTAATCTGGAGCCCGTATATTTTATCGTCAGCTGCGGTCCCATATAATCCCTACGGCCATACGCCCCACACTCCCAACCACCCTCCACCCGCGCACAGCTTCTTGGGGGTGTCGTGTGTGATTTATCTGTACCCCCCTTCTCGCTCGTACGACTGCCGTTTCGCTCTCCCTTCTTCCCCGGTCCACAAAATTTACTCTTGGTGCTGCATAAATCTTTCTTCGTCGGGCCGGCGAAGCACGACACCTGTACCCTTACAAAGGCAACTGGGTGTGTGAGATGAATGTGCAAATTGTTTCAGACGCGCATCTATTTCGACAAAGGCCTACAAATCTGTGCGAGCGGTGCACAAAAGTCGCGTTCGTTTTAATTTTATTATATTACTCGCTGCTACCTGCGCACGTCAGGGGAGAGCAACGATTGAACGGTCGCCATAGGATCTCTCCCCTTCCCCGTGTTTACATGAATATCCAATTAGCTGTTAAATAAATACTACAGTTAAGAATTTTATTTCCATAAAATTTGCTGGAATTCAGTATTATTTTAATACTGTATTACTTAAAATAATTAAAAACATACAATGGAATAATTATCCATAAATGACTGAAAAAACAATATAACGTATATTTTCAGCGTAATTTTCGTCTGCATGAAACCTACCTCAGATTTCTGGTAACATATACAAATTTTCAAATAATGCCGTTTTTGATATCAAAGTCCTCAGCAATTAATTTTATTATTTTAGATAATGATAATGTAATTGATAAAGTTTCCTGTAAGAACTTTAATGTTTGTTGCTCTGGAAATACAAAAAAGGCATTAAAAACACAAGTGTTAAGAACATATTTATAATTTGAAACCCCCGTATGACAAATATTTATTCCTTTATAAACATGCCAACTCAATTCTTGTAATAGAGTCACAACTGGAAATGAAAAATTAAAGACGTATATAACATAAATTTACACATTTTTTTAAGAATATTTAACATGAAATAGACGTTGCGAACATCCATTGTGGTCCGTGTGAATATTTGAAACCAACTAAAGATTTCAAAACAAAGATCATACCCTGGTATGTAAAAAACATAATCATAGAAATATGCATACCAGGGTAATATCTGCTTTTAAATCCTCAGCTGTTTCATAATATTTACAAGGGCGCAATGAATGAGCGAGTCGTCTTCTTTATGTTAAAACCACTTAAAATTGTTGTGTAAACGTCTATTATATAGGTCGTTAATTCTTCATTTGCATATGAACTCACAGACGTTAATTGTTCTTATATAATAACATCAATATATTCTCAAACGAAATATTATGGAAGATTAACGTTTCCCATTAAATATAATTACTAGCCAATCAATGTTAAAAGTGATATAAATAAATTCAGCGACATTTATGAATGTATTCCCAAATGATCCCTTCGGTCTCATCTTACAGATATCAACGTTTGATTTAAACATTTAATAGTTTAATATCAGGACATTTAACTTAAATATTCGTGCATATTTCATTTCGATATATTGATAAAGATATCCATATAACATACGTATTAATTCTACGTGAAGGTTTCTTGCAGTCAAATCTCCAAACCTGTATACTGGTTGCCTATACTCTTGATCTGTTTTTGCTCCGTTACGACTTAACGAATTTAAATGAAAATTTCAGGAATTGAAACAGGAATATTAACTTAAATTTTTGTGTATGTTTAATTTATATATCTTGTAGACTTCCGAATATATTATTGTAAATATTTTAAATATATTTAACTTCTGCGCGAAAGGCGGCGTGAAAACCATATCCGAGTTGTAAGTCCTATTAGGCGTTCCTATACTATTCATCGGACTTACTGCGTTATTATAAGCATAAGTTTGTCAGAATGAGACAGAAAGAGGAATGGCGAGTATTATCACTCCATATATTGTTTCAGCAGAAACAGTCTACTAAATTCTGTGATGCAGTATTAAAGCAAAATTTTTCACCCATTATTTTACTTTGTGATGTTTTCTCAAGAACAAGTTCTCTCATAATTAGTTTAATTTACAACCTGAAGTTGAAATACAATTTTTTTTCTATTTATAGCTCTGGAGCTGGCCAGCTGCGTCCAACTGGTGGCAGGTATTTCTCTCAAGATTGATTGTGGGGCTTAACTTTTGGAACTCTGTTTTATTTTCAAGATTCTCACATTCCGAGGCACCTTCATTTATTTTAGGAGGCGTATGCACAGGGGTAGAATACCTTGGGCATACGGTAAGAGATGGCCAACTGCCTCCTAAAACTGGTGGAGGCAGGGAGAAAGGAATTCTACGATCCTACAGAAAACTCCTTTCTTGTCATTCGGAAGGGTTTCAGATAGTTCCCTATATCCCGACCTATCTGACGCAGGGTTTTCTTACGGTTTACCTGCATCTCTTTTAAGTGAAACACTGTTTTGGATCCTTAAAATTTAGTCCGGGGCCCCTATTCAATCCTTGGCTACCTTGCTCTAGTTTCCACATCACCCCCTTTCAATTCCCTTCCTATGTTATTAAAGGGTAGTTGCCTGTTACTGGATCACTCTCAGGCAGGCTGTTACCCCAAAAAGAAAAGATCCAGCTGTCTCCTAATATCTAGTCGTGAGAACGCTGTTGGGATAACTGTAGTCATCAAAATTAAGTGAGACAAGTATCAAGAGCCGAATGTACCTGATTTTTGTTCTACTGTATGCGCGTAGGGTTTTTAAGTTATAAGCAGGTTGCTTTATTTAACCCTTGGCCCTCTTCCGCATCCCCCCTTATCAATCCGTTTCTGTACCATTAAAGGGGAGCTCCCACCACATGGATTGCCCCCATGTAGCCTGTTCCTCAAATAAATAAATATTTATCACAGTAAGGTCGTAAAACACCTAACAATTTCTATAGTTTACTGCACTTTTGCATTTGTAAATAAAGTTTCATGGTATTTAATTGCCGTTAAAGGATAAGATTTGGACAAATAAACTTTCAGAAAACGTCTGCCAAAACATTTGGTGACTGTAGGTTTTCCACGCGCTCTTACGACTATGACTAGACCAGACAGTCATTCATTAATTCAATACTAATAGAGAAGAGACTAAAATGAATTAATCTTAACAGTTTTTCCACACATTACAGGAAATTAAAAACAGCCCTACGTAACAGGCACCGAATGTTGATGCTAATTTCCCTCAAATCGAAACTTGTTTCAACCCGTTTCACTGTCATCGCTATTTATGTGTACTGCATGGAAGGAGCTATGGATATGACTGTATATCAAAGTAGTAGTTTTTGCTCTATCGATACAATAAAAATTTGGCAGTAAAAAAACTTTCTTTCCGTGAGTTTTAAATTATTAATAAACTTTAAGAGGCGTTTGTTGTGATTTCGCAGTACCTTCAACGTGCCACGATATTTCCGGACTAAAAGTGCATTTAAATTGCTTTCTATGGGCGTTTATAGCCTCGTAGCACCTGCAGGAAGAGCCGTTACAATTATAGCGGGCACAAAGCGGAAATCGTGAGGCGTGAGCCGGATATTGCCTCACTAGAACACAGGCGTCAAACTCTTGGGCGCCAGGTTATTTCATTTCTGCCACTATTACAGCCACCGGAGAACATACTATTTTGGGCGAAACACGAAAGCTTCGTCGGATTCGCGTTAATTTCAGTCGTGCTGGAAACCACGGAATCGCTGAAACTAAAAATATTGAAAACTTTTTAGAAAATTATATTTACAAATACACAATTTGTATCCGGTAATATTATGTTCGTCCCTGATGGCTTTATTTTAACAATAATAATTTATTATTTCGTTAGCTGAGCTTATAAATCTATTGCAGATACTTCCTGATAATTATACACATTTATTTGATATTCTATTATCTGCTTTACAGCTTCACTAGTCGCAGTCGCAAGGGAAGCTGAATTAGCATTTGTAATTAAATAAAAAGATCCCTGTTACTTAAAGTATGTCCTCACAGCTGTGTAGCGGCGCAAGACAATCTCTAAATAAAAAAGTCTACCGCATTTGTTAACAAGGGAGATCACAGAGGACGATAGTGTTCCCTGATTTAGTAACTCCGCGTCTCTTTGTGAGACTTATGTAGGGGAAACGCTAATTCCCTACACGGGGACTATTTAAATTCTTCACCGGCAATGAGACCGGAGTAAAAAAACGGAGAGGTTTTTATAAGGAACGGCTACTCCCATTAATTGTAAATTATTCCTTCATTCATTATTTACTGAGGGGAAGAAGAAATATACGCTTCCGAGGTAAAGCACATAACAGAGAAATTAAAAGTGAATTCAGAAAGACTTAGCTTTTTGAATATAGTTCGTGTTCTTACAGTTTCTACTGAATAGTAATGGAATTAGTTCGTTTTTTCATTTGAATTATTTTAGAAATATTGCGCTTCCAATTCTAAACGGAAACACGTCGAACACTAAGTTTCGGAGCGTTTAATCAATTCTACGTCTTTTTTTAGTTTATTGAAAATAATTTTTATCCGAATGTAGTACAGTTTTTTTTACACGAAATACAATATTCATTCAATTCTAAGTCTGTCGCGTCTTCTATAAGCAGTCATTGGTGACTGTGTGTGTGTTTTTTTTTCATAACTGTTACTGACCGTCAGGGATTAGAAGATCGTGGTTATTTTTCTTCTGTAGATCTGAGGTCCATAAGTTTGATAGGTCCCAATATATCACTTCTGTGCGTACAATCCTTTAGTACATTTTAAGATGATATGGTCCAAAGTGAGAGTAATTTGGCAGAACCTCCATTACGGTGTAGGGTCCCCGAAAATTATGAAAGTTATGAATTAGATGCATTGGATTATCCTTTACCTTAGAGAAAATTATTTGGTTTCATCTTGTGACGTTCTTGGAAAATTACAAACTTTGACAATTCTTGATGTATTTATGGAATTATCCATTGTTTAGTGTGCTTCTTTTATGGTTCCAATTCTCTTGTTTATATTCGATGAAGCATATATTAATTCATACGTCATTTTTGTTCATTGTGGTAATATTTTGGCATATTAATCTGGTTATTTGTTACCTTCCATATTTTGTGATGAAATGCAATGTAATGGTGTTATTGAAAGCATTGAAATAAATCCGTCACGATATACGTCTTATTTAGGTTGATATCTGGGTTTTGGGTGGTTCTTATTGCATTGACTGAGCCGCAAAAAATAGAATTATTTAGTTAAGGATTTTCTATACCGTTGTTTGTGGTCATATGCATTGATTGTATTTCGACTGTTACACGGAGGAATATTAGTTGAGTTTTATTTATGCGTTTCGTAGGCATGGTGCATCTTACTCCTCTAGATGCATCTGTATTTATAACGCATCGGTGGTTGTATATGTCTTCCAATCGTCAAAGGCTAGATGGGTGTCATTAAATTTGGTAAGTGATAAGCCAATTTGAATTTCATGAAATCTCCAAGGTGTTGTGACGTATGAGTTGATGACCGGAAGGGTTGAACCATTTTCAGGTAAATAAAGGTTTTTTCCAGTCGAAGTAAAGAGATTATAAGATGAATATGTCCCCAAAGAAGACAGATGCTCTAAGGTTTTAATTAATTGTTGTTGTGGTATTAAGTCCTAAGACTATCCTGCCCATGCCTTTTCATTTCCGCAAAACTACCACACCCTACTTCCTGCCTAGTCTGCTTAGCGTATTCCATCTTCTACCTCCCTCTTCTGCATTTACCCCACATACTTCCCTCTAATGCTAATTTTACAATACTCTTACGTCTTAAAACGTGGCCTATTAATCTATCCCTTCTCATGGTCAAAGTCCTCCATATTTTTACCTCTTCACCTATTCTTCTTAGACCTCCCCCGTTAGTGATTCTATAAACCTATTTGATTTTCTGCATTCTCCTATACCACCACATTTCAAAGACTTCTATTCTCTTCCTTTCTGCAACTCCTACCGTCCACGTTTCGCTTCCACATAACGCCACATACCATACGAACAGTTTTAGCATGATTTCCTAAAATCATCACTTATATTTACCGTAAGTAAATTCCCCTTTTTTACGAACGTCATCTTTGATTGTGCCATTTTACTCTTTAATACCATACCTAGTTATTATGCAGCTCAGTATCAGAATTCCTTAACTTCTTTCAAAATATCCCTTTTCAATCTAACAACTTTTTTATTCAATTTTTCCAATACCACTTTCTATTTTCCTTGGTTTTCTCTCTATTATGTTGCAGTCATCCCCCAGGACTACGTTTATGCCATTTAGTATGTTTTCCAAGTCTTCTTCTGACTCCCCCGATTTTACAATATCGTCGGAAATCCGCAGGTTATTTATTTCTAATCCTTGAAATATGATTCCTTTTCCATATTCCGTTTTATCTTTCTTCGTCGCCTGTTCAATATATAAGTTAAACAGTATGGGCGACATACTGCATCCTTTGATTGCTCCTTTATTGATTTCTGCTTTCATTTATTGCCCTTCAATTCTAATTACTGCTGACTGCCTTCTGTAGATGTTATAGATACGGCTTCTTTCTCTATATTTTACTCCTGTCCTCATCAAAATCCTTAGTACTCTATTCCAGTTCACATTATCAGAGGCTTTTTCAAAATCTACAAATGCCATGAACATAGACCTGTTTTTTATTAACCTCGCTTCTATAATTAGACTTCAGAGTCAATATTGCTTGTCTTGTCTCTATATTTTCCTAAAAAAACTGATCTCTTAACTCGAATTATATTTATCGTTCCATCCTCCTATATACTAATCCCGTCAATATTTTGAATGCATGAGATACCAAAATAATTGCTGTTCCCCCCAGTCTTCTTCGGTATGGATATGATTATATTTTTCTAAAATTTCTGGTATTCTTCCTGTTTCGTAGATTTCCCAACTATCCTGAACAGCCATTAATATTGTTTCTTCGCCTGATGATCGTATCAACTCCGCTAGAATATAATTGATGATCATTGTATATTACAAAGGGGAACCATTAGAGGCCACATTTACATTTGGCAGGAATAAAGGAGGCCGAAGAAGTTGATATGGCTATACACACACGCAACCTTTGTGAATTTATAATACCTATTGTACATTTCTATCAATTTATTGCATTGTACAGATATGACACAAAATAAATTCAGTGATTTTTTATTATTTAACATAAAAATATTAATAGAAAATATTTTTATATTCATGTAAGGGTAATAACTTGTCATAACATTATTATTTAATCATAATAAATGACTACATATTTAAATAACATTTTAAATAAAAATAATAAAGTAAAAGTATTGTTAAATAAATTTATTACATTACAAAGAAATACAATTGAAAAAATTTAAAATTAAGTAGAATTATTTTATATAATTTTATTACATTACAAATAAGTAAAATATAAAATAATATTAGCTAGCACACCAACAAAACGTTAAATAATTTTGACGTCAATCAAAAATTTAAGTTATTGAGAAGTTAGCACTTGTTTCTTGCTCGAAAGTAATTGAGTATTCGGACCAAACTTCGTAATGCTCTAAACGAGCATCTGTAATTCGCGTTCTGAAATTAGTTTTAATATTTCCCCAACTCAAATAATTCCATTTTTCGATCCATAGGGTGGGATGTTCTACAATTTCAGAATATATTTGTCATTGAAATATAGGTTTCAGATAGATTCAGTTATCCTCTGTTTCCGATTTCCCCGTTTCGGTTTTCGTGGAATTTTATTATTAAACTATGTGTGTTTTAAAGAAACTGTGATTTATATGAAAATAATTCACTCGATCTTGCATTTCGTCAATCGCGATCGGACGCATTGCAGACGAAAATCGAGGTTACACATTTACTGAAACAATACATTGTGATTGTTTGAGGACAAAATAAGAGGGCTGTGAAGAATAATCTAGAGAATTCTTTTCCATTGTTTGATTTATAATTTTTTGAAGCTTTATTATTGACCGAGGATAAAGAGAAATTACCCTGTCTGTGAAGTTACTCAATTGAAATATTCACTTTTCTTCTTCATTTTTTACTTTACATGTATACATTGTAGGTAATTTGTCCTATAGAAAGAAATTTATTTCGAGTCTAGCTGGAAATTTTATGAAGTGCCAAAATTTTAAGTTTTAAGAAATACACTCTTCCTGTAGCTGCACGGATTGAGGTATGTAGCACCTACATACTTCCAGGGTCAATCTTTACCGATTTAAGTTCCTTTGCATGCAACATGAAACAACAACAACAACAATGTCCTTGAAAGCCAAATGAGTTATAACTTTTTTTAGGTTTTCAGATTTCTTGGTGAAGTTAAATCACCACAATTACAGTGACACCATGTCAAATGCTTGAAATGTGAGGCCGCTATTTCGTCGTATTTTTAACTGAGAACACTAATGCAACTCGTTGACAAAAAGTACGTTAAAATATTACTTCACATATTTTCATTCAATTATGAGCTATGACATCTCTAATTGGGGAACCTGCTCCAGGAGTAATGAAATATTTAAGTTGCAAAAGCGTGCAATTAGAATACTTTCTAGCAACTTTCTTCAAAAGTTCGCATATACTTACTTTACCAAGCGTATATATTTATGAAATATTAAAGTTTGTAAAGCGGAACACTAATTTGTTTCAAACAAATGGCGAGTTTCATGAATACGCGACCAGAAATCGTTCAGCTCTAAGGTCGGACAAGCATCGCCTTGCTCTACACCAGAAAAGTATTCACAATACCGGGATAATTTTATACAACTGCCTTCAGAGGTTAAAAATAGTACCTACAAAAGCTTCGTGAAGCAGAGTAAAACTATTCTTTTAAATGGCGCGTTTTACTCGGTATAGGATTTTCTTAATCGTCCTTCTAGTATTTAAATCAAGGTTCCTGCAAAAAGTGTTGAATGAGCTGCCTTGTAAAACAGCACATCACATATCTTTAAAATTTCTATTCAGTTTTTTCTGCTCTTTTGTTTGTTTATTTGTTTCATGTATTGCCTGGAGCTACGACAGAGGGAAGGACAGTTTCCTGGTCGCAGAGCTCCAAGTAGTTACAACTCCATTGTATGTTTCTCAGCGTGTGCTTGTTTGTGTTTCCCAGCGCGCGCGTGTGTGACATCGTGTGTCCGTTTTGTGTTTATATTGACTTTTGTCTATATAAATTTTCTTTTATTAATTTAATTTAAGATTATTTGTCTTTAATTTTGTACTTTATTTTGTTCATTTTTAACGTATGACGTATCCTATTTCCTCAATCGAGGACTAATGGAAACAACAATAAATCTAAATCTAAATATCTATACTCCTTTGTCGCCAGAAATAGATTATCTTTCGAGAACTGTGACTTCATTACACGGCGCGGACTTTAGTGCAGTTATCAACAAATGAGTCTCGCATTCCATTCCAATAAGGGTTGCGCCTAGATGTGGTTTCAGCAGAATGAGACGAACATAGTTGTGGTTTTTGCCAGCCACGGAGGAAAGGGAGAGTCCTCAAAGGCAACAGCGTTTGGGCGTGTAATGGATACGGCGAGCGGCCATGTTTTATTCACAATGTTGCTTTGTAGGAGCTGCGCGGACACGATACGCCTCACTCGTCTATTCACTTCAATGTATTTAACAAGTGCGATAGCCATGATAGCGGAAGATCGTAACTTCTCACGATTCCCCTGCGGAGGAATATCTTACCAGCTTTACGAGGAAAGCGGGGAGAGGTTAGAAGGGTAAGGGGTGGCGAAATCTCCGCTCGACAGTAGATGGAGAGGGTATTTTAAGTTACGATAGATATAGTGAAATGACGATCATATATTGCAACTGAAATTCTTATTAAACGTCTTACTGAAGAATATTTGCCACTCGTAATATGTTATATCTTGTTTAGAGCTTCTGAATAAACAATAGGAATTATTCTGAGGGAATTAGGATGAAGAATTGGCACAAGAATTCTTTGTAGTTTTGGCGATAATTATACCTCATTGCAGTTTCAATTCTATAACAAGACTGTTTGATTTCATAAGCTATTTGTCAAATCTAGTTCAAGAAGTTTCCCGGCCCGAAATTGAACCAGAGCAGGAAAAATATGAATGTTTGAATTTCTTATTTTTTTGGTAAAGATGCAAATCATTTTAATTTGTACGTACCTCTGCACATCTACAGAATAGATTGATGACAATGAACTTATTACAGAGATGATAAAGTGTAACTGAAATTATCTACAATAGTATTGGTTGAGGTCTTTGTCTGTCATATCAATTGGTGAATAAAATAATTTGGGATTTCGTTTAATATTTATAATACCGTGTCATGAACTCGCTTTTGAAAGAAAATTATTTTTTTGTTGAGACAGTGTTATTGCACATGACATGTATCCAATGTTTAACGTAAAATTTAAATTCTCATGCCTGACAAAAAGAGAGAATTGAATTTAAATAAAGGATTCTCCAGACTCTATTTGAGTTAACTCATCGATAGCATTCGTCATCATCTTCTGGCAAATTTCTGTAGGAACGTGAAACTGTCCTTTCTTTTTCTTTGGCTTACAAAAATCTATGATTATATACTATTTCTTGGATACAATGGTAAAATATTAACAAATAACTGTTCCAAAAGCTCGTTGAAATCTACATTGCAAACCATACTGCGTCAACTCATCATACTTACTGACTTTATGGCAGCGATAGACACTGTACGTAATCTAAATATCAGAAACAGCAACACCGACAGGATATAGAAACATTACTGAACTGCTCAAGAGCGATAAAACTACCTATAATAAAATGGATAATAATAACATGAAGAATCAGGTGACGCTACAACAGACAAACATCAGCCATGTCCCCTTATGTAAGGACAAAGACTTAAAACATGAATGCATAAAAAGGGGGGGGGGAATGGCACAATAATCGTAAATACAAAGATAACGGCATCTTTCACTAGGATACCAGCAACTATGCGATCCTTGAACATGCACCCGACCTTTCCAGAAGACAAGAAGTAATTCTAAGTGCAATTAGAACCCTACACACTATCCTCGCCATCTTTTACTTATTTTGCAGTATACACAATCTGCAATACTCCTCTAACGAGTCAGTACATCTTCTTCGAACGCAACAACCTCAACAAGATCAGGACTGAAACCATTGCTCCATACGCTAGATTGTATCTTTGCAACAACAGCACAGCACATCCTAAGCTTCATAACCGAACCTTGCAAAATCTCACAACCTTTGTAACATAGGCCGCTAATTACACGTTCCCTGTTGATGCGACCCGAAATAATGATAATAAAAGCTGTTCCATAAATTATATCCAGTGAGAAGCTGTAATAAGTCCGAATATGAATAGTTCTGTCCTCTGGAAAAATAATAGAAATCTATTATAATTATTTATAGGATAAGCAGCTCTTGAGTCTCCTTCTTGGTCAGAAATATCTTAAGCTACGACGTATCATTGGCAGATTGTGTCATTTTTTTCAATTTAAGTGCCGACCTGTCTTCAACGCATCGCCTTTATATTCCATTCCTTGCCAGCGTAGTGTTTCTTGCTTTCTGATTGGCTCTCGGCCTAAGGTGGTAACTGCGGTTTCAGTTCAGCCGAGTCACCTTATTTATATCTTTTCTGATTGAATTATAAATTTTAATCAAATTCGATCCCGAATTAGAGCCTACAGTTGGATTACAACCTGTTCAAGACGATCCACGTTCCAGTGTTTAATTTTCTCTGACCATGGGTGAAAACTGTTGATAAAATAAAAATATATTTCACGTTTTATATTCAGATACAGAAACATTGTAATATATTTCAAAGTGTGATTAATGATTATTTACTTTTGGTATTAATGCTCAACTTAAGGAGACTTGGAAATATTCCACTTAATACCTGAAATATTTTCCGTTTTATTTATATGAAGGTTGTTAATAGTACCTTTTATGATGGTTATAGTTACAAAACTTTTTACATTAACAAATTGTAATCAAGTATTTCCTTTTATCTCAATTTCAACTACTATCTGTATGGATAAAGTAACCGCAGAAGAGTCTTGGAATATTGTCTAATATTTGACGCGTTAAATATTATTTTTCGCTTGTTAATTTTCCCTTAGGGATAGAGCACTCCAGTCTTTCCCTTCTTGAGGTAGCAATTCCAGCGCGTCTACAAACCAAAGCTTATTAAAACACAGCGAGAATAAGAGTCGTTCAGTTTAAAGTTTCACCCTTTATGCATAAAAAAATTAAACTTTAATTTTTATTTTTTAAAGTTATTTCCTTAGCTCGTTAATTGGTTTGGGATTGAGATAATTATAAATTTAAATTCCTAGTCAATTACACTTAAGCTTATGTAAATTAAATATAAAATAATTCCATATATTTTACAAAGAGGCGGATATAAAAGCAGCAAGGATAAATTACTGAATCAGTTCAATAATTTTGTGAGAAAATACAACACGGAATAGTTGTGATCCCAACACTCAAACTCCTCGTAGCGTACAAGGAACAAATGCTAAGCGTCGTTTTATTATTAACCACCAATAATAAATAAATTTTATCAAGGTTGAGGCAATTTTAGCATACTTTTTAATATATTTATATATCAGGGTCTTACCCTCGTGCTCCGCCCCTTAAATCTTTCCATTCTCTTCAAGTAATAACATCGCGTTTCAAAAGCGTATTCATAAAATTCTGAAGTAAAGCTTGAGCAAGATTCGTACACTGAAGTGTAGTAATCTGAGGACGGCTGAATTAAGGAAAGAAAATGAGAAAGAAAGCTAAGAGAATGTAACGATTAGCTCCTTGATTACCGTTTACAATTAAAAGTATTCCAAAAGTAGAACTTAAGTTACATATTTAATAATTATTAAAAAATATAACTACTGTAACTTCTGTTTGTACATATTGCTTTACAGGAAGTAAGCAGAAGTAGCATAGGAACTAAACAATTTTTTTCTTGTAATATTTTGCTGTGATCAACAAAGGGTCAGGTAAATAATTTTTCCAATATAATTAAGACGAACTTATAGTTATTGTTATTGATTTTAAATGAAGGTAAAGAAACTTTATTAAAATGCAATACTCTCCAATTGAAATAAACGTACAATCGGTTGGGAATTGTTGGGAGAAATGCTAAAGTACCTCGGTACAATGGAAAAAAATATTGAAGAAGTTTGTTTATGTGCCTGTTTCCATATCTTATATTGCTAAGTGTTACGTGTTAAAATGTTTAAGAAATTGTTAAATTCTGTGATTACATGATGTATTCTAACTTTCTTGTAACAACAGTTTAATTGCCAAGAATATTGAACCATTTATTATTTAATTAAACTAATAACTTTTTAAAAAATTTAGTCACTTCGACTATAAATAGATAAATGAAGTAACTATAGAAAAATATTGTATCTCTACGAAAGTTAATATACATATGAATATAAATACTTTGCAAAATTATTGAATAAGTAAACACCCTTATTTCTTGAGAAACAGTCCTGAACCAATTAAGCTACTCTGTATTTTTGTTATAATATTTTTTATCTTATATTAAATGACTGATTATAATTTAGATGTACATAATTGGAGAAAACCCTTGTTTTAAAATTAATCTCAATTTTATTACAAACAAAAAAGTGTATTTCAATAATAATTAAATTACAATTATTTAACGGATCTTTTGGCACATGTAATAGTCATCTTCAAATAAAAGGAAGAAAGTTCATTGAAACATTAAAATATTTCTTTAAAATTAAATATTATAGAAAAGAATTTTTCTTATAATTTGTTTAAAAAGTACTTCTTATACTGTACATACCTTATTAAAACTTTATATATTTAATAATATATATATATATATATAAATTTATTATAGTTGACAATATGAAGGTTTATACTATAAATTAAGGATTTTATATAATAAATTATAATAAAAATTGCTTTTTTATAATGTATAATTTTAAAGAAATTTAGTCATGTTTTCGGTGAATTTTATCTTTTTATTTGGAGACGACTTTGGCATACGCTGAAAACTACATTACACATTCTTCTTTAAAAATTTGTAACCAAAATTAATAAAATCTAATTTTGGTTTTTTAATAAAATTGAGACTGATTTAAAACGAAGGTTTTCTTTATCAATATATAATTTGTTTTGAATTGTACAATTAATTTTTAATGGCAGTTAAGACTTTATGATTCTGAGATGAAAATAAAACGATGATATTAGAATTAAAAGTAATTAAATTAACAGATTTTATTAAATACGTGAATTGTAAAATATTACAGTTAATATTTAGTTGGCACTTAAGTTTTCTTTTCAAGTTTTAAAGTTTAGAATTCCGCACACAATAATACACAAGAAACAAACAATAAATCAACCAATAATCTATTCTTCGTTGTTCTTCACAAATTCTTCCCAACGTTCAACACTATTTTCAATTTCTCGATGGTAGAGAAATCACGTGGTTTCGACTCTAAGGCAAACCTTCAATGCCATGTCAGAACACGGCGCAATGCATTTGAGAGGAATCGGAACAGACAGAAATCACACGGAGAATAAGGGCGATGTGGCAGCACTTGTCAGCCAAACGTTTGAATGGCTTCCTCGGTCATATTGGCGAAGTTAGGGCGGGTGTCCTCGTGATTCATGTCACCGATCAGGATAGCGTTGAACTTTTCTCATGAAGTGAAAGTGACGCTCTAAGGTACCGTGGGAGGATTTTATTATGTCTGCCAATTCCCTGGTCGTTTGGTGTGGATATTCGCGAATAAACTGATTCAGTCGTTCTTCATCGAACTGAACGGACATTCTGTGAGGTCCAAACTGCCTTCTTTGAATAGATTAAACCAATTTTTAGCTGTCCTAATACGGATCGCTTCGTCCCATACACTTCAAAAATTTCTTGAACAGCATCTGTAACTTTGGCACAAGAATGAACGCAGAAATCGTAAAATGTCAAAAATACTTTCTTCTGTCGACTTGGAACTCAATTTTAATATTCTGAAGAGAACAAAATGAATAAGAACCATAAAATCACAACCCCCTGTTTTGTAAAGCACAAAATTCTCTATCGAATAACGTAAATGGAATTGACATAACACTTGATTTTTCACTCAAATTTTCACTTAGAAAGAACGCCAGGTCTTATGAGCCAACCTAATAGATTATAAGAAATGAATGTAAATTGATGCTGACGTAAAATTTTAATTAATTTATCATTATTTTACATAGGTCGTATGCTTTACACAAGGTGTGGCTGGCTATCTAAATTATAATTGGATAGCTTAGCTTCGGCTATGAAGCTAAGGAGGTATGATGTTGCAGAGGTCCAGTCTTGAGTAAGGAGCAACGATTTCATCCCTGATCTTGTTGCATTCGGAGGTGACGTGTTGAGTCGTTAGGGGAGATTTGCAGTGCGTGATACCTGCAAAATAAGTAAGAGTGGCCGAGGTTAGTAGGTGAGGTTCTAATTCTACTTATAATCGCATGCTTCCTCGTAATATTTTCGCGAGGATGTTCGAGTTCCGCATAGTTGTTGGTGCTGTAATTTTTTATTTTTAGGCGTAATGTGCCATTTCATTTAAACTTATTCATGCTAATGGACACAGTGATGGTGGCAATATGTGACTATTGTAGCATTATGGCATTTCCGGTCGTTTCCCATTTAAGTCTTCTAGATATAGGTCAGTAGTTCAATAACAAGCCTCGGAGACAGTTCGTGCTTCACGTACAAATTTGTTAATAAATATTTTGCTATTTTTGATTATAGCAACTTTCTGGATTACTTTTGGAGTATTTTCCACGTGTTCCAAACAAATGAACGAAACGTCGTGTTACAATTTAATAAATAAATAATTTTTAATTCTGACCAAATTTGGCTGTAATTTTTCGTCTACATTTTCTAGATATGTTTATTAATTTATTATAATTAATTTAATTAATCAAAATTGTGATAGAATCATTGTACGATTATTATACTAAATTTACGAAATTTGAACCGTTCCCATCACTTAATAAATTGGCCTAGTTCGTATGGCTAAATAAAAATTTACCTGATACTCTTAATCTCTGATCGTCTCTGAAGACATTATTGAACGGTAATTAAGAATCGGGTTTCGTCTGTGATTATAGATAGTTTAAAGGGCGGTCGGGCGGTTTGGTTTGTATTATTCGCCTTTTGTCCGGCGGCAGATCCCTCTCTATGCAGCCAGAGGCGCGGGCGATCCAATTAATCTGCGGCCGCGGACTTGAGTGCTCCGAGAGGTATTTATGTTCCGGCGGGAATTGAGGTTGGGACTCGCTCCGTATTTTAAACTAATTGGATGAGGCGTTAAAAGTAAGAATGGAACACTAATCAAGGGGATTGAACTTAGGCAGCCGCTATTACTTTGCTCGGAGGCAAAAATACAAGGACCGCAGCCTTTTGAATAACGCTGTGACACCGCGAATCTTTTCAATTTCTGCGACGAGTTGATTTGGCCGATATCTTTTCCTCTTTCAACTTGTTCTCGAGGTGAAAGAAAAATATAAACTAGATTGCATGTCTCAAGATTATTAAGCAATTTTTTGCACCAATATCTGCAACCCTTCAAATATTCAGATACAAGGTAGATCATTAATTTTTAAACAATACATCCTACAGTATTTATTTCCATTTATAGTGTACCTCATAGTAATAACAGTATTTTTATATCTCCATTGGAACGTGTCTTGTTCATGCTAAAGGTGAGGTGCAAATATTTTGTTCTTTCCAGCGACCCAAACATAGATTATTTTAGGGATATGTACGGAATTCCCTTTTAAGGAATGTGAAAAAGAAGAAATAGCAGAACCAATACAATACATAGTAAATTTGTAACTCTTAACAGGAAAATTTCCGGATTTTTGCAAAGTAACTAAAGAAATTCCGCTACTTAAATAAGAAACGCAAACAAAGATTTCAAATTACCGATTTTTGGGGTTTCAACTTCTTAGAAGAAAATAAAATGTTATGACAACAATATGGTTTTATCAGAAATAAATCTAGTAAGAGTGCAATGAAAGATTTAATACAATATATTCAGGACTCTCTGGAAGCCAAATTAATTACAGATCTCTTCAAAGCATTCAAATTGGTTGGTCAAAAAATTCTACTAAATCAACTATATTCCACGGAATAAGAGTGTTTTCTTTTAGTATTCAAATAATATATTATTAATCGGAAGACTACAATGACGGCAATTTTTATATGGCTGATTGGAAAGCAATAACTTCATGGGTCACACAGGGATCAAATCTTGGACCTCTACTTTTCTCTTGTGTATAATTTATTTACACTGATGATAGAAACTTAGTAATAACCGACAGTGACGACAGAACGCTTCAAAATAAATTCGATGACACTATCACGCTAATAAAGTCTGGTTCAGTGCAAACGAATTAGTTCTCAACTTACAAAAAAATAAGTGTTCAATTTCCGTCCGATAACAGCATTTCTGAATTAGTGAAAACAAACAACAGATTATGTTTGATTTCTCAGTGTTCAAGACGACAGAAAGTTATGATGAAACAAACATATTAAGGTAGTCTCAAGTAAACTTACTTCCGTCTGCTACCCTCTTTGATTATTAATGAAACAAACAGGTAGTTTAACCCGAAAGGCTATATATTATTCACATTTCCATTCAAAGATGTGCTATGGCATTACGAGCTTCGGAATTTTTCTTCTCACTGTCTGACAAAATTTAAAAACGTAAAATCGAATATGATGTAAAAACTGTATAGAAAGTTGTGAGTCTCTGTTCTCTCACCGATAACTATCGACAGTCATCAACTCTAAGTTTTTGATTAAAATAAATAAATTATTCCGGAATAAGTCTAATTAATTGTCTTCCGTTTACCATTAAAAAGTGTTAGTAGTTACTGCGTATTTGTTAAGTAATGCAAAGATCTGTTAATTAAATACGCTGTCACGTGTTTGCCTGAGATTGTAAGGCCTTATGGATCCTTTGCAGTTTTTCGATGTAGCAGAGTCTGGCCTTGACTTTGCTCTCGAAGCTGGTTTGAAGCGTGGAATGAGCTAGGTAAGACTTCTCCTAAAGGGTTACAAAGATTCAAGGAACATTTAGGTCGATTCTGGTAGTGTGAGTAGGTTTGCCTAAGTCTAATCAGGTAAGATTCGGAAGGTTGAAGTGTTAAACAGTTAAAAAACAGATAGTTTTAGATATGTCTATATTACAGAAAATATTGTACACTGTAAGAAGTAGGAAAATAGGAAGGCTGTTAGGAATATAATTAACAGAAAAGTCGGCCTTAACCTGCGGGCACGCTGTATGTGATCGACTTCGCTTGAAAACATGAAGTGGTTTTTAAAGACGCGTGGCAGATGTCATTGTTCCCAATGTGTAGGATATTGACACGTCAGTATTCCTGCCCTGCTACCGGGTTTGTCAACCTGTCAACCCGTCTTAAGGAATGCGTCCATTCACAAAGGCAGATGACCTATGTGGTATCCACGATAACGACGATTCGTTACAAAGCGTTTAATTGTGTTAAAGAATTTTTAAATTGGTCTGAGCCTAACGCACAACAATTCCTTGAAAATACTGGCTTATTTATAGACATATAATATAAATCTCTCTCTCTTTGGTTAACAGGCTACGTGAGGGTACCCTGAAACAGGAAACTCCCCTTTAACAGCATGGAAATGTGGGATGTGGAAGGTAGAGCAAGGTAGTCAAGGGTTGACTAGGGCTATAGTTCAAGTTCTACCGGTGTTTCACCTAAAGAGATGTAGGGAACCTCCTAAAAAATCTGCAACAAGTAGGTCGGGCTATTGCGTACTAACGCCCTTCCGAATGACAGGAGATGAGTTTGCTGTGAGGTCGCAGCATTCCCTTCTCCATGTCTTCACCAGTTTTTAGGAGGCAGCTGACCGACTGATCCAATGCGATCAGCGGACAACTCTTGCCTTGTGTCCAAGGTCTTCGACCCCAATACATACACCTCCCAAAATAGGTAAAGGTGTCTCGGCATTTCCGACGTAGTCAGGTGAGCCCCACAGTCACTCTGGGGGAAATGCCTGCGAGAGAAAACTCCCACAGGCTCCTAATATTCATCCAATTATGTTTGCTTGTTATACTTGACAAGAGTTTATTTCATATCGACCAACCGAGATTTCCAACGGTTGAGAAGAGCTGCTACATAAATTATTCCGAAGATGATAGCAATGTGAATTTTTGTATCATGTATTGATCAAATTGTTGTATTATTTGTACAGTGCAGTGTTATTCACTCGTGAAGTGAAGTTTATATCACTAATAATACTTCGTATATGGAATTTATTGTATTATATTTTTGCATTTTAATAAATAGAAAGGTCGTACGTTCACAGCGCTTTTTCCTAAATCCTAAGTACGGATGAAACTATCCCACCAGCTGTAATTACATAATTTATGGTAAAATCATCTAGTGTAAATATTTGATTAAAATTTCGGGAAAATAAACCTATCTGAATATTGACCTGTCGGGATAATGGTCTGTCGGGCAATTGGACCTTGGGATTTAAGACTGAAAAATATACTAGCTCAGTCGGTAATCATTTCACTTATTCTTTATCTCTTTTCCACTTTCATTGAAGAAACGGAGAGATGGAAATGGTAATTTCAAAATAAGAAAGCAGAAGTATAGACGATACGCGGAAACCGTCTGTTATTTTGGTCACGCTGTTTTATCAAAAACTGCAATTTCTGAGGTGCTGAAAGAAAAAATACGGCGAGTAAATTATGTTACATTACTTTAACTTGACATTCACTAATTTTTCAGTTTAGATAATTTAAATTTCTAGTAAAAAGTACAACAAAAGTGGCGTAAATTGGGAAAATACAATTTTAATGGTAGCAAATTGACAAAGGGGTTTATTTTGAAAATATTAATACGTAAATTTTACCTTTATGTCTGGTTTTATTAATAAAATTAAAATAGACACCTAAAATTTATTTTATTTAACAATTATCAGCCATAAAAGATTTTTAATGGTCGTTTCATTCATCGTATTATTATTCGTTAAGAAACTAAGCTGATTGGATCCCCCGAATAGGAGAATAATCAGGTTTTATATTAATAACAAAAGTACTATAAATTAATTTATCGACTCCACGACATCAAACGGACAGTGAATGTGGGGAGAGATTAGTTAGGTAGATTATAGATTTAAGAGAGTTAATCCCAGTAGTCGCAAGTTGATGATGAACCGATGGTCGCTTTTAGTTGAAGCTCCTTAGAAGAACGAAGTGAGGCAAAGTGTTTAAGTCGCTGAAGTAAAAACACTTAACCCTGGGACCGGGACTAAGCTTCTGTAAGTCACCTGGCCAACAGGAACGTCAAAAATACTGCACTCGCACGTCAATGAAACAACATAGCCTTAGACTTCAAAAAATATTAACAGGGAAAAATATCCTGGGTGAAGTAAATCATGGACCTAAAATCTTATCATTTGAACGTTATAAAATACATCAAAGGAATAAATTGTTACATGGATTTTTAAAATAAATGTTGAAATAATTTATACAAGAGGTAGTATAACTGAAAACAATGTACGCATATAGAATATATTAAATATGATTAAATATTTTAATCGTATTTTATATTATATTAATAACCATTTAATAATATAAATGTAAGTCAGATGTAAAATCTTCTATATTTATATATAAATTCCCGTTGCTGGTGTGCTGCTTGTAATTTTTCTCTCCCGAAACGGCTTGACCGATTTTAGTGAAATTTTTCTTTTGCATTTATGTGGTCACCTGGATGGATCTTAGCTATAGTTTGACCTTATATTTCTCACATAGAAAAACGTGTAATCCCAAATTTTCAGCCTGACCGTTCGAATAATCAGTGCGATTCGACTTACGCATCAATACATGCGCTAGTTAATTGCGTCGTAGCGTTGCATTGTTTTGACACTTCGACTTCGGTCTGCTGAGTTCTGTTATCTTTCGAGTATTGTAATTTCGTGAATTCAAAATGCATGAATTCCCAACAGTATCAGACAAATAGATAAATTAAGTGCATTAAAATAAAATTGTGGAAGATAATCTTACTTTTAAAGACCCGTAAATTCATCACTCCTTATAATATGAATACCTTTAAACCATACCATGAAAATAGAAAATAGATTTAACCCCAGGTATCACTATTGCGATATTAATTTTTTTTTAAACGTATAATTAACAGAACATACACTAAAAATATGTTTTATGAACACCGTTAAGAACAACCAATTAAATCTATTAAACTCATGGATCTCAGGTGCAAGGATATAAATGTAGAGAAATTAATTCCTCCAGGAGTGCCTATTGCAAAAATCATCCCTAAGAAAAAAGATATCACTTCAATAGTTATCTATGTGGAAATTTAAAAAATTAAACTTGAGACTCAAGTCTTTAAAACAAAAAGAATTCTGTCAGTTAAAATTTATATTTGGTGCATGTATGTTAATTGTATTCACCGCAAAGTTTTTATATCCCCGCATGCCAGTTTAGGGGAATCGCATAAAACTTTTTTTGACGTTTATTGCTTAGCGAATTTATGGGGCCAGGTGATTACAGAGTTGAAAGATCGATGTGACCGAACATTGTTCACGCTAAACCTGTATCGTGTAACAATTTTAATATAATTAGGAGTGATTATTCATCCCATTTCCGTTAAAATATTACAATGACGACGTTAGTATAGAAGCTATTAACGGAAACTAAATCATTACCCAACATAAATATCCGAAAAATGAAAGTATTCGAATAGCTACATTGTCCAATATTCACTACAGAGTGACACTGAAAAATTCATTACAATTCAGCACACGGAGAATTTAGTTTTTCTATAGTAATAAAACTTAATCTCTATTGATAAAGTTGACTGAGCTTCTTCATTTAATCTGGAAAGATTCCTGTAAGTTTTATTTTCGTTAAGTGAGCGATGTGACGATGTTAAAAGGTACAGGTTGATTTTAGAGTGATGGAATACGAAAAATAACGCAGAGCTTCCGGCATATGACTCAGTACAGAAGCCTGTTTGCAATTGGTTGGAAATTTACCTATTTTTTTTATCTCTCCAATTGTATATCAACACATTTTCTAATACGTTAAAATACAGATTGGCTGCAGGAAGGAATTCTCAGGAGTTTTTTCTAAGCTGCTTTCCTGCAATGAACTCTCGGGTAATGGAGAAGAATTCTCAGTAAGTATAATACTCTGGTGTAGCAGTTTGGAATTTAGTGCAGTAACTTGAATGTGCCTTTCTCTCTAATTTTATTTCGAAAAATTAATCATTGAGATTACCATTATTGAGTACAGACATAAAAGAGCATTTGTTCTGTCGGCGTTTGAAAAATTGAAACATACACCTTTCTTCAAGCTAACGTAGAATTAATTATTTCCAGACGATAATAAATTCAGATGCAGTGTATCTAAAGTAACGCTTCAAGCTATTTAGCTCAGTACTTTTTTAAATGTAATCTATTGTAATAAAATTCATTAAATTTATCATTATTTTAATTTTACAAAAACTAGTTGGATAAAGTTTTCTCAGGATTTCAACCGGGTAGTTCGAAACGTTGTGGCAAATGAACGACGCGGTTGGAATCCCGAGAAAACTTTATCCAGCAGTTACACCGGAAAAACCTACGTTCCTTAAAAAACTAGTTAGTTACCAGTGAAAATTTTGTGAACTGCGCTTAGCATTAGCGTTATATTTGCACACAAATGCTTGAACATATTGTTAATATGAAACGGCTGTGTTCTAATTCTTTCTTTGCGTACTAATAACATGCCCCGTAAACTGAAACTTACTATACGCAAATTGAATTTAAGGTTTAACGGTTTAAAATTCTTTTCAAAATATAATCCTTACCTAGACGATCAACATACTGGTTGAAAAATATTTATAATCGAAATGGAGAGAGACAATTTTTAAGAACCTCTTCTTAATTTCTTATGTAACAACGAGAAAATTCACATGGAAAAAATTACAATGGCTTTATTGTGAGAAGTGGACAAAGTTATGGTGACAAATGGAAAGGAATTTATAAAGAAGTATTAAGAATTAACGACCCGTATAGCAGCAATTACACTAAAAATGACTTCCTTAACTTTTCCAAACACAATTCTCGGGTTTCAACCCGGTTCAAAGTTTGCTTATACAACGTTTCGACAGCAAACGCGGCCTTCGTTGTCGTCGTCGTCGTTGTACGCACAACGTGCTATTTTCGGGGAAAGGAGAAGGCTAATGCAATGAGGAGGCTATGTGACTTAATATTTCAGACCTTGGGCATACGGTAATATTTTTGAAATGGAGGAGGGAATGCTGCTTCTTCACAGCAAAGTCCACTCCTGACATCGGAAAGGAGTGGAACAAGCACCGAGAGTCCAACCAAAGGATTCATCACGTTTTAGTGAATACCGGATAATACTCAAGCTATTATCGATATCCCTTTCCTCGCTTCCCCTCCCTTCAGCAGAGGACATTACATTCATTTTCTAAGCTGGGTAGTGATAGATCTTTGCATTACGATGAATTTCGTAGAAACGTTGGGTTTTCGTAAAAAGTAATTGACCCGGTTAATGGGGAAAGGAATGGAGATTGATGGGAACTGATAGCCTCTCATAGCCAAGTCGGCGGCCTTTCCTTCCCGCGGGACCGCTTCGGGGTTATTGTCAACTGATGACAGTGGAAACATCGTTTTCGAAAGTCTGGGGGTAGGGGTCTCAGAGGAAGGCATGATAACTCTGACCATGTACGCCCTGTGAAACCTCGAGGCATATAACAGATAAAATACTACACTCCACAGCCTAAATCCATCAAAACAAATAACTGAGCCTGTTAAAAAAAATCGAAAATCCTTTATTACATTTATCTTATAGTTTGTGTATCTTGTCATGAGCCTATTTTCTTTCGATCTTTTCAGCAGAAAATCTAATGATAAAAAAATCAGAAATAGGAAATCTAATTGTATTCGTTATTTAATTTGTATTAATTGGATCGATGCGTGCTCAAAATATAAATTCTTTCTGCGAATTACACAGAAAAATATTGCAACTATTTGGTTTCTAGACTTGGGCTTGACGTCAAAGCACAATTACTACAATTCCTAAAGTATAAATTCTTGACTTAAACTCTGATTGGTATCTAGAATTGCCACCTTATGACAATCGCGACTCTTGGGATCCATTTCCTCTTCCTAGAACAATGAGTGTCACACTCTCGCGACCCTTCTTTGACATTGAATGCAAATCTTCTAATTTTTCGTGATCAGCAGAGTTGTCTTAGAATGCGCCAGCGACTGCAGGATTGCAGCTGGCAACAGCTGTAGCAACGAGACAGGTTGACGGATGCGACAGATGGAGGCGCTGCCTGAGGGTCGCCCGATCGATGCATGCGATGCTCTCTCCCTTTCCCGCTCTCTCTTCCCTTCTCTCCTCTCTTCTTCTTTTGTTCCCCGCAGGCCGCCGTCGTCGTACCGCTTTCAATTTCCTCTTGCCGCTAATACATTGAGGCTGTCGCTCTTGTTAAACTCTTGCACGCAGGTTGGCTGCCTGCTGCCTGCGGAGAACAGAACACAGCTATCGGTAAAACATCAATAGCTGCGCCCGCCCCGATGTCGTTATGGCTCCTCGGCCCGCAATAGAGGCTTTGATTCGTGGGGATAAAAAAAACACGAAAAACACAAAACGCCTGTCATAACCCATAAGGATAAAAATAAACGCGAAGGCTAATGACAACCCCAGAATTATTTCTCCTCACGGCCGGTAAATTCCTGGCCGAAAATGGGAAGTGAGGTCACATTTACGTAAAGTTCAACCAGCGGACGACGGCTACTAAGATAACTTGATTTATCAGTGTTACGTTACACCTAATTTAATTTGAGTTTTATTTTTATTAGCTTATTTATTATATTAGTAATATAATAATGTAATGTTCAAACTTAAAACCATTTAAAAAAGATATTTTTGAGAAAGACAAATTTTGGTATTGGTACGAAGATTTTTTTAAAAAAATTCATTTTTCTTACTTTAATTGCTATCAAAATTTTTAGAAATGGCTTTCATTGGTTCTATTAAATTTCTTAAAATTTCTAGTCTAAATAGAATGCACTGTGGAAGATTGGTGTTCACTACTATTGATAATAATAATAAGCCAAATACTATACTTATAAATACAAACATTTTATTTTAATCATGATGTAAAAAACATTGTATGTTGTATGCTAGCCGAAAATATTTTAATACATTGTATTTCGTGTAAGTTTAGTGCACCGGTTGATAAATCATCGAGTCTTAAAGGAGGCTTTTAGTTTTCTTTATTATTATAAAATATACTTGTAATATTTTAATTGTTATTGGAGTCTTAAAATATAATTTAATATTAAACAAGTTAATTATTTGCAAATTTCGTGTAAAATATTCCCCGCCATTCTTTTCTGTCATCATTAGACACTATAGGCAGGAACGACGAAGGATTTGGGTGGTATATAAAGAGAATTTAATATTTTAATTACATTAATATAAAATTACATTCTAAAATAATCTGTAAAACATATATTGTTAAATAAATTAAAATCATAATAAATCATTTATTCTGATAACACTATCTTAAATTAAAGATGCGAAAATTGAGTACAGTATATAATGATTTCTGAGAAAAAGGTCTGAAAAATCAGCACTTTAACATTGTGATGATAGTGCTTTACGACTCCCCTTAACAAATAATAAAAGTTTCGAAGATAAATTAACAGTAAAATCGTGAAGAGCGATCGCTAGCTAGCATGTTTTTACTGATTATCTGTCTCTTCAGTAAGGATGACACTCGAATGACCGATAATGAATGCTAAGTGATTACTTCAGAACAGACTCAGGGAAACTTCTATGCAACCTGGCTTCTCGAATTTTTTAGTTTAATTTACTGACTTTTAAATCTTAGACTGCTGATTCTTTTTCCTCGCATTAATTTTTTATTTGTTCGTAGCTGATGATATTCTAGCCAATATTACATAATTTTTCCGATAATTTACAGTCCCTTTATAGTATTCTGCTCACTCTTAAAATATTATCTTTCTTTCAGTGATTCGAGAAACTTTTTCGCTAAAAATTTCAATGTAACAGAATGATAAAAATTATAAAACTTTTAAATAATATTTACTGTTATCCATTTCTATATTTCAGTTACGGACACCAACAGTGATGCAATTATTGAATTATGACACACTAATGTTGAAACCGTAATAAATTATTTTGTTTACAACTGATTCTGTACGTGGTGCTTAAATAATGTTTCTATCTTGAAATTTAACAGCGAAAAAAATAAGAGAATGTGCCGTTTGACTGGTTCACACAACATAATCTGAATGATATTTATCTAACTTTTTTCTTACGTAGGAATAAATTCTTTCCATGTTAAATAATGTCTTGTGGTTTTTTATCACGCTCATTTTGTTCGCAAATAGTGAGGTTGATTTCTATTAAATTTAGATCTTTGTTGTATAGCGCAGTAAAACAGTTTTAGGAAATATACAGTTACTGTTCGCAACATCAGCACTAAATGACAAACGTTCGAAACCTATTTTAAGTCTCCAAACGCTCAAGAGAAAGAAAATAGGAAGAGGTAATTTTGAGACATCTCAGTTTTTATCAAGATTTTTAAAACGTATTATTAATTAACAAAATTCGGTACAGTAATAGAAGAGTAATAGTATATGATTTCTTTTTTAGAATGACGGCAGAATTTTTTGTTCGTATTATCCTTCTGCTTACGATTTGTTGCGGGAATTTACAGAGTAGCCAATACCAAATTAAATAGGCAATAGAAATCTATCGCTGAATCAATGTATGTATTGTACATATAAAATAAAAAATTATTTACTGAAATAAAGTAATTAAAATCCGAAAAGTCAAATTAGTTGTCATGAGTTCTTCAATAGAAGTTCATATTGTATTGAATTAAAACTGAAACCACATGAAAACGCAAAATACTAAATATAACTGTGAAATATTGAAATAATATATTTTAAAGAATCTAAAATGAGTCATTTTTAAATTTACAGTTTATAAGGTACATTTGACTTCTTCAAGGAAACTTAGATGTATCCAATTAAAGAAAACAACCAACGACTAAATGATTCTTAATATAGGAGTCATTGAATCACGATATGAAGAAATAATGTTATCATTGGACGTTGGCAAACGAGTTTGAAAACATAAAATGTTGTTTCCCTTTTTATATTTTTTTTACAACATAAGATAAATTTTATGAATCAAAGCGATATTCATGCCATTAATTTCTGAAATAAATTCCTTCGATATTGGAAACAGAGCAAATATTTTGAATTCAGCTAGGTTGCAAAAAATGTTAAAAATTATCGACAATACAGTACGAGTTCATTTAAATATTTAAAGATATAGCGTTAATGTATCTACTTTAAAAGGTTCGAGTCTGATTCCTGATACGCTTTGCGAGTAGCCGTTTTCTGATATTAACGGTAATTCATCATTATAAAATGTCAGAGATATACATTCAGCAGTCGTCAACAGAAAAATTCAGAATAAACATTATATAAATCATGTGGACATCGCTACTTATTGAAAAATATCTAACAAGCGGAAAGTTCCAGAAACGATACAATATACACTTTTGGAAGCAGTAATATTTCTAGTTTGACGCACTCGAAGATTTATTGCACCGCTCGTGTTTTCAATTGAAAGCTTCCGATATTTGGAAATTCAGGCCATTCGAAACGTCCCTCGGGACTGAATAAAAACTAGGGGACTTGTGCAGGAAATTGAGAGTGGGAGTGGATACATATCAGTAACTAAATATTAGTTTCTTCTCAAAATATAAGAACTCCTTTAAAATATTAAAACTTCTAAGACAGTAATTTATATTATCCATTCAAATATTTCACCTACTTCTAGTTATGTTAACGCAAAAAAGTCTTATTTAACTGCGTAAAAAATCTACAGGAACAATATAAGACAATTTTAAATCGAAGTTCAGCACTAAAAGCTATCAAAATGCAATGAGGATCAGGATGGAAGAATCTGGACCGGACTGGGAATGGAACTAAGTGGTGTTTCTGGTTTCGATTCCAGGTCCAGTCGAGATTTTTCCATCAAAATCAAATGACTAATAAATGTTTAAAACATCATGTAATATGAAATTTTATAAAATGCAAATTAATTTTAATAATCTTCATTGATGAAGATGTATGAATACCAATAACTTTTAGCACGAATTGCAGACCAAACGCAATGAAAATATAAATAGGAAATATAAGATAAATTTTAGTGACTCTAGTGTCAAGAAAGTATTAATACTTTTAGTTTAAAAGCATGTTAGAAACGAAAAAGATTCGTTTAAGAAACTAATGCAAGTTGGATTTGTTTGAGATTATAAAGGTGTCTAATTTAGTACATTTTACTCCTAAATAAACTAATCTAATATAGCAAATATTATTTATATTAATATAATGAATATTATTATTTCTGTATGGTAAGTAGATAAATATTTCCAAGCAAGAGTATGAAAGAATTAAATTAATTGACCACGGAAAATGAAATTAATCAAATTTGTGTGGGATTGTTCAAAACAATATATTTATTAACTTTTGCATAAATTAATTTTGCACGAATAATTTTTAAAGCCAAAGAGACATGCAAACTATTGTTCTCTTGCATCCCGTCTTTTCGTTTTTGTATTTTCAAAATAGATTTTGTTTTCTACGTCCATATTTTATATCTTATTTCTATGTTAGATAATTGTAGTGACACTAATTTCAAACTACCCTCTATGACTTAAGAGTTCCGTTTAACGAATGTAAGGTGATATCAAATTAGAGATGGAAAAATTGCACGGACCCTTCGTTTCATAATTACGGAGTTTGAAATATTGTGGAGACCTCATTGTGCCGGAATTTATTGGAGCGATAAAAGAAGCAGTGCATCAGGAGCTGCTATCTAATAGTTGCTGAGGGATCATGGGCGATACCCACAAATTATGGCCAATATGGAGCCCCACAATGTATGGCTATAACCATTGATAATGTAATTACTGAATGCAAATCGTGACGGAATGTTGTATCAATTGGATCAGAGGTAGAACGTGCCGCACAATGCTCACACACAGTCCCTTGGCTCTAATTATTTTGTCATGGTAATTTGATGAAAGACATATTAAGTTGATATGTGTCGAACAAATGTTTCAAAATTAAGGAATAATTATAAAAAAATATAAAAATGTTAAATATTCAGTCTTTTTAATCTATGCCATTAAAAGCATGAATTATTGAAACTTCGAGAAATCTCTCGGCATTAATCAAACAATATTCTATTAAAGTGCACTCATAATATTAGGGTGCCACGTTTTTAGTTACAGAAGAACGCATTGAAATGCCGTTTGGTTTGTGGCTAATACTAAAATATTCATGCTTCATCAGTTGTAAACTGGACACTCCGTCAATCCGGATTTTCAAATTTTGCGAGAGAGCGGATGTTAACGCACTGATGATATTTCTTAGCTGATATTTTTAAGGCGTGACGTGGAGAAGAATATTTTATTAAACTGCAAAGTCACTGCAACCGAGTCTGTGAATCGAGCCGCTACTCAACTTAACGTATGAATAGACTTAAAGGGTCAGAGTTGGGAAAACGTTTCAAAGTTACAGTATCGGCCACCAGTGTATTTAATTTGAAGTTTTACTATGTAACATTGTTCATTACAAATAATGCTTAGGAAATATATACTCTTTACTTGATCATTAACTAACTTTAAGAAGTTTAATTGGCGCAAAATAAAGTGTGATCAAAACATTTTAAGTCAAATATAGTTTTGCCACACCTTCCGCATCTTTAAAAAAAACTCCATAGATTTTAATATGCAGATCAGTAACTTTTTTTAATTCACTAATTACACTAATAGCCTGTTTTCTTGAGTATCTATAACAGGCTTTATTTTCATTTCTTACAATGTTTGTGTTACAGATTTATTCTATTTTATTTTATAAATAATTATTTTCTTAACAATGATAAAACTAATAAACAGATCAGTAACTCTAAAATTTTCATTACTTTTAATAGCTAAATAATTTGTTCTACCGTTTTGTTCTTTACACCTATTATATCAACTATTTGATAGCCATGTTATAATATGAATGATGATAGTTTAATTTCATAAGAAGCAACAACAGTCAAAATATTCCGTATATGAGACAAGATTCTAGTATGAACGTAGTATTTCTATAAACAAGGAAGTTAATAAATGGCGAAACGTTTTTCCCACTTACATTAAAATAAAACCGAATTTTTCTTGCATATCATTTACTTTCATTATAATTCTCTGATTTCTTAAATTTACAATTTTTCATACGTTTCATTAACAACTGTATAAGTAACAAGTAATGCCACAATAGGTTTTTTTTGTGTGCAAACATTAAGATTAATCTAGAAGCAAATTTTTACTCCGCTAGCTTTAATGACATCTTTGACCACTTACCTTTACAATGAAACAAAATATTTTTGCCTATTACCTGTAGTGAATTAGTCAGTCTTGGATCACCGTGTCCTGGATTTTAAACCTGGCGAGGACGTGTGTGTTTCCATACTGAGAAACCCCTACTGTTAACTAAACAATACCCCGAAAAGTAAGACAATGTGACTATAAATAAAAATATATTAATTTAAAATTTGTTTCAGGTTTCTTCGGGTTTAGAATATTAGATCATAAGAGATGTTGGAATGTATTATATTTAATTATTTTCAGTGCAAGTCTATATCTTCATCTGAGAAATCGATTCAGAGTGGTTAACGGGAGGATCCATTGTAGGTACGAGATAAAACCAAGGGCCATAAATTTCTGCAAGCAGGAAACGACACCCACTTCGCTCCGCAGCTTTGTATTGATGGGAAAAAATAGCAGGGTTTCGGAAAAAATAATATCAACGTTGAAATTATTTCATTTGTGTAGCGCTTTTCCTATTATTGTACTGTAATTCAGAATTATTATTAAAATTTTTTATGAATCGCAGACTATTAGGTTTTGCATTAAGTTTACGTCTGTTGCTCTACATATTTATTATTAAAGTACTTTAAGTTTACCTTTCAATCAATGTCTTTAAAGTTGTCCAACTCGATTAAGGAACAAAAGTATTAAGTTTTAGTTGTAAATGGGTATTTATCTATTTTACCATTCAAATGCGCAATCATGAAAATAAATCTGTTAACTTCACTTTTTCATATACTACATCATCAACTCGTATTAAAAATACTTTTCCACTAATAAATCTTTGTGGTAAATGTCCAAGTCAAATAATTCTATTATTATTTACGTTTAATATTACACTATTCAAGTGACCCCGAATTAAATTCACAATTGCAATCTTACGATCATTTTCTTGATAATATAAACGAATATTAAATAATTTCAGTGATATTAAACATATAATCTTAAATCAGAGAGATACAGTCTGAAACGATTTTTTTTAAAAATCTTAAGTTTGTGTAAGTTTCTTATGTTAGTATGTAGCTTATAAGTAACCTATCAATTTTGTAAATTCATGAAAGCATGGAAGCCAAATGTCATGTAGCCGCTAAAAACCTAGACGTTAATGAAACTCAAAATAAAAGTTATATAATTATGAAAAATTAACATTAGCTGTTCAGATATCTTATATATGTTTAATTATGTTTAAAACTTTTGTTTATGAGTCCGTGTAATCAAAATATATTTACTGTGACGAGCTCAAAATGATTTCTTTGTAAAAATTTTACTACTATTATAATTGGACGGTTTAACCATGTAAGTGATCATAATTGAAAAATTTAGTCATTCTCCGCGTGAGAATGATCAATTTCAAATATGAATTTAGAAATTAAAGTATAAACGACTGCAGCTAACATTAAAATTTAAATTACTTTTTACTATTTAACATATATTAAATCTCGAAAAATATATAACTAATATTGGAATTAAAATTTTAATTAATTTTCACTATTTAACATACATTAAATCTCGAAAAAATATATCTAATATTGGAATTGGAATATTATACCCAAAATAAAAATATAAGCAAAAAGTAATAAAATTCTTGACCACTGAAAGTGTTGGTAATTTTCATAATAAAACATCACAAATTTGAAAAAAAAACTTTCAAATACGTTATGTATTTCAGTTTGGTATTTAAAATTTTTAACCTAGAACATATCATATTAAAAATATAATGAATTTGATTTACATCATCTGTAATTTAAAACACATACTATCGTATAATAATACTTTAATTGGCTGATGAAAACGTTTTGTAGAGCTCAAGAATATTCTATTTTTATTGCGATGAAAATCTGTATGAAAATAAATAAAGTTTTTTAAAGTAAACGGGAGAATTAGTTATCCAATTTGTTAATAATATCGTTTTATCTTGTATGATAACATTAATTAAACGGCAATAGGAGCTACAATAGCATCAATAGGATTTCTACGAACCCTACAAGAGGAGAAATTGATTATTGGCATTTGGTTGGAATCAGTTTGGAATACGAAGTATTTAGTATTGGAGTAGGAAATGGTATTACAGAATCGTGGAAATGGGTCTCATAATGGAAAAAGGTACTATGAAAATCTTTTACAAATAAAAGGACATGGTGAAAGCGTTTAAAAAATTAGTCAGCTTACAGTATATTTATAAATATTTTTATAGAAACCGAGGAGTTTACGAAAGTGAGTTAGTATATGATATTTTAGGAGTTGAAGTGATTTTTATAGAAATGAAAATCCTGTATTTCAACGTCTTAATAATTTAATAAGTTAATTAGGTTTTAAACTACTGGAAAATTTTTGAGTCTAATATTTTAGGTCTTGGTTAAATGGGAAGAAGTTATAAAATAATTACAATCATTATGCAATATACACAAATAATTACGTATGATGTTATATTGTTTACAAATCGGACTGTGAGATGAAAATTTTTCACTGCTTAAATATAAATATTAATCAAAGCCTCGGAGGACAAGGAAAACCTAACGTAAGTTGACTAGCAATTTCTTTGCAATTCAATGAAAAAGAACTTTCTTAACTTTCTGTGTATTGCTGCGACACGATCGAGCTTAAATGTATGACGAACTTGTTTAAATATTTCCTCTCTCATAATCGACTCGTTTCATTAATACCCACGGCTGTATTTAACGTTTAAACTTAAGAAAAGTCCCACAAATTACCTTGGAGATTCCCAGTTTTGCGCTCTCATCCAGATAAAAATCACAATTACGAAAATTCCATTATTCAAATACGCAAGATGCAGAATTTTATCCTCATCAAGCGGAGCCTGAACTTTATTCCATACAAAATCATATTAGTTCGCATTGCCTTCGAATCCCTGGGGTCACGAAGAGATTCAAGTTTAAGCTACTAAAACTTATTACGCTGGAAACTACATTTTCTCCAACTTTGTAATTAATTCATAAGAGTTTAACATTTCAACTTTCATGATATGCTTTCTCACAGTCCACGCAGCTGCTGAAATGCGAGGGAAATTACTTTGTGCGCATATTTTTCTTTTACACCTGAATGAACTTTAATTCGTCGTTGATTACAACTTGCTTCAAGCGTTGATCCCAACTTGTAAACCTATTGAAGTACAACTGCATTTAAGATACGCCATAAGTTCCGAGCTTCGGGAACATTGAGTCTCATCAGTTTACATAACTCTGTGCTTTAAAAAGATAAGAAACTGCATTGATTCGGTAAGCACAAGTAGGAATCTCGTTCATGTTACTTTATTCTTATCTTACCGTAAGTAACTCTTCCTGTTTTCCGACTTGCGTGCCCTTAGTTATTTAATATTATATGCGATTACTTCAAATTTGATTCGTATAATCGTATTTATATCACGTTTAATATTACTGTTTTTTGTCAATATAGTTGTTATGATTCTTATTTCGTTATCCGAGAACAGACGAAAAATGAATATAATTTCATATAAAATTATCTTTTCAATTTTTGTACAGGATAATGTGTATAAACTAAATCCGTTAGGAATTTTTTTCTTCTTCTCGTGAGATAATAGATTAATTGTTCTAAGCAGCGTAAACAACATAAACAATCCGTGAATAATTATTGTTAGCGTCAGGTTTTACATATAGGTCTGAAGACAACTGTAATCGTACTCGGCAGTTAATATAAAATAACTGAGAAGCAGGGCCTCGTGAGGCAAATAAATTGGTTCCATTTGCGTGTAATTAAAGGTGTTATCTTGGAGGGGCCGCTAATAGAACAGTATTGATAAATGAACTGTGCTGAATATCAGAAAACCAGGAGGGCAGCGTGATTTGAGCAGATTCCTGAAAGGTTGAAAGCAGGAATGTGACAACCTGACTTGACACATCTCAATAATGCTTTATAGATGACCTACCGCATTAACTGTGACAACACTAGAAAATTTCACATCTGAACCACAAGTCAGCAAACTGGAGGACACAGGAGCTTAGGAACAGGTCATACTGACTTCGTCATGCATTGGTGTGAAAAATCCAAACACAGCTGAGTATTACGTGTGAAAATAATACACAACGTTTACATAACAATATACGATTTTGTTGAAACTACAATGGGTGGGTAGAGTTAGTAACCAGGAAGTTATAAGCAGAATAGGGGAAAAGAAAACAGTTTGGATGACTTTAACCAAGAGAAGGGATAGATTCATAGGCCACGTTTTGAGCCATGAGGATCTTGTAAAATCACGAGGGTCAGTCAAATATAAATGGCAATTATTTCATCGAGCCTAGCAGGAGAGTCGGACTGCCCGCCACTTTACCACTTAATCCGCCAGGGTCTCTCCACTCCACTACCGCACCCACTGGAAATGTTATTAGTCTCATTCAGTCGATACGAGAGTAATGAGTGAGAAAGAGGTTCCTGTTTCCGTTGCGCAACCGTCTATTATAAAGTTTTTGACGAGAGAAGGAGTGAGACATTCAAAAATTTTAACTCCATTTCGGCACAACTATACGTTGACACTCTCTCCAAAAACCGCGTGTATGAGTGGCACAACGGTTTTTTGAAGGCCGGGAAATTGTGTAATATCAAAATCATGATCAGCGTCCTCGAACTTCCATCACAGAAAACAACATCCGTACTGTAAGAAAGCTTTTGGAGGAAGACCGGCGTCTCACCCTTGACGAAATTGTTTCATCAATTGATCTAAGTCACGGGAACGCACATTCGATCATCGGAGAGGAACTTGGCTAAGCAAAAGAGGCGTTTCCCAATCAGAAGCCTCATCCTCCTTCACGACAGTGCAAGACCTCACACGGCGTGCAGAAGTCAGACCAAATTGAAGGAAATTCACTGGGATCAGCAATAACATCCAGCCCTCCGTGTGACTACCATCTGTTTGGACCGTTGTAGAAAGCTCTAGGATGTCAGAGGCTCAATAGCGATGAAGACTCAACCTTCAGATTTTTATGATTACGGGATCAGGGATCTCCCAAAACGCTGGGAAAATGTGTTTCAGTACAAGAAAGCTGTGTAGAAAAGTAAAAAAATGTTTTGAAATTCTGTCGTTCTCAGAAAAATTATTAAAAAATTATCTCCGTTTATATTTGATTGACTCTTGTAGCATTAGAGGGAAGAGTGTGGGGTAAGAACAGAAGAGGGAGACTTAGGATGGAACACGCTAAGCAGACGGGGAAGGATGTAGGATGTGTAGCTGTGTAGAAAAGAAAAGGCTTGCACAGAATAGGCTTCAATTCCCTTCCCTCCACAGTTCTGATACAAATGTCGTAAACTCATTTGAAAATATTGAGATATATTATTTTCTGAACTTCTAGGTTTTTGTCGTAAATATATTTAAGAATAGCTTCTCGGATTTCCACAACGGCCAAATCTGTAAACAAAGAACGTTTTGATGGCTGCCAGTCTTTCTCAAGCACTTCAGCGTGAATGAAGATGACAGATCAAGCCGTCGAAACGTCGCTACTTACGGATATAATCCTGTTGGAAACCCAATAAGTTTTCCTGAATTAACAAAGGCTTCAATAGTTCTTGGGCTTGCAACCGGGTGAAAGTAGGCATTGGCCACGACGTTTCGATGGCGGTCACTGCCATCGTTGTCAAGAAAACACTTGAGAGTGGCAGTAGAAGCGACTTGGCAGTGACCGCCATCAACACGTCGTAGCCAATGCCTACTTTCACCCGGTTGGGAGCCCAAAAACTGCTGAATCAGCAGATGCATCGGGAAAACCTTCGCTCATTAATAAATGTATCACTAGTAGTATTTGCAACAGCCGTACATTATGTAAAGAATTGGAATGCCGCCGGCCCTGACAACATATACAACGAACAATTGAACCAAGCAGTAGTACTCTTCAAAGAGATATGGGCAACGCTAATGACGAAATGTCTAGAAAAAGGACACATCCCGGACAGTTGGCGAAAATCCCGAATAAAGATACTATACCAAGGGAAAGGGAACACAGAAGATCCAAACTCTTATAGGGGAATAGCCCTACAGAGCACGATTTAGAAAATATTCACAAAGATATTGACAGCAAGACTCGCGGAGAAAGTAGAGGACAAAATACCGGAACTACAATTTGGTTTTAGAAAAGGTAGATCCACCGTACAAGCAATATCATGCCACATAATGGACACTGATGAAGCACTGAGACACTACAGGGGGAAGCTATATGCGGTCTTCATTGATTATACAAAAGCTTTTGGCTTCCTCAACAGACGATTAATACTAAAAAAGCTCTAATCAATGATTGGAAAAGAACATTACCTGACGATAATAATCTCAAACAACCTGCATGAGAACCAAGTAGAAATAGATGACAGCATATCAGTATCGGACCCAATAATACAGACAAACGGGGTACTACAAGGAGACCGCAGATGTAGCCGAATCACTGCCAACTGAAAGCACGCGTCTCTATGTGTATACAGAAGACATGCTCATCAGAGAAACCTCCAGAAAAGATCTACAACATGCCCTGAAGAATCTAACGATCTGGGCTCAAGACAATGAACTCGAAATAAACCTTCAGAAGACAGCAGCGATGATATTCAGGACAGGTGAAAGACACTCTATACCTCGGAAACAGACAAATAAGTGTTACAAACAGCTTCAAATACCTTGGGATAACCTTAAAACCGACAGGAAGCACGTTCACACTACACGTGAAAGAGAAAGTAATCACAGCTATCAGAGGAATGCAAGACATTCGGATGATGAGACAACTCTCCATAGATACTGCCATCTCACTCTACAAAGCAAAAGTCACCCTAATAGCCACATACGGTTTGGAAGTAATATAGGAAAAACTAAATAGAAAGAACTTGAAAGATATTGAAAAAAATACTGTGTCTCTCAAAATATACGTCATCACGACTTGCATATGAACTCTCAAGGGAAACTTTCTACTTAGAAGACCTACGCTATACATCAGGGTTAACATTGCCATCTACACCTGCATATCAACACGTGATCCAAGAACTGAAGGAATAGAAGAACCAGATATGGGACGATTTCTACAGTACCACCGCCATGAAGGCAAGCGAATGGAGGAGAGCATCACACGAACTCCGACACACAGTAACCCGTTTTCACCACAAGATTTGTAAATCAAAAACCTTTCATCAGCCAGATGTGAATTGTGCTTGTGAAATGGTGTGTGACAGATATCACGCATATTGGTATTACAGAAGATTTATCTCAACGACAGAATTTTGTAACGAGTGACTCAATTACTTTACACATTATGTGAAATTCCTTTATATTATTGCTAGTAGTTGTTGAATTTAATATTGCTATTGAAATTTTGTATTATCTACACCAATAAATAAAATTTAAGTAGGCTTTCCGACAGTTGGTCACGTTGAAGACTCCGATACGGCTCAACGTACTTGAATGAAAATTTCAAGGAGTAAAACAGGATTTGTAACTTAAATTTCCGTGTTTTTCTTACATGTCGATATCTTAAAGGCTTCGGAAGATATGAATATAAATATTTCTAATCGATAGAATTACCGCGCTAAGCTGGATGGAGTAGAATACCGCAGTAAGGACAGTTTAGTTTCTTTGAAGTTTTGACGCTGTTGTAAAAAAAATTATAGCCAGAGGTTTGACTTTTCGTTAATATCATTCTCAAATATCAATTTAATCTGCTATATACGGGCTTCAGTCCTTACAAACGAAACCTGTTCAAACACGCTGCGAGTTATAAGGTTTGCTCTTAGGTGTAATCATATTTATTGGTGAAAATTTTTTATTACTTTATAAATATGAAAATTATTTTATAAGTCGGATTGCAGATTGATTATATAAAGAACAAGTCCGCACACACGTAATTTTGGTTCAAGTATCTTCGCGTTATATCTATAATTGACTGTTTTAGTGTATTTTTGTGTTCGTATGTGTAGAATACAAATTTAAACGCGTGGAGAAATTTTGACCAAATTTTGACTGGAAGATACGGAGATTTAAGACCAACATAAACGAAGATATTTACAAGCTATTAAATAATTTTCGTAGTTAGTGAGAATGATGATTGTAGTGTCTCTCTCGGTATTGTTCCTTTTTTTCAGGCTATTTCTGTTACTGTGATTATTTAACGTATCATATGATTTCTTAACTCGTTTAAGATACTGGGTCATCGTAGTGGTTGTGATGAAATTCAGGGCGTGAAATGGTAAATATTCAAAAATGTGACAGTCTCGCTGATTGTTTAATCACTTGTTGACAAAGAGATTACTGTCGAATTAAGTACTATAGCAGCCTAATATAAATTAATGCCCGTGCATCCGATCATCCAGCCAGTTCATACTAAATCTAACGCCAGTAACTCCAATTTTTTTTAGTACAACATTATGATTGTATATTCTAACTAGTTGTTTAATAAATCCCGATCCCTATAGTTATTTATTTATACTTCTTAAATTATTACAATTTCCGTACCGTTTTCCAATATTGAATTCATTAAAATAAAATAACTGTTCAATAGGCGTTACTATTCAAGTATTATCCTTGTTTACAAAATATGAAACCTGCGTCTTTGAAGATTTGAGCGACACGTTTAAATGTTTTGCTAGTTGAGAAACACATGTTACGAATCTAATCCCATTGCTAAGAATTACACTCCTATAGTGATGAAGTAAAAGTTTTTTCAATACTAATAAAAGCTAGAGAACTAGTTAAAGTTATTTTAGAGAAACTTACGTTTATTGAAAAGAGAAACTTAAGTTTAGTGAAAATAAAACAATTTTCTTGTGTTTGGAATGGACCCTTGGGACTTTTAATTTGCGTATCCAATAAAGTCTGGTAGAAGAACGGAACACTTTATTGTTCAAGCCATTGTGTCGAAGCTTTGGGCCGAGACTTTCGTTCATTAGTATGAATAATATATTGATCCAGGGGAGTTAGAGTCTGCAGTAAAAGTCGGACAGTCGGTATGCGAAATTCGTAAGTTGGCGAGGTCTGTGTATGACACAGGCGCCTCCTGGCTTGCAGCCACGCATGAATTAATGGTGGTTTTGGAATGGGGAGTTTGGCGAGCCGCAAAGGAGCTTAGGTCCTTGATGACCTCACACTGCAGACGATGTCTTTGTACACGATGAAAACGTCTATATCATCGGAGTCAAACGGAAACCTTCTGATAATTCCAGGCAGTATTTATCAACTTAGCAAAAGGTTTAAATGTTCATAATAAAGCAAATGAAGTTTAATTAATTGTTTTTATTTAAAAAACTTTTATGTTTATCCAGGTTTAACTATTATAATATGAATAAGTTTGATTTAATTTTTTCAATTATTATAACAAATATAAACTGCCTTAAATTATGTTAAATGTTGGTATTTATTTTAAATTAATATAATCCGTACTTGACAAAAAAACAAAATAGCGTCATCTGATGACATCCCGAACACAGAATTAATATGTACATTATTTATAGCAATATATAAAACTGAAAAGTCTGTCTGTGTATGTTTGTCTCGAATAAACTCCGAATCGGATCAACGGATTTATATTAAAATTCTTAAAGCAGAAGATTTAACTTAAATATTCATGCATTGTTCTGTCTAATACATTTCTGAAGATATTAATATAACATAAATATATATTAAATTTACGGGAAGGTTTTTTGGCGTACTGGCATCGAAGTCTCCAAAAAGTGAATGTGGGTTGCCTATACTACTGATATATATTACGAATGGGTTTCAATAACATTTCAGGAATTGAAACAGGAATTTTAACTTAAATTTTCGTGTACATTTCATTTCGATACCTTGCAGAGTTCAGAATATATTAATGTAAAAATTTATAAATACAATTAATTGATGCGTGTAAACCAACTACGAGTCCTATTACGCGTCCGTATACCATACATCACACTTATTGGCGTTATTATCAGCGTAATTTACGCAGAATGAGAGAGAGGGGGGTGGGAGACCGAGCATACTCACTACATCTATTGTTGCAGCAGGATCTTAACCTATGGTTGGCAGAGAGCTAACTACCTAAGAAATACTGAACTGTTTTGGATCGTTGATATGATATATACGTAAATTGGTTCAATTTGTCGCGTCAGGTAAATTTTAATAATTATTAATTGCTCATTTTCATAAGCTAGTAAAATAAATGCAATTTATCCCAAAAAAGATAATTGAAGTTTTTGTCTGTCCGAAAGTTTGTATCGAATTGGATCCGAAATTTTTGAAATTGGGACGTGTTCAAAATCAACTGCGAGTTATAAGGTTTGCCGTGAGGCTATCATAATAAACGATGCCGTGCTTTTTAATGCGATGATATGGAAAAGGAATCATACTGCAAGAACAAAAAATAAAACCCTTACGCTTTGTCGGAGAATTGTAGTATTAGGGGAGTCAAAAGAAAACTTGGAAACCATAATAAATGACATGAACGGAGTCCTGGAGAAAGAGTTCAATGAGAGGATTAATAGAGGGAAAACCAAGGTAATGGAGTGTAGTATACGAAACAGTGGAATAACAAAGGGTGTTAGTTGGGAAGAGATATTTTGACGGAAGTTAAGGAGTTCTACTTGGGAAATGCAATAACTAGGGATGGTAGAAGTATAGTAGACATAAAGAATAGGATGGCACAGGCAAGGAAGGCTTTCGAGGAAAAGAGGAATTTACTTTCGGGCAATATAAATGTGAATATTACGAAATCGTTGCTAAAAAAAGTTCTTATGGAGCGTGGCGTTATACGGGTGCGAAATGTGGACGATAGGAGCTGCGGAAAGGGAAAGAATAGAAGCCTTTGAAATGTGGTGCTATAGACGAATCCTGAAAATCAGATGCGTGGATGGAATCACAAACGAGGAAGAATAGGGGAAAAGCGAACAACAATAGAACGCGTTTCAAGACACGATGGTCTTGGAAAATTAGCTTTAGGTATTTGGGGTTAGAACAGAAGAGGGATGCAAAGGATGGAATACGTGAAGCAGTGGGTAGGGTTTGTACTATTTATGAATAAAATGAAAAGGCTTGCGAAAGATAGGTTAGCATGGAGAGTTGCAGCAGACCAGTTTTATGACTGAATACCACAACAGCAACTTTTTATATATTCATTTAGTTCAACTTTATCAAAATTTTGTACCTGTTGTTTCTTTTTTAGGGTAAAATTAAAAGAGGAATTTCCGTGCAATCGAAGTCGCGGACATTGGTAGCTGCTAGCTAGTATTGAATATTTATGACTTTTTGGTTATTCGATTTATTTTGTTTAATGTTTAAATTTATTCATTGAGTACGTTTAATGAAATTTGCATTTTTTATTACAATGTTTACCATTAGTATCTCTTTGAAGTGAATGTATGAAGTGGTATACGTGATTTTCTTTCACACTTTTTCCGATTTTCGAATTCTGACCTCTCGCATGCATTTTTTCTGGCAGCTGCTAATACTTCTCGATTTTCTTCGGAAGAAGAAAGAGAAGGGCTGAGTGGGTCAATCCATCAAAAGTGATGTCTTGTTTAGTTTCCTGTTTTCCCTTGATCTGTTTGTCTGTTATTGGTCACTCTAATACAGTTTGAACGGGGAACTTGAGAAGCAAACACCGATCCAGAGGATCTGAAGCTTCTTACCTTTCAACGAACTCTGACCAGTAACTTCTATATGTCTTTAAATTACACTGATACAGAAAAGTCTTTAAATATAAAATATAATTGACAATGCAATGCATTGACTTACGTTGTACGGTATGATGCTTCAACTATAACGTTGTTTTGAATAGCCGAAATAATATATTTGTCTCTGTGGTCAATCAGCAACACTTACGAAATAATCTGTTCAGGGTGCAAATTAATTGCAAGAATAGGCAAGGAAAATAACTGGATGTAAAAATCAGTAAATAAATCTGAAATAATTAGGCAAAATTCTGGCAAATTCAATGTAATTCAGAGCGTCGATCATTTTCTCCAGAATGAACCGTCTAAGTATACGGCAATAAAAGTCAATTCATTATTCAAAGCAGAGTCGGCAGCTGTTCCTAGGATTCAGCGGTTTTTCCGTAGTCAACCTTTCAATGCCATAGAAGCGGCTTCTTGAAACATTACCGACTTTTCAGTAAATGTAAAGCATATTATCTCCGCTGGTCAAGACAGCCAAGTAACGTCGATTTTCTCTTCTCGTTTCTAAATTTGTGAATAGAGATTTTATAAATATAATTTAGTATTCTCGGTATTTGTCCAAATAATTTAGATACTGTGAACATACTAATTCTCTTTGTGCTTTTATGAAGCAATAGAGTTCCTCCCTCACTCCATAATTTTCTGTAGAACCCTGAACTTCACCTTTTCCAATACTTATATTCTAGTCTTCTTCTTCTTCCTTGGGTCTACAGCCTAGCGGGTCGACTGCGGACTCTCATCTAACATGACCCATTCCGAATTTGGAGAACCACGTAATAATATGTTAATTAATTAATCAATATTAATGAATAAGTATATTATACATATTCAAGGTTTAATTGCAAGTTTTTCAAATATTTTGGAGTACTTTTGTTCATTTTAGACTCCTAATAATGATAGTCACCACATTTAAGTACCAAATATGAAAATATATTGTTTTTTAATTTGTGCTGTTCACGAAAAAAATACATTCTTCTTCTACTTCCTTGGTCCTTCAGCCCATTGCGGGGCTTACCCGTTCCACTGGGGACTGTCATCTTTCTTGGCTAATCCCGGATTTGGAGTGACACGTGGTCAGCGTATCGTTTCTGCAGCAGTCTTAATCCCAGTTTCCGTGGCCATGATTGCACAACCATTCAACTCATGCTAGGATTCGGACCCGGGACCTCCGTGTTGTGAGGCAGAGACTCTAGTCACTACAAATATACAGGCCAGAAACTGTAACAGGATAGATTATGACCTCATATAGCCTGTCAAACGAGATGACTAAATATATTGTAAAATTATATTTTGGGTTTCTTGAATTTATAAAGTCAGTTTGACTTCTTAAATTTAATTTTATTAAAGAAGTTATTATTTATATTTAAAAGAGCATGACTATCAACAGGGTTTAATTGCGGGCCGTGTAGCAGAGAATAGAGTCCAGGCGCGTAAATACATACAGTTTCCCCTTTTTCTTTCTTTCGTCCGCGGCGGTGGAGCAAGCAGCTGGAGTCCGCAGGTTCACCCCTCGGAACTCGTAAGTCGTGATGTTCTGCCACGATCCCTGTTCGAGGACACCCTTCCTCGTAGTCGCACCTTTGCGTGGCAAGCGATCGATCGTAGACCAACTTCCTCGTTGATCCTTCCCCTAACTCAGATCATCGCAGACTCTCCTCTTTTTTTTTCTTAATTTCTCCTGACGTTGCTTCTAGGACCCTCCTTTTGGTGTGCCACGTGATCATGACATCCAATTGCACCCCAATATTGACCAAGGCATGGAGGCGGGTTTGTTGCGTTCCAGTCTCCCGTCATCAGAAGGGCGCAGGAGTAGTACCCACTAGCCCGACCTAGGGGTTTTCCCTGCATCACCTTTAGGTGAAACACCGGGTAGGATCCTTACACTATAGCCTGGGGGCCCTAGTCAACCCTGGGCTACCTTGCTCTAACTTCCACATCCCCCCTTCCTATGCTATTAAAGGGGAGTTGCCTGCTTCAGGATCACCCTCATGTAGCCTGTTAACCAAAAAAAAACATCGCTCAATTACATTTTTGTAGATATACGCATGTATATTTCACGATAATTAGACCGAAGAGATGATTGAAGTGTCTATCCTTATAAATATAATTGTTACTGTGTATTATGCTGTATGAATTTGCTTATTTAAGATACTAGTATATTTCATGACTCAGTTAAGAAGCAGAGTCATTTCGATGGTTATAATGAAATTCAGCTCTCATAAAGTAGGTGGATTCTGAAAAATTAATACTCGTGCACCGCAAAGCACCAAGCACGAATTTTTTAGTATAATGATACGATTATTATCGAACAATATGGAGGATGTTGACTAAGAGAAGGGATAGATTAATAGGCCAAGTTTTAAGACACAATGGTCTTGTAAAATTACCGTAAGAGTGAAGTGTGTGGGGTAAGAACAGAAGAGGGAGGCGAATGATGGAAACCGCTAAGCAGATTTGGGGGGGATGCGGGTAGTGCTAGATATGAGGAAATTAAAAGGCTTGCGCAAGATAGGTTAGCATAGAGGGTTGCATCAGACCAGTCTTCAGACTGAATACCACAACAACAACAACGACGGATCGATATCCCCCTCTGGTCATAATGTCGGATCTTTTTTGTATGTACAGCTATCATACTGTGTGGTTAAACTTATTTGGATCATTAGAAAAGTTATTCTTTGAAGAACTTAATTTTTATTATATGTAGCTTCTATAATTGGATGTTACGAGAAGTTAGAAACAAGACTGAATAACAATTTCTCTTAGAGTAGCCTCGATTGGTAGAACGAAATCTGTTTTTGCAGAATTTAGGTCCTCATCACACCCAAATACTTTACACTAAATATATAACAACATAAATAAATATGCCAAATATAAGAAAAATTAATTATTGTTTCAGTTTCTACGCCTAGTTATAATAGAGAATAACATTTATAATGTAAACTTATAATTTAAGAAAAACATGGAGATCAGAAACTATTCTGTAGCCCTGCTATTATTTGATTAAGACTATTAATAATTTTTAATTGACCTGTGTATGAAGTTCTTAAATAAAGTTAGTTACATACTTATCAAGCATTTAGTCGTCGTCAACGCATAATTAATTTTAAATTTCTGTGTGTCAATAACATTTAAGTTTTAAAAAATTATTTACTTCTTCTTCGTATTTGGCTCTACAGACCATTTAGGACCTGGGCCTACAAAGTCGACCGCGGACTGTCATCTTGTATGACACTTTCCGAATTTGGAGTGACACGTGGGCAGCGTATCGGTTCTGCAGCAGTCTTAATCCCGGTCTTCCCGGAATCCATGCCAGGATTCGAACTCGGGACCCCTGGGTTGTGAGGGAGCGATGCTAGCCACTAGACGGCAGGAGGTCGAAAACAATCATTTACACTCAACTTAATTAATAACTGAATTAGTTTTAAGAATGTAAATGTTGGCAGACTAGTAATCTTCCCTTACAAATGCTGCATAATTTAAATTAACCAAACATTTTGTTAAATAAGCACGAGTTAACTTTCCGCATATTTGAGCGCAACTTTATTACGCTCTTTTTAACTCCAAAATGTCACAATTGTTGGAGCGGTAAACTTGAATAATTGAGAACGTTTATACAAACAAAACATATAATAACTTATTAAATGCATTTTCTGCCATCTGTATTCTTTTTCATTGTAATACAAATCGTTACAATATGAATAATTAAAATAAGCAATTAGGAAATTTGTAAAAATTGACATTTAAATTAATTTAAAAATCAATATCGCCCACTTTCATACGTTTATTGATTTATTTAAGGAATCAAATACTTATAAAATAATTTAATAAATACATTTTCTATCTTTACGGCAAATATACTTACAAATGTTACCAATATTTTATTATTTTCTACGTATGTTACGCAATTAATTAAAATTTTTTCGTTCCTTATTATATTAGTTTTAACATTAATATATAATTATTATAACACTACAACCATTATAATTGGCAGTTTATCAATCTTACAATTATTATTATTAATATATTTAATAAGTTAATTTTTTCTTTATAATTTTATCCCTGGCAGGTCGGCAGTGACGATTTAAAAGTTGTGACATTTGACAGTACTTACTATAAACAATTTTATTGGTTTTCTTCCACTTTTAAAAACGTAATTACTATTAATTTGGAAAATTTAAAGGTGTAGATAGTAATTATAAATCTACATCATTTTCCGAATTGTTATGCATTAAGCCTTTTATCCGTTATACATTCGGTTAATATAAAACATTTCATATTTTATACATCAACGCAATGTTAAAACACATAGTGATTTCTTTAGCAGTATTATAATTATGGATTCATGTACATTGTAGTAGGGGTTTTATTTATTGGTAGGCGGGGGAGATGAATTTTAAGTTGTGACGATTATGATTTTGATCAATAAGGGGTAAAGTAAATTATAACTTTTAAATGTAACAAAAAGGGATTTATTAAGCTATGTATTTTATGAGAACCTTGCTTACTAAATCGGCAACGTGAGTTACTCTTTCTCAGGGAAAGCTAATGCTTTATGGGTTTACTAATAAAGAGTAAAAGTTACTCTTTCGAGAACGAACGTAGGAACCACATTCACTATTTTACACCTACCATGTTTCTAGGCTAGGAACAATGAAGACGGCAAACTGAGAAGTCCAGTCTATCCATTCAGGTCGCTCTGAGAACCAGATTACAATGGACGCTGTTAGCACGATCACTCTGAGCACGGAACCAGAACACTGATCCGAAATTCACAAAGAAAGAATGTTTCGTTTTTATCGGCGAAAAATGAGTTTTTATATTTGGAGAAAAATGTTATTACATACGATAAATTGGTTAAGTAGCTCAGTGCTGCGTAGTTTTACATGTATGTAATGATGGATTATTTTAAATAAGAACAAATTATAATTATAATCTTTATATAGCTCAATCAATTTCAGCTCTGCATAAATAAAGAAACATTATTGTTTAATCGCAATTTATGTATGTCTTTCTTTCATGGGTCTGCAGCAGATTGAGGGTCTTGACCTACCGGGTCGACTGCGTACTGTCATCTTACATCACACATTCCCAATTTGGAGTGATACGTGTCAGCAGTTTTAATACAAGTCTCCAATTCATATATATATATATATAGTTTTAGGTTTATAAATAGCTATAATGGGAATTACAAATATTTAATTATATACATTTAACAAGAAAGGTATTGCCTGTCTGTAGAATGCTTCACAAATTTGGAATGTCTGTTAAAATTAGTATAGCTCTGTTAATAGGTTGTAAAAGCGCATTTTTAATTATAATTCGTTTGGTTAAAAATTACCGCCTGTTTTTCTTTAACTGATTTGCATCTTTGGAAGCCAACATAAATATATAAACCTTACATGTTTATTGACTACTACATATGTTTAGAATCCATTTTAACTTGACGTATTTGGCTATTATTAACAACAGAAGATCTCTCAACTACATGAACTAGTTACTCTCTTAATATTCGTGACAGCATAGAGGCATTCCATAGCAGAAGAATACTTGGTTAAACTTGAGTTTTGAATGAATGTATTCGCACGTTGCTATGCCACATAATAAAGCAGGTGAGTTGTCTCCTCTGATTGGCATGAATTCCCTTGTGTGTGATGGGCGACGGCGCTTGCTTGTGAGTCCGTCACGGTAAACTGTCTGTTCTCGAGAGGGGAAATAAATCACGTCGTCAGTGTCTTTCTCTGACGTCACAAGGAACGGGAAGATGTTCCTGTGGGGATCTTTGCTGCTGCTGACCAAGCATTCTTGTCCATTCCAAAAAGCCGCTATCGTCAGCCGTTTACCAGGTTACTGCGTAGAATTTTTTTTTAATTATATGAAAGCCGAACAGTGCATACTCTGTTCTCAAAGCATTCAGTAACAGATAATATTAACGTCAATCCTTTTTATAAACAGTTTGAACTTCCCAACTTCAATGATTTAAAAACGAAATAAATAGTTTACTTCGCCTTTGTCGTATGTAATAATCTCCTGCAGTTATTCAACAAGAAAATAAAAGGATTTTATTGTTTGAAAACAGGTTGTCCGAAAAAAAATGTGGAGTCAAAATAGTAACCTAATGTAAACGTCTCTTAAAATGTTCGGTAATTTCATTATGTAGTACCAATACATTAATAATATTTGTTATTATTTGGTAAAAAATTCTGATATTCGTGATTTCAACACAAGAATTAAAGATAATACACATAAAAAATACAAATCATTGGCAATACCACAGATTGATATCCTATATTCAGGTATTTCTATCATTAACAAGCTACCACAAAGAATTATACAGTTATCAAATAATTAATGTAAGTTTACAGATTATATTTCTTCTGTTCATAGTGAGCAACTTCTTTCATTCAGTAACAGAAATCTTTGACGAAGTGAGATTTGGCGTATGTAAATAGAAAGGACAATTATTTATGTTTGTGTATCTTTGTTAAAATCAAATTATTGTAAAAAATTAGCAAAAACTATTAGTAACATAAATGAATAAATAAAATCTGAGCATTTCATGAAATTGTTTAGAAGAGAGACAAGACTCGAACCCCGAGCCTACCGATTTCCGGGCGGGTTTTCTAATTCGAGAAATTTTTAATACATTTCGCTGGTTTTGTTATAATAATTTTAAATAACATATAAATATGAATTTATTAACATAATTTTTCTAATTACAGTATGCAATTAACTGACTAAATTAATTAGTTAATTTTTATGCGATGCGAAAGGGTTCTTCTATTATAAAACTAGTCGTGGTTTTGTGACAACTCAACAAATTAAGTAACAATATATATATATATATATATATATATATATATGTAATAAAATAACTATTTCGGGTTTATTTACGTAACCTTAACACTACAGAAATTTCATGGCGTCTGTGGTCTGCGTCTTCGGGAAGTCACGAGGTGGCTTCGTTACTGCTTCATCATCATGTTGAGAGATAGCCCGTGAATTCCGCTGTTTTGAGACAACTGGCGCCTCTGTTGTTGGCGCGACGCAGTTTGTAGTCGAGGTCTAAGTAATTATACCAAAATATTAAATTGAAATTTATTTTAAAATGTTAACTCCACCCACACGCCGTCAAATCTTAGCGTCTATGCAAAATCTATATAACGAAACTTGTTAATGAAACTTTATTACTCCTTTGATTGAAAAAAATCAGTTATCATTTAAAGTATCCATGTTTTATTACATATTACACACTTTTTAGTGTTGGTCGCAATTGGATCACATTTCATTAAATTTTCGAGTTTGAACGTTATTACAAAACCTGCATTGTAAATAAGTCAATCCACAATCAAAATCATTAAAACCTCTTGGAATGATATTCAGTGCGCTTTTATATGTATCTCACAAAATAATTTCATTATCATGTATAGGGTCTTTCACTCCGACCCATCAATGTTAAACGTCGTGACAAAATGGAAATAAGTGTGAATACCTGAATGTACTCGCTATTTTGATACTACTAATAATAAAAAATAACTATATTTCACTAATAAATAGAGCTCAAATATGCAATATATGCACGTTTCATTTCATATAATTCAATGTATTTTAGAATACTTTGACCCGAGGCATTTATGTGTTTGACATTCAGTATGAATGAAAGCCATGAATGTTTATTTAATTAATATATTGTATTTATAACACATAATTATACATAAATATTTTTTTGTGCACTCCTTTCCCATATAAGCTTTATCTATGCCAAATTTCAATCGCTTCCTTGCGCGCAATGTGTTTATAAAGGGATAAAAAGTTTTTTCTTCACGTATTAATATACATATAATGGAATATAATTAGATTAATTGTTTTTAAGTAATAGAAAATTTTCTCAATATAAGACGTGGAGAATCGTTGTAAAGAAATTTCGGTATTTTTATTTATATATAATTAAATAAAGACTTGGTCCTGAACATACAGCGCGCATTTAGCACGGTACACTGTTGTATAAAATATAATCTTACTCTAAAGAAATCTTACAAAGTTTTTCAAACATCTAGGACTCGGCCACCCAGTGACCTCCCGCTGCATATCATTTGTTTGGGCCTCATAAAAATGGAGAGGTCATTTTGCGTTATCTGGGTTCCTGGATTTGATATTCTCCTGAAGGGCCCTCCTATTTAAAAAACAAAAAAACCCTGAAAATAAATACTCACTGTACAAAACAACGACTATATTGCAGGAACCAGTGTATTTTAATTAACATTAGATTTTCCAGTGCACATGCAAATAACATTAACGGTGATGGTAGAATTATTGTCTACAGGTAAAACAATTTATATTTATTTTGACCCATAGTTTAATAATTTTTTATTACACTCAACTTGAAATATTATAACTGTCATAAAATACATTCCCCTATTAAATGCTACTAATATTTCGTGAAGGATGAATAATAAACTCGGAAGTTAATGAATTTAATGAAAACTAAACATTTATATTTTTCATATTTCAGATATTAGTGTTATATGTCGCTTATCTAAAATGTTGATGTTCTATATCATTTTAAAACCGACAGGTTTTTCCTCCATATCGATACCGTTATATTACCGACACTATTATTTTAGTCATTTAGCTGTTTGTACCTTTTCTCATTTATATAACTCTTTTTGTTTCATATGATAATAAAAGACCATTAAAAATGTTTACCCATCGCATAGTTACACGTCCTTAGCCTTACAGCGATAAACTTTTTAAGTTGGAGTGTCATTGTGCTTTTATTATCTCTAATTATTTCCTGCATTATAAATACGCTGAAACAATTAATAATTGTCGATGCATTGTCACAAGATGCGAATATTAAAAGAACAAACAAAGGATCGTATTTACAAAAAGCGTCTTACACTGTTCAAAATTATTCCTCCAAAAAAAACCTCCTGAATAAAATCTTAGTACTCAATTCATTCATTAAAATGCAAATGAATTACAGTTTGTTTTCATCAACCAAGAATAGCATTTCTTTCTTTATGAGAACGGAATTTATGGAGTAAATTAAACCAAGACTGCTCTGAATACAATTTCCGTTTTCCTACATTTATAAAAGATGAAATCTTTTGTAACTCTAACAGAAAAAAATTTAATTGTCGATAAATTAATAATTTCACTTAAACAGTATTTAAAATAATAATTATAATTACAGTTTATACAGGTTGGATTGGTGATTTGTCACTACTCCATTCAGGAAAATACATAAGTCGAAAACAGTAATTGATTTGTTAAAAATTGAAGACTCAATTGAATGTCAATTAAGGAAAAAGAAGAAAAACAAGAATGGAAAAATGCTGATCGAACCCAGGTCGGAAAGCGGGAGGTCTTGAGTTCGAGTCATGGGTCCGGTAGACTTTTTTCTGTTCTTATTTTTCTTCTAAATTCAGCTTTATGCTCTTACCCGAGCTTCAATTGAAGTATCTCTACTTCATTTCACTTGGAAATTAAATTAAATACCGGTCAGCACGATGATATTCATATTATACTGATGACAGACCAGTTTTAAATTAACTTTTTTCTCCTGACGAATCCGAAAACTGTCCGTTGTTACTTTGGAACTGGACATAAGACAACAATTTCTTTTTTCATTGTAGTGTAGTAATATTTCAATTTATTTTTTTAAGTAATTCTGTGGAAGTTTCATTAGAAAACAGGCTGCGTGAGAAATGGACGCGAATTACTATATTATGGCAGATACTTTTTACTTACTGAAAGGAAATAAGATATATTTTTTAATATAATGAATTAAGTATAGAAGAAACAGATCAATAATAATTTAATAAATTTTAAAAAAATAGAAGAACAATTTGAATACTGAATATTTAATTTCATGTTTCATCTAATTTTTATTTTCATAATAAAAAGATGGTTGTGTTAATATGCCTGAAAGCTTCTTAGGCCATAAAAATAGTTTTAAGTAAGATCTATAGATATGAAACGATCAATGAAGTAAAGAATAATATAATAAATATACTAAGTAAGGGACGCAGCAAACAAAATAATTGGCAAGCAAGATAGGACTCCAAAAAATGAATGGTGGGATAAATAATGTGAACAAATAGTAAACGAAAAAAACAGAGCACGGGAGAAAGCAAGACAGATCAAAACAAGAACCAGTCATGAATATTATAAAAATAAAAGGAAAGAGGCAAAAAAAAGTAAAACTAAGAAAAAGGCATGCTTAAATGAGAAAGTTGAAGCTATCCAACAAAATTATAAGAAAAATGAAACCAGAAATTTTTTTGGTGAATCAAAACAGTATAGTAACCAAGGAAGTGGCCTGCCAATGTTGTGTAAAGATGAAGAAGGAAATGTGGTAAACAAAAGAAAGAAATATTGGAAAGATGGAAAGTGTTCTTTAAGACAGCTCTTAATCCAAAGGGCAAAACAAAATGTGATATAACAATCAATAAAGATGGGGATGAATCAGATGCAGCTCCCCCAACCTTCAACGAAGTGTGTTATATTATAAATAAACTCAAAGGAAACAAAGCAGCAGGTTCTGACAGCATCCCTGCAGAACTTAACAAGTACGGAGGAGGAAATTTTAAAAAAACTTCACAAACTAATTATCAAAATATGGCATAGTGAACAACTCCCATTACACTGGAATGAAGACATTTAAAAAGGGGGATAGGCAAAACTGTAATAACTACAGAACAATAACCTTACTATAAATAACAGAATAATTGAGATAACAGACCCCCAACTTAGTGACCACCAGATGGCATTTCTTCCTAATATGTCCATTATCGATGACATTTTTATAATCAGGCAAATATTTGAGAAATGTTATGAACAGTTTAATTTGTTTATTGACTATGAACATGCCATTGAGCTCAATTTATCGTTACAAAATATTTTAATACCTCTCTATTTATAATGCACCATATAAGATTAAAAAATTAACAGCATTAACACTATCAAATACTAAAGCCAAGGTTAAGATAAATGGAGAATTGAGTAGTGAATTCAATGTTGAATTCGCAAGGAGATCCACTATCGGCCTCTTTATTTAGTATAGTTATAGATGTTATCATGAGAAAGCTGGATGTTAGAGGTAATATCTCCACACGAGTTAAAAAAATGTGTAGATTATGCAGATGATATTTTATTAACAGCCAGAAATAAAGCAGCATTAATTGAAATATTCCAAAATCTTAAAGAAAAACCTATTTATACGGATTAACTATAAACAATCAAAAATATAAGTATTTGCGATGTAATAATAAGATCCGAAGAATATAAAATTTACTAAGTGAAGATGACACGAAGGTGTTAAATCATATACATATCTGGGATCCATAGTGAATGGAAACAATGTGATTGAGGGAGAGATTAAAATCAGGATAATAGCTGGTAATAAAGCCTATTATGCTAACATCAATCTGCTTCGAAACAAATTACTTTTAGTATCTGCAAAACTTCAGTTTTTTCGAACCTTAATACGACCAATTATTTCATATGCTGCTGAAACCTAGACCCTCAAAGACAGTAACATGCAAAAACTAATGACCTTTGAGAGGAAAATATTTGGTCCTATTAAACAAGATGATGGTACTTGGAAAATAAGATACAATAATAACTTAAAAGAACTTATAAAGTACAAAAATATAATCAACCATATTAGAGCACTACGTTTAAATTGGTTGCCGAAAGAAGGAAGATAGAGTAGTGAAGAAAATTTACTGTTGAAGTCCTTTAACTACCAGGTCTCAAGGTAGGCCGAAGACAGGATGGGAAGATGACGTCCAAAAGGATCTAAGAAACATGAAGATCACGAATTGGATTCAGAAAGTAAACAATAGGGAAGAATGGAAGGCTGTTGTTGAGACAATTAGAAGAAAGAAGTAAAGGAAGAAAGATACCGATTGCGTCGTACCCAATGATACAGAGCTCAATGGAATGTTGTAGCGCCCGAAGAAAAAGAAGTAAGGTAGAAAGATACCGATTGCGTGGTACCCAATGATAGAGAACTCTATTGTAATGGAAGCTGCAGAAAAGATAGTAAATGAAGAAATCAGTAAAACAGTTCGTGACTAAAAGAAGACTGTAATGCTAGTTTAATTACAAATCTAAAATATGTAGAGACTAATGACAGAAAGCCAGAACAATGTGGAGTTTTCCTAAATGAAATACAGAATAGTAAGGAGATGGTAAATATTAGCGAAGCTATCTAGGAAACAACAAGTAGTTATTTGCAGAATTCGAACGCTGCATGCACTCCTTATTATTCCACATTAATAATTTAATGTAAATGTTTCAAAATATACAGATTTAATTTTCTGGGACAATTCAGCCAAAAGAAAGTAACAACAGGTGAAGACACCATCATTAACGTACTCAATTTCAATAATGAAATAGAAATTTTTAATGAAACATAAGTAAAATTTTCTGTCAGACAAATGTTAACGGCTTAATTTACAAAATATTAAATATTTCTCTTTAATTTGTTTAATAATGCTATAAAATGTATATAATTATAAACCTAATTTTATAAAAGCAAATAGTACAAAAAGAAACAGCTATTGTACTCTTCTAAATACCAATGTTTTAATAAATTATTGTAACTTACTGTCACGAAAATTTAATTGAAGCTCGCTCATATCTCTCGGGTTGATGAAACGTTAAGCCTACATAAAAAAGATTCTCAGAATAAAATATGTAAAACACTACAAAATGAGTTAACAGAAGATTTAACGATATTATATAAAAATCAAGTTTATTCTAAATTATAACATCAAATTAAGAGAATGATAATTTCATTATTTCGCATTCAAAGATTAACTATAACAATTTACTAATCTGGAATTTGCTTCAATCTCAATACAAGAGTAATTGATCGTTTCCTTGGTATTTGAAACTATTTGGCATGAAAAATCACTATATTTTGTTTTATTTCTCACTTTATATTTCATTTCTTTCGATAGTGATCCTTTTCTTGTTTCAAATACCGCCTCGAGCTGCGACGAGTAAGATTTCTAGCCTTTATCTCCGGGAAAGGTTCCTCGATTGTGTTTAGCGCTTTGTAGTGCGGCGATTCACTGATTCCGCCCAACTTCTTCTAATTGATGGATAATGTTTAAATATTAGTTTATGTGTTGAGAATGCGATTTATTGGTCTCTTATTTTTTCAAAGTTCCAGAACAAGTAGATATAATAATCATTAAGGGTTATATTTATCTGAGTTCATTAAATTTTAAATAAGTGAACCATTGGAATTTGTCAGAAATATATTTCAACAATATAAAATATTAGCAAATATTGTTAAAATAAAAATAGACAGGGTGTATCGTTTCTTTTGCGGTACCAGTTCAGGTGCAAATATAAAAAACTTGCAAGTCTGTAGATAATTTACTTATTGGAATATTAATGTATAATTAAAGTTCTGTTGCTAAAATTTCTAAAATTGTGTGCTTTAACCACACAGCGCAGCCAAAAGAGGAACGATACGTCGTGAAATTTTTTAGTTTATTAATATATTCTATTTTTGATTTTATTAAAATATATTTCTAAGTCATTTATTTATTTGATAATCAATTATATTATTTGATATTATATTCTCTTCTAATTTTTATACTCTGGAGTGTTACTCGTCTGGGACAAACTGTATTAAAATTTTCCTGCTAATGTAAATACTTGAAACGTACCATAACATTTTTCATTTTCAGCGAGAAGTCTTTTAATTACAAAATAATGACGTGACCTTATATTTTAGTGTTTACAGTGTTAATTAAGTAGCCTGAACGTGCCAAACGTCTTATATCCGTAGCACTATATATATAGGGAACTTGGGGCAGTAAGAGTAACTGAATGTAGCTGAAGTTTAGTAAATAGGGATGGAACATGTTCATTGATCAAGGAAAAAATCCCTGCAGCCGACTTGAACAAGTTTCAACTGCACCTTGTTAATTAACTATTATTTTGGCGTCATACATCTGGGAACCTATATTTTTTTTTGCAACATTTCGACAGAAGGGGAAGTACAAATCTACCTGTTTTTGACTTTTTAATGGCATATATTCGTAACGCAGATGTATTGAGCTGCATATAAATTACATATTATGTTTAAATATGCTTTTATTAAGGCTCGGTGAAAAACATGAAACTAAAAGTTGCGTGTGGGGCCGAACGGGACACTACTGTATAATTGCAAATTGTTATGTGCTTCTCAAGAAAAAACTGACAGACTCACCTATTAAGAATGAGCTAGAGGATGCTGTGTCCAAAAAGAATAGATAAAGAAGGTAAGGGATCGGGAAAAGGTGAAAAATGATAGCAAACACTGTGCAGTTGCAATAAAATCTCTTTGCAAAATGAAAAATTGATAAAGCGCTCAAACCGTACGCAAAAATAAATTTAAAAAAGAAAGAACAAAAGTTGGTAAGATTTTTTTTATTTAAATTTAATTTAATTGTATAAATTGTAATTACAAATCATCCCATCCCGTTCTTCCCCCGAGGGGGGATGATGCTAAATTTGTAAGTTTATATTCAAAACTTAACCAAAAATCTACATTCATTGGTTCAGTTATTTTGATATTGTATTAAGTAATAGAATAAAATAATGGTTCCTACCTTTATGAAGCGATTTTTATTTTTCGTAAGTTTTACAAATGTCAACAATAAGTGTCCCGTACCGCCCCGACTTCCCCTATTGCTGGTTTGGTGGCACGATTATAATTAAAAGGATTTATGCTAAGAAATGACAAGTATAGTTTTCTAAAAATTCTGAATCATCATTATTAAAAATGACGTATTACGAAGTGGTCGCCTGGCTACGTTGAGAAACTGTACTGGCATTTACTTGATCTCTTTCGGCGGGCCGCGTCTTAAGACGGGCCGCGCCTATGGAGGGGTTGTCCGGCTAATAGCGACCGGGACGAGGGACATGGCGGTAATGAGTGCGGATGTAGCACATCTGCGAGTGGTACCGCAGACTCCCACCAGGCGGCGGGCTCGCTGCTCGCATTGATCCGTAGACACAGCGGCCTCTGCCCGGGCAACCGAGTCCTGGCTTCCAGCCCCGCCCTCGTAGCTCTCACCAGACTTATCGCACATATACTTTGCACTAATACGTCTGTGAAGACAACCAACCATTCTCTGAAAAGAGACGGAGGCCCGTCTTCGAGCGCCGCCCACGCTGACCTCACACGACAGTTCCTGTTCATGTGCCGAATTAACTAACTACGCCTCCATCTTATCTGCTCCTGATGGCACTTTATACTTGAAACATCAGAGGAGGGAAAAAAGTTTTCTAACATTCGCCGATGCCTGCCATAAGAATCCTGACATTATAGGTCAAACGGTAAATAAATCACAAACATACATTTAAAACCCCATTTTTCCAGTTCTATTCGTTTACGTCACCAAATAAGTATCGGTGACCAACTTACGTTCAAATCAGCGTTCAGCCTTTAAACAAATTGACCAACGGAAAAACCTTCTAATGAAATACTGGAGACGAGGATTTCCTTTCGAACTGGATATTGGTCCACTCAAAGCTACTGGATATGTCACAATAAGTCAAAATTTTAACAGCTTTCCAATAGCGACCGACAACTGCTATGCTGTATGTGGGACCTGACGAAGGAACGTAATGAATTTATTTCAAATAAGAAAACGGAATTATTAACGAAGGCCCATAAAACTGTAAATATTGATGCATTGTTGTAGTATAATATCACTTTCCTCATTCAACGCATCTCGTACTGACGATGTCCTAAACTATGTAAAGTTAATGACAGATTTTCAAATAATATGTGAGAAACTTCCGTAACGAATTTTTTAAAGTCAAGTTTTCAAAAATATTACATTTAAATTATGATTTTAATTAAATCTAAAAAAATTCATTTACATGAAATCCATTCGGATCTTAAAATTCTGATGATTAAAAATATTGTTATAATATGATGCTTGTTCAAGTTTAAATTATATCACGTTTTCTCTTATGCAGCTAATAGAAATTGTTAATTTTTAATTGTTAATCAGTCTCGGATTAATTATTTTCAAAAAACATTTTAAAACGTTCTTTCACAGGCAATTAATTAATTTTATTTACTTCATGTATTGAATTTGTTGGTATAGTACTTAGTCCTTCCTTAGACTGGTCTGATTTAACCCTTTATGCTAACTTATTCTACCCAAGCCTTTTATTTCTTCATAACTACCACATCCTCCATCATCTGATTAGTGTATTCCATCCTATGCCTATCTCTTCTGTTTTTACCCCACACACTTCTCTCTAACTTTAATTTTAGAAGACCCTCATGTCTTAAAACGTGGCCTATTAATCTATCCCTTCTAGTCCTCCAAATTGTTCTCTCTGCCCCTATTCTGCTTAGAAATTCCTGTTTAGTTACTCTATCCACACAGCTTACTTTCGGGACTTTTCTGTAGCACAACACTTAACGCGTCTAGTATTTTCCTATCTACAATTCCTACCGGCCACATTCCGTACCTATATAAAGGCACATTCGATACGAATATATTTATTAATTATTTACTAATGTTCATACTTATATTATCCGTTATTAAATTCCTCTTTTTTTGGAAAGTTTTCCTCGCCTGTGCTATCCTACTCTTTATGTCTACTATACTTCTACCATCCCTTGTTATTATGCTGCCATAGTAGCAGAATTCCTTAGCTTCCTTAAAAATTTCCTTTCCCAATATATTACTCTTTTTTATTCCACTATTTACCTCTATTAATCATCATGTTTTACTCTTCCTCCAGGATCACGTTCTAGCCATACACTAATTTAACCGTCTCACATTCATAAATGTAAAATCACCTTAAGTGACGCATACTTTCAGACTTAAATTTTCTTAGTAAAATTAAAATTCTTTATTTACGTTTCCAATTTGTTACAGTAGGAGTGCGTCAATCAAAGATGTGTGAAATTATTTCTCAAAGCTTAAGAAAACAATTGCTCGAGTCAATCAATACTTCCTTCTCTATCTATTTTTATATGATCTTTAGACTTATTTCCTTTATGTTCCTCTTTCATTCAACATTTATTCAGAACCAATGTCTTCCTATTTTTTGGGTCCCTACTCAATACTTTCTCTACGTATGAAACGGAATCTTCCCACATCAGCTTTATTACCTTTCTGGTGAAAAAAAGTGTCAGTTTCAACTCTTTAGAAATTGTATAATCTATTTTCTCCTTCAGATGTTATATATCATGAACTCGGTAACCTGAACATGAGTACAAAAGATGATCTCGCGGCAGTCGTCCCAATAGGCCAAGGCCCAGAACACGGTTGTAGTAATGAAGCAGGAAATATCACAAGACTGTTTCTTAATTATGAATAACATTTTAACAGTTATACATGAAGTTTCATATTGGTGAGTTTCTATTTTATATTTGTAGTTTAAAATTCTTTACACTCACATATTTTACGTATTTGGGCTGTATGTCGGAGTAGTAAAGTCACCAAGAGATACCTGACGTAGGGCCTGGAGCTTTATAGACATTACTTCATGGGGCGATTCTTATGGAATGAGCTTTGTACATATAATTCATAGGACGATTGTGATTGAGTGATCTTTTTCGACATTAGGAGAATTAGTGACGATCTTTATTTGCAAATTAATGAGTATGAAAGGTAAATTTCATTATTTAAGAGTAGTAGGTTCATGTTGTTGACGTTCGTAAATTGGTTTCATTGGGCTGTTTGCCGTTAGCTCATCTTAACCACGTATTTTCTTCGTTTCCGGTAAGTATTCCTGTTAAATTTTACTTGTTAAAGCTTAGTAAGCAGTTAGGCTCATCAAGGGTCATGACAAAATACATTCGGACGAAGCAGCAGACGCTTCAAGTTACAAGATTTATTTATAATTTTCAACTGCGTTAAGTTACGTCATGCAAACAACAAAACGGCAGATAGAACTGATTAAAAAGACCCGTTTCGGTACCACGTGACTGAATATCTGATATCCGTTTGACTCCCTATTTTATGTGAATGATAGAGATGTAGTGGGAAAGGGGATTAGTCTAGAGTATCGGTTATGTGACAAACTTCAGTAACGACTTAACTTCCTTAACGGAATTATGTAATGGGCTCCTGGGCCTTTCGGTCCAGTATGCTACTTTTTATTTATTAATTAAATACATATTATTTTAAATATCTTTCTAGTATCATATTTCACCAGTAGAGGACTAAATTGCAACAATAAATGAAATAAAACACTTAAGTCTCAATAAAAAATTAAAAAATTCTACGAGTCAACTGAATCGATGAAGAATATTTTATTATTTCTAGAAAAAACTTTACTGATAGAATAAATTTAATGTATAAATAATTTTAGTTTTTTGTCTATATTTTTGTGTTACATCGGTAGTATTTTTTATTTTAGTCTAGTGTATGAGCTTTTAAGTAAAACAATTGTGTTTATTTATTATCTGGTTATAATTTTGTAACTGTGTACAGTCGCCAGTGATCCTATAATAAATAATTTCAGAACACAATCTGTAATTCTGTGTGTCGTTATTTTATGATTACCTCAGCGAATATATCTAGATCATTTTGAAATTATGATTTATACCTAAAGATGTATGTTTTTATATTGACCTTTTGATTTCATGTATCTAATGTGTGAAATAACACATAGAATAATAAAAATAATTGATGTGAGGCGTAAATATAAAAACGCTAGGGATGAAAATGGTAAAGAGCAGAACAGACGCTTGAAGAATAAGATAGATAGGAAGTGCAAATCAGCCAAAGAGTCTGGCCTACAAGAGAAATCCAAAGCGGTTGAAGCTTTCGTGGTGAAAGGGAAAATAGACGTAGAACATTCTGAGAGGGAAAATATTAGCAAGAACATCAGGAGAGCGGGTGGGAAGCCAATTATGGATAAATAAGAAAAAGCAGAAAGATGGAAGGAATATCTAGTAGAGCTGTGTCATGGTGGAAATATAGTTCAGTCAGTAATCGACGAAGAAGAGGAGGCGGATTATGATGATTTGGGGGAAAAATTTTAAGGTCAGAGTTTGACAGGGCGCTGACAGATCTGAGAAATGGTAAAGCGCCAGGAATTGATAACATTCCAGCGGAGTTGATAAGATCATCGGGCGAAGACGCAATATCATGGCTGTTCAGGATACTTTGTAAAATCCACAAAACAGGAAAAAGACCAGAAAAAAATTGTCAAAACATAATTATACCATACCAAAGAAGGCTGGGACTGATGGATGCGAACAGCACAGGACAATTAGTTTAGTATCCCATGCATGCAAAATATTAACGAAAATAGTATATAGGAGGATGGAACGTCAAATAGAATGCGACTTAGGAGAAGATCAGTTTGAATTTGGGAAGAATGTAAGTCCAAGAGAAGCAATATTGACTTTGCGACTAATTTTAGCCTACGTTCTTAGCATTTGTAGATTTAGAAAAAAGCGTTTGATATTGTGAACTGGAACACACTATTAAGGATTTTGATGGGCACTGTAATAAAATATCGAGAAATGATGCTTATACATAACCTCTACAGAAGACAGGCAGCAGTAATTAGAATCAAAAATCAAGAAAAGAAAGCTGTAATCAAGAAAGGAGTAAGACAAGGATGCAGTCTGTCTTGTATATAGAATAGGCGATGAAGAAATTAAAACGGAATATGGAAAAGGAATCATATTGCAAGGAGAATACATAAAAGCTCTACGCTTTGCCGATGATATTGTAGTATTAAGGAAGTCAGAAGAAGACTTGGAAACCGTAATAAATGGCATGAACGGGGTGCTAGAGAAAGAGTTCAATAGGAGGATTAATAGAGAGAAAACGAAGGTAATGGAGTGTAGTACGAGAAACAGTGGAATAACAAGTGGTAGAAGTATAGTAAACATAAGGAGTAGGATAGCAGAAGCAAGGATGGCTTGCGCGAAGAAGAGGAATTTACTTACGTGTAATATAAGTGTGAATATTAGGAAATCGTTGCTAAAATGTTCGTATGGAGCGTGGCGTTATATGGGTGCGAAACGTGGACGATAGGAGTTGGAGAAAGGAAAATAATACAAGCCTTTGAAATGTGGTGCTATAGGCGAATCCCGAAAATCAGGTGGGTGGGAGGAATCACTAACGATGAACTTCTAAACAGAATAGGGGAAGAGCGAACCATTTGAGGGACGATTACTAAGGGAAGGGTAGATTAATTGGCCACGTTTATGGATATGAGGGTCTTGTAAAATTAGCATTTGAGGGAAGTGTGCTGAGTTATAACAGAAGAGGGAGGACAAGGATGAAATACGCTAAGCAGATTAGGGATAATCTAGGATGTTATAGTTATTCGGAAATGAAAAGGCTTTCGCAAGTTAGGTTGTATCTGACCAGTCTTAGGTCTGAATTCAACAATATTGTGGGAAAGTACTGATTTGATACACTTTCTAACTTATACTAAGGAACTTTTATATGTATAATATAACTAACTCATGACACAAAGTTGAGGTTCTCATTTACTTCACTCTTTTATTTACAAGACATAAATCGACTGCTGGAACTTTCGGCCAGAATGCCATATTCATCTGTAAATCATTTTTGTATTTCCAATTGTACATGTCAGTATATTTAAAAGCATTTTCATCAACATTGAACAGTAAGGGTTGTATATATTATGATCCAAAAATCGCAAAGAAATGTGTTGTGTTACTGACGATTTTTGATTGCAATAAGATGATTTACATTGATGATAATTATTTTACTTATAGCGAAATGGACAATTAAAATTGTAAAAATGATATACAAGTCCATTTGGTAATCAAGCTGGAAAGTTACTACGGTGATGTATGTCTTGTGAATAAAGGAGTCAAGCAGCTCATAACTTGAAATTGGTATTCCCTGAGCTATGCTTATGTGATTTCCTTCTCTCGTAGTTTTAGTGACGTATTATTACTTTGTGTTGTAAGTTGGCTATGTCTTCTCCCCATTGTTACTAAGGAATTGTTTCATGAGGCATGGCACATTCCTCTCAATAGTAGAAACGCTTTTCAGAGCGGCTACTCTTGGAAGGTCAACGACTTCCCAGTGTGAAGCTTTTGCTTTCTACGTAATGGCCTGGGGCTATTTAAAGTCGCTCTGTAGGCAGAGTAAGTGGGTGGATTAAGGAGGCAACAGTAAAAATGTGGAAGAGATCCGCTTGAACTCTTTTTAGCACCGTTCCTAGTTTCACGGGACGTCTGGATGAAACGTGAACAAATTCCGAGTCCAAATTGAATGATTTTACGTGTGTTTACATGATTTAGAGATTCAATAACTTAAATAACTAAAGTGTGCAATTAATTATTAATAATTTATCTTATTTTCATTAGGTTATTAATTATTTCCAATTATCAAACATGAATAAACGAAAGATTATTTGAGACGTGCATTATTTAAACCCACTTCACCTCTATTTTCAATTAAATTTACTTGCCATATGAAAAAATATTAAAACGTACTGTAAGTGGATAATTATTTTATTGTACATAACCAGGAAAAAACGGGACGAAAATAACTCATTCTGGACCAAAAGCTTAAATATAAAATAAATTACTAAAGAATTCCAGTGAAATTTATAAGGTTTTTATTACAACATGCATCCACTAACGGCAAGTCAATCTAATGATATTGTGATAACGGAATGTCACAGAGTCGTGTAAGCAAATTACTAAAATCACGTCTTTATAGATTTATTTAAAGTCGCCGAACTGACTTAAGGATTACAAAAAGTGAATATTGAGCATGTTATATTGCATCATATCAATTAATTATTTTCAAGGATCTAATGAGTCTTTCTTGGTCGTCCGGTGAGTGGTTGATCTGATCTGGGGATGTCTTCTCCGAGGATCCAGTGTCTATATTCAAGAAATTTACTGCGGGAGTTGAGAAGGTGCTCCATGGTGATGAAAGTGTTGCAGATATCACAGATTGGAGTGGGTCTATTTGTATATATGTGGGAGTGTGTTAATTTGGAGTGACCGGATCTTACTCTAGAAAAGACTACTTGATCTCTTCCGTATGCCTTTTCGAGAGAAGGACAGCGAGGAAGTTGTCAGTTAATGTGTTTTTATTGTTGTGGTATTCAGTCCTAAGACTGATCAGATGCAACCCTCCATGATAACATATCCTGCGGAAGAAAATAGCATGAAATTATAAAATATATAAATATCTGATATCCAGTCTTAAAAGATAAAGAAACAGAATACAGATTTCAAAGACTATTGAAGAAGTTTACCTTCTCTACGGATAAACATCACGTCGGTGGATTTGAGAAGTGCTATCGACTCCCGACTGATATTGCGTCGAGAGTAGAGATGGGCGATCTCATTCAAAGAACCAGCTGAGGGATCAATTAGTCAGAAGAAAAGAGCTCCACAGTAGTCTAAACTACGTAAACATGTGAAGAAAGTCGAAATATGTAAGTCGTAATATCAAAATGTAGTTTAATGGGATTGTGATCAGGATGAATTAGTGTATACGACAGAGAAAACGAATTCGCTTGAAATTCTAATACATCAGCCATACTTCATGGCAAAGTAACCAGTATAACATGAGACGCACAAGATGCACGTTTTAAAGACATTTCTTCAAGTGTTTATATCTTTTTACGCTGTTTGTGAATTACAATTCAGTTTTGTGTTGGATATTTGTAATGATACATATTTCTGTACCTACAGGACGGTATTGGAAGATGCAGTTCTGTATGATGGCAGGAATGCCTCCGGTGGACATTCTGGTCGATGAGTACCGACGAATACAAACAAACAGAGGTCTGGAAGGCAAGAGAGTTGAGAGGCTCAAAACATATGAAGAATGGCAACGCCATTGGGATGAGTCCAATAAGGGCCGATGGACCCATAGGTTAATAAGATAAATTAAAGAATGGATTTATCGGAAACACGGAGAAGTGAATTATTACCTCACACTCAACTCTTGATCGGTCACGGCTGCTTCAGGGCATACTTCTACAGGTTTGCCATTGATAATTCACCTGCATGCCCTGAATGTGGACGTAATGAGACACCAGAACACGTGTTTTTCAGTTGCTCGAGATTTTCAGATGACAGCCGAGCATTGGAAAGCGATATTGGAACTTCAATAACGCCAGATAATTTGGTACCCAATATGCTGCTTTCACTTCCAAACTGGAATAAACGATTCAAAGATTACGACATTTCGAAAAAGAGAGGAATAAAACGTTAAAAGGAGAGAGAGCTCGACGCTACGACTGCTTCCTGTGAAGTAATGTCTAACGACTGTCCCGCAGGAAGATACACACAATCATCGTTGGAAAGGGAGGTGTTTTTAGTGGGTAGAATCCCACACTACTATCCAGTGTGGACCTTGCTATAGTGTCTTCCGAAGATTTTCACCTTCCCTCGCAAAAAATCACACAAACATAAAACATATATATGTGACAGATATAACATTGTCAAATAGTTATATCTGTCACATATAAACAATGACGTCAACAATAGTGTTGTGATTCGGTGAGATCCTGTGATTTGGATCTGTGGACATAATAGTTTGGAATATTATTTAGTCATTAACGACAAGCTTACCTACTTTTTACTAAATGGCTATTAGTTAGTATCAAAAACTCGTTGAACATAGCTGTATATCAAATAATGATACCAAAACTAATATTTTTTTCAGAAATAAATTCTTACTTTTATCAAATCTACGACCTAAAATACTTATTAAAACCATTTATGATTATTATTATTATATATACATACCTTCTTTCAAATTTATGTCCGCCGCATAGGATCCACCACTTTGTTTTTCATAATAAATATTTAATCCAAAATAAGGGAACCGAAAAACCCCTAGTATGCCTTATTTTTTATGAACTACATATATTTTATTAATTTTATGAACTACATATATTTTATTAATTTTATGTTTACGAATTTATATTTCATAAAATATATAAAATTAATATGAGCAACCCCTGAAACACAAGTATACTGAGTTTCAATACTTTCGATTAATTTATTGACTTTTGTCATTACCTTTTGATGTTTTGGATCACTGTCCGCTCCTGTGATCCGAGAACGAGCTGCTTGAATCACTCACTCATGAATCAGATCCCGGCGATCGCGATCCCAGAGCTACAGGGAATTCAATCCCGTATGAATCAGATCGCTCAGACCGAGATTCGAGAGCTACCTGCCACTCAATCAGTTGGCTAATGAGTCAGAACTCTTACTTTCTGGATACGTTATTGTGAGAGGACTGTTTTAGCAAAATTAAATTAAGTGCATATACAAAAAATATTGTAAACGAAAGTTAATATGATATTCTGTTATCTAATTGTCCAGAATAGAAATTTATAAATAGATAAACTTAAATACTGATGACGCAGTTCACGACATTGTTGCAAATGCCTTTTAAAACGCTTACTTATTACACAATTTTTATTGAGTTACAAGCTACATGAGCGTAATACACTTGATCGCATTTCCTCCCTAATAACACAGGAAGGGATTTGAAACGGCGGGGCGGGTGTTAAATAAACAATTACAATTTAAGTGTATGTATGAATATTTTCAGTAATTTTGTTTCTCATTTAAAGGAAATTCGTATTCATTCGAGACCAATACCTTTTTAGTAAAAATCAAATGCGTAGTCATTTATTTTACTGTTATAATTATTTATTTATCTATTAATAAATACGAAAAAACTATATAATTTTTGTTAATTATTTATAAATCCAAATTAATTGGAAAATCAATGAGAATATTTTGGAAAAAAGGTAAGATTCATTTCGGTGAATCGTTTTTTTTTGGTTAACAGGCTACATGAGGGTGATCCTGGAACAGGCAACTCCCCTTTAATAGCATAGGAAGGGAATTGAAAAGGGGGGATGCGGAAGGTAGAGCAAGGTAGCCAAGGGTTGACTAGGGCCCCCGGGCTATGGTTTAAGGATCCTACCCGGTGTTTCACCTAAAGAGATGCAGGGAAAACCCTAGAAAACCTGCATCAGGTAGGTCGGGCATTGGGTACTATTCTCACGCCCTTCCGAATGACGGGAGACGAGTCTGCTGTGGGGACGCAGCATTCGTGCGTGGTGAGTGGTATATATGTACATATAACGTGCATATATAAAGTGAGAGGCAAATCATTAAAAAGAGCTCTTTTTACTGAGTTAGTGGTTCCGATCTGATCACGAAAAAGAACAGTTTTGCCCAGCTCAAGTTAAGAGCGTATCGGTTAGTTTTACGTTACACTTTATATATATTGAGGCTAAAAATTTCCGCACACACACATACAATGTACTGTAGAACTAGGTTAGATCTGATATTTCAAATTTATTCCAAAACTTGGTATACACATTTGTTACTTTCCTATTTCTAATAATAAATAATACTGCAAAGTTTAAACTTTTTTCGTTCCATCGTTAATGAAAGAATAGACAAAAAATTATAGCTCCACCTTCGTCATTACAAACGTTTTAATATCAGTTCCAAATGCATATTTCAACTGTTCGCTTGCCCGATAAGAATTAATAGTTTTGGATTGGTCTCAGCATTCTGAACTGTACCTTAAAGTACATCATAAATATTTAACTATTAATTTTCTGTCATTATAAACTCCTTGTATTCGTAGTTCATGATGAAAACTTATCGATAATACCGTCATTGATTCATACAGTCTTCTGCTGTTTTAAAATCTTTTGTCTTACTTCAATTAGTCTCGATTCAATAAACACACTTCGTTCTAGACGCAAATCCGTTTACGCCGATATATATAGTGCGTTAACTGGAATAACAGATACCCAGGTACGAGTTATTAGAATTATGAGCGCAAAATTGATTACTCCCTGGAAACCTTTTCAGGCATATAATTATGTAAACAGTCAGATGAAATCTGGGAGTCCAATTACAAAATGATTATAGAAGAGTATACTTTGAACATAAAATAATTTCCGCTTGCGCACCGACATCCAATTACTTTCCCGAGCGATGCAATTTTTCTTGGTTTATTTTTAATTTATCTGACACGTTTCCATCGGCCAGGACCGCGTGATCACGAATTTGATTCAGCCTCAGCGAATGCTTTGCCTATACAAATGAATTTATATATATGTGTGTTTGTGTGATGGAACAATTGTTTCAGTAATTATCTCATCTTAGAGTAATTCTATTTGACGCGTTACTTGTTATTAGCCGTTATATTTAATGTCCAAGTGAACAATATAATAATTTGGGGCTTATAGAGAATTTTAGTATTGATACGTCCGGTGCGTATTTTCTTTATACCTCAAGGAATGTAAAATAGTAAGCAATATCAGTGAATTTGCACAGACATGCATTAATGCGAACTCGTTCTGCCTATAATAGGTACAATGTAGTAGGTGGATGTAAATTAATTCCAACTTAGTTATTTTGTAATTTAAATGACGATATTTAAGTAAGGTAAAGAGTAAAACGGTTATCAATCGTTCTAAAATTCAAAGTATTTCTAAGAGGGACAGACTAAATTCATAATAATGAGAAATGTTATATTTTAGTTTT